>OX387716.1:74975234-75397615 GCA_947577245.1 Andrena bucephala
TTTTCCATAAAAAAAAATTTCTAGCAAAATAAAGATTACTTTAAAACTATATAAAAAATCCAACAGCATTATTGTTATTTATACGACCAAAAAATCCGAAACTTATTAGTGGCTTCTGGGTGGGGTCCCCCCTTAATGGTCGATTTATACAGCCACCGAGGACGGGGCGGGGATGAGCTCGTCAGGTGCTCGACGGGCGCTCGCCGGCCAATGGCCATAAGCTAACCATAGGCTCGGCTCGTCCCCGGCCCGACCTCGGTGGCTGTATAAATCGACCTTAACTCGTCGCTTGGTTCAGCCGTTCCGATGAATGTCCCGGAATCGTCAGACATCGTCAGGCATCGTCTACACTGCATTCCACTTTAGAGCGGATTCGTTTCGCACAGGGTTACTGTTAAGTGGTAGTAAACCGGCAGGGAAAGTGCTACGACCAATTGCAAAAGTGCTACGACCAATCGCATGTGTCAGATCCATGGGAGCTGCGCAGATCGGTCGCAAATCGGTAGGGGCATTGGTCTGCTCTTATATGAAACGCAGTGTAACCTTGTTGGCACAACCGGTCTGACAGGTAACAGGTCCCGGTAACGGAAAGCAGTGCGGTAACAAATGTGAACCCGGCTTTAAATTATATTCTATACATTATCTTGTATCTCCAGTCCAACAGAGATATACGAGCCTTTGATTTCCCGTGACGCACCTCTTATAGACAATAATTAAAAACAGTGAAATAAATTTTGTGGTTTAGTCTTTAAAATTGTTGTCTAACCGTTGGTACAGATCGCGCAATATAACTTTGCCTCTGAACGGCCACCGAGTAGGCCGTAAGTCATCGTGCTAGAGAGTCCGACCGTCAGCGTTCTTTTAATTCGATTCGAAAAACATACGATCGCATTCATCAGATCTTTGCGAAAACGACGTATTGACGATATGGTCCGAATTCTTGGTATTAGTTTCATCAGCGAAACATAAGGAATCAATTGTGATTCCTTATGTTTCGCTGATGAAACTAACACCAAGAACGACGTAATTCGGACCATAATGAAGGAAATTTAATGAAAAATTGATTTATATCATTTCAAGCTGATCATTTTGGTTTCATATTGTACCGCGTGTTTATACTGAAGAGATAAGGGATCCGTCTCCAATTTGAAGGGAAGACGTCGCAGGCGGAACAACACCTTTCCTTCCTGCGTCCCTCCACGAGGCGTATTGCCATCCCCCGCGAGTAATCTCGTGTGATTTTTTAACACAACAGCGTGTCGATCCGCCTGTATGAATTAAGAACAATGCAGGGTGTAGTGAAGAAAAGAAAGACAAATAGATTTTTAAAGTCTATCATAAAGTAATTGCATTATTTTGTTGAAAATGTCATTTTTAGATTTTTCATTAACTGTTTATGACAATATTAGCAATGGATTGAATTCATTCACATAGATCCATCCTTCACGATTAATAAAAAAGACTTAAGTCCATACCTTCAATAATTTAGGTCATTAAAATTAATTTCTGTAGGCGGGGTTTCGTAAATATGACCGAAAGCAGGGTACTTTGACGATTTGTATTTTTTAAACAATTTCGAATCTCCAAAAATGAGGACTTAACCCTCCCTAATTTCATATCGAATGCCATATATTTCAATATCATGAAAATCCGAGACATTGAGGATTTTAGAAAAGTATCACATCTGCTTCTATCTTCGACGCTAAACACAATGCACTCCAAACTCCCTTTGACGTGTGGAAGAAAACCAACAACGATCGGCTCAGGCCATGTGCCTTCGCCGGCATTCGCGATTCGGGTTGCATGCGCCGAGTCACCACGAATGACACGTCCACACTAGCATATGCGTTCACGCTCACCCTTTCTGATGTAGACGTATGCGGATGTAGCTACCGTTTCACGCGTCCACATTAGAATATTCGTGCGCGCTCAGCCTGCTCAGCGTATACTCATTCAGGTCTGGACCCGACTTCACCTGATGCTTTGTATGATACTCGTCTGTGTGCGGTCGCAAGTTTTTCGAAACGAATTAAAAGAACCACGACCGCCAGACTCTCCAGCACGCACGACCTACTCAGTGGCCGCTCGGAGGTAAAGTTATATTGCGCGATCTGTATTTATATTTTTGAATAATTACGATAATACACACCTTCACTAAGAATTCTAAATGCTTGATAAACCTGGTCTTCTTTGACACTGCCACCTACATCCAAAAAGTTGGCTGGACATCCACCATTTAGTTTAATTATATCCATAGTAGCCATTGCTAAGCCAGCACCATTAACTAAATATGATACGTAACGTTAAGATCAAAATAATCATGAAATGTATAATTCTTTTTTCTTTGTATTAAATAATTATGATTTCAACTTATTAATTCCATAATACCCTCTAAAAACTGTTCTTCAATAACAACAAAATAATACTTTTACATGGAAAGTTTTCCATTTTTATAACATTAACCCTCCGTCACACCTTCTTATAATCACAAATTGGTCACATGAGGTTTACTGCACCCCAGCGTCATTTTCGAGTTAGGGGAGAAATGAGAGCCAGTGGGTAATAGGAGCCAGTCGGTATCAGATATATTGGCCGGTGAATTCGTTTTCGGGAACAGCGATCGAGGAGAAATCAACCACCACCATCTTACGATCGTGGATTTGTCAGTTGGAGTTGCGTGGCCCTCGCAGGGTATGGTGGGGTAACGGGAACGCTGCTCAGCTCCACCTGAACCTAGCTATTTGGGTGTTATTTATTCTTATCGTAATAGTAGTGTGCGTTACGAAGCTATGCGTAGACCAATACGAGATGAAGCTAACGAGAAAGAATCAATGTTCTGACCAATAAAACTCCTGAATTTTTTCGGAGCTAACACACACCTATTCTGATGTGTGTATTTCTATGCTGACAGCTCGGTTTGGCCTACACGCCAGAAGCTTGACACTATCCCCACGAGTTCTGGCTCACTCTTGTTCTGCGAAGGCGAGAGCGAGATGGAACGAGAGCGAGTCAGAAAACGTTGAGAAAAGGAGCACCGAGGCAGGCAAACTGTGTGGTGGGAGAATACCCCTCACGAAACTCACCGGCCAATATATCTGATACCGACTTTAGTTTTAGCAATATTGTAAATCAAACGACGACATATTTCCGCCCGAAGGTATCCCCCCCAACAATGTTGCTGGGAATTTGTTTGTCTCGCAAGTTCCGTTCGTACTGATGATAGAAAACATTGTTTGTTCAACACGTATTTCCTGTTATTTCTCGAAAATTTGCATCGAAATAGTAAGTACAAAACTTTTGTCTATTATATTTTGTTTAGGCCTTATTTGAGAGATCTATAGTTAAGCTTTTTTATGATAACTTTAATTTTGTGTTTATTTCAAATGTTATTCTGTTATTTTTACCAAAATAGCATGGCGCTCATGGGGGTAATGAGAGTCAAGTGGCTCCTTATCCCACAAAAACTTTTAATAGTGTCAGATTTTTTTTATACAAATGCCAAGTACTTGGAAACGGTGGGCACAGGTTTGGTGTGGCACAGGTTGTGACACACCAAATAAGTACTTACACATGTGATTTCTGTAACTAAGTGTATCCACTTAATTAGAATTCGTTACACATTCATCACATCATTAAATTTGATTGTTGTACCGATATTATGGATCTCTAATAATTGTTATCCTTTTAATTTTAATTTTGTTTTGGACTACATAATTTTCTGCGTTCTGTGTGAAGACTTGCTTGGCCCCCATTACCCCAACCTGCGGGCAATGTGTAAAGAAGCGACATTTGAACTCGAAAATTGCTCGTGGGGTGCGATATGCGCCGTGTGACCACAAAGGGTTGAAAATCTTACTATTATATTTATACTATACCTAAGCATCCTATATTACCATCCATGCCAATGTAATTTAAATTAAACCTTGATGCATCCGCTTCTCTAGGGTCTTTTTCATTGTTATCTTCTAAAGCAAACAAATCCGGCTGCCTGAACTGAGCATTATCATCAAATGTTATTTTTGCATCCACTGCTACAATTTGCTTATCTGTGGTCTCAACCAGGGGATTAATTTCGACTTGCAAAGCATCAATATCTACAAACAGTTTCCATAAATTTTTCAATTCAGAAATTGCTTTCTGCTGGACAGTTGGATCCATAAAGCCCAGGAAAATACTAATATCTTTAGCAATATCATCATCAATCCCATAATATATATCAAGTGGCACTGTCTTTATTAATTCGGGATTTTTCTCAGCAACTGTTTCAATATCCATGCCCCCAGCTGGTGAAGCAATCAATACCGGGCCATTGTGTTGTCTATCCATTAGAATACAAACATATGTTTCCGATGCAATATTCACAGATTCTGCTATCATAATTTTTTGTACCAATATGCCATCTTTTGCAGTTTGTTTTGTTATAAGACGATGACCTAACATATTTTTCACAGCATCTATGACTGCTTTACGGCTATTATGGAATAATACAGTAAATACCACATAAATACATTCTCGCATTAGAGATTGAATATATACTAATTCACTCAACTTACTCCTTTGTAAGATGTACACCACCTTTGAAGCCATTATCAAACCAGCCTTTTCCCCGACCACCAGCTAATACTTGAGCTTTTATGACATATTCACCTACATCTGAAAATAAATAAGACTGTAAGTTGTATTCAAATATCTGAGATATCTTTATTGCTCCCCAGAATGTTAAAAAATATTGAACGATAAAGTTATTTGACTTGAAGCGAAAATTATATTAATGGGAAATAATGGGAAATGTTTAAGCTCTAGGTGTTTCTAATACTTTACTAATACTTTCTTAAATGGAATCATATGGTTCGGTTAGTGATAATATAAATTGTATCTGTAAGAGTTCAACGATCTCTTGCCAAAATAATCAAGGATCAATGAATATGCATTAATACATTTAGAAGTTGATATTGAATAGTGATTACAAAAAACGAAATGAACTTTTAACCTTCTTTATTAAGGTCTATAAGATCAAAATGTTGCTTAATATCTTTATCAATACAGTTGTAGAGTTTCAGAAATCATCCTTGAAACATTTGACAAGATATTAAAAGATTTAATTAATGCAAGAGAATGTACAGTTTTGAAAGGAAAAGTGGATAAAATATTAAATAATGAAATTAAATGCGAAAAAAATTGAACATAATTGTTTGGTACACAAGTTGTATATGGAAAGATACCTATGAAGGAATCAATTTTTGTGTCACTTCTCAACAAATTGTAAAACTCTTTTGTATAACAATAGGTGCTATATGCTGACAAATATTATAACTAAATAGAAATAAAAAAAACAAATAAGTACATTATTTGTTGCTACTCTTAAGAAAGTGATTTTCCATGTTCAGAGCTATTGGAATGTCATATTGTCAAAAATCACTGAACTCCTCTGGATGAGGTTTATGACATTACATTTACAAAAACATACAGGTACTTCCACTTGAAAAAATACTGGGCACCAACATCTTTAAAAAAAAAGCAAGACGCTGAAGAAAAAGTTTGTGCCATCATCAAATACGTACTTTCCAACCAAACAACTATTCCTTATTACAAATGTTTTGTAACGAATCCATCTATAGAATTATATTTGAATATGTTCCTTATAAGCAGAGTAGAAGCTAATTTTTAGCATAAATATAATTAATTTTCACAATTATGTCAATAGTTGCCCAAAACATATTAAATACCATGTTACTAAACTATGCATATATTTTAACACCAATTCAAATGAATATTAAAATATTTTGAGAAAAATGAATTTTTCAACTCCCTTACCTTATCCTTTTACTATTGTAAATGTAACAACAGACGAATATATAAGTATATATAATAGTAACTAATTATATTTTGTAATTTTATTAATGCATCCACAGAAGAAAATAGTCATAGAAAATCAGACTTTAGAAATCCTATTATCACTTACACTTTCTACAAAAAAGCAATAGCTACTGTTACAAGGTTGACTGTGTATGTAATATAAAAGTACATTAACAAGATTAATAATGTGGAAACATTATACAATTGTAGAAGAATATACTAATGATTTTATATATGTTCTATTTTTATAACCTTTCGCAAGCAGGTTGTAATTGAAACAAAATTGTTAAATACTGAACATGCGTATTACATACGTATTTATTATATAAATAAATGTATGGTAATTAAATAGAAATACTAACGTAATTTCTCTAACGCAGAATCTGCCTTAGCCAAATCATCAATAATAGCAAAATTTTGCACTGAGACTCCGCAATCTCTCAGTAATTCTTTACTTTGATATTCAAGTAAATTCAAACTTCTCGTTTGTTTAACATTAAATCTGACACATTTTTCCAAAAATTGCATTGAAAGAAACGGTTTTCGGCTTGTAATTCGCAACATCTTTAACCTTAACGCCAGCACTCCACGACGAAAGATAAAAATTACTTTTCTGATAAATTCTCGAAATTATTTACGAATCACAATTACCGACGTTGATTCAAGACACATTATTTTATCCTTGAAGGATATATATGTAAGTCATTTGTGTCTATAAAATATAATCACCGGCTTCTAAAATAACCTACGAAGCGTGTTATCTGAACACTGACGGACGAAGAAAGCTCCTCAAGTGCTCACTTTTCAATAAGCCTTTGATATTTTGTAGTTTATGATCTCGTCATGCCGAATACACTAAAATCTCCTTTTGGAGGTAGATGCCTAAATAGCTTATAAGGGATTAACAATTAAACTTGCAGTGTGATTTATATTCTTAAATATATAGCAAAGCAATAGAGTAACTGTTTTGGTGTCATTGTTAAAACCTCGACTGCGGAATTCGTGCATTTTTTTATTTAAGCGCGGGTTCGATTCCTTAAGGCAGGGTCCCCCTAGTGCAACGGCGCGCCGCGAACGTTTTTTTCGACGCGCAAGGCCGATTTGTTGCAGAAAGACGTTCCCACTGGTGCAACTGCGCGCCGCGCACGGGTCAGATTTACGAGTTTCTCGGATTTTCGAGCAGTTTGGAGCACTTGAAAGGGTCGACTTTTACGATGATGCACGCGTCGAAAGCGATCGTGTGCGCGCTATGCCGGGATTTCTCTGTCACGCGAACACGCGAATGTACGGTGCGCATCGTCGAAAAGACTGAAAAAAATGTGTGTTTTCCAACGCAAACGTATGTCTAACTGTCTAAGAGTCTTAGATGGCAGTCATTGGCAGTTGCTGGCAGTGGCAGTCAGTGCCGGCAAGATCGAAGAATATTCCAAGTAATTTCATCCACCACTATCCAGGAAAATCATCTCGAAGTATCCAGAAAGCAAACGTAAGTATGGTATTGAATGATTTCCAATTATCTACGTCGCGGAAATCGAGATTCTCATTATCTGCAAGACAGAAAAGTATGGTTATGCGCGAAGTGCGAATGTTTAGCGTCTTGTTTCGTAAATAATAATTTCACTCATGTTTTCTTACCCTGATAACCATCTGTCTCCAGTCTGACATCAGATTGGTAGCAGGGTCTGGCGCTGGCATGAGAGCGCAGAGTCTGACGTCAGAACCATAGCAGACGGCAAAATCTGCTGTCGATCTGCTGCCGATCTGACATCAGGCATCTGACATCAGAATCTGCACCTCAGAACGCAGCCAAATGCGGACACAGACGACTACGGTTCTGATGTTAGATTCTGCTGCCAGATCTGGTTATCAGGGTATAAATATTACTGTTTGCAGGAGCATGCATGATCGCCTAGGGTGTGTGCTGTGCGGAGATGGTGCTGAAGTGAGTATCGCATGTATCCTGTTTATATATACGTTACGTTTAATTTTATACTAATGTTCTATTTGTTTTCAGCGCTAACACAATACGGAGTATGGAGATTCTACAGAAAAAAGAAGTCGAAAATATAGGAAATCTTCTGATATCAGACCTAATAGATACCACTGGTTACGGGACGTCTTGTACATGAATTTATAAATGTAAATATTGAATGTTCTTCCTCGAATTTATATGCGCTACATATATTATTCTGTAACAATTGTAAAGATTGAATAAATATTTTTAGAAATAAGTAGAATTAATTATTTAATCCACTGCACAATCGGCTGGCAGGTTATATAGGGGTAGGGATACACCTACAGCAATAACGCTACATTTGTGTTGGTGTGTAGGGACGGCCATGTGACGTCACGGGTAGGGAATTGTTTGAAAAGTCTGGCCCTCAGATGGCGCTGTTGGCTGTGCCTAGCAGACGGCAGAATCTGCTGCCGATCTGACATCAGGATCTGACATCAGAATCTGCACCTCAGAACGCAGCCAAATGCGGACACAGACGACTACGGTTCTCACGTGCAGACTCTGCGCTCTCGTGCCAGAGCCTGCTACCAATCTGATGTCACATTGGCAACAGATGGTTATCTGGGGATTATGTGATAGTGTTAACACCCTGCTTTACAAAGGGTAAAGGCTATTTACCTCATGAAACTTTATTACAAGATCGCATATGGTCTAAGTACGGAGTTCATGTTGAACGAATAATAGGTTTATTAAAAACTTATAAAATACTATCTATGGATTTTGTGTTATGCTATGTAATTTCAAAGAGAGTATTATGAAAAATGGTAATAAAAAATAGAATTGTCGATTTCTTTAAATATTGTTTTATTATAGAAATACTTTTTCCACCTTTCCTATATGATATTTCACTAATAAATCTCTTTTTACTTAACTTTTAACATATATGTGCGTATCCATGCGCGTTGCTGCGTGCAATTTATAAACAAAAATGGAAGAAATGTACGGTGCAATGACTGTTCCCCAATTAAAAGTATTACTGAGAAATCAAAACGCATCATTGCGAGGCAGAAAAAACGATTTGATAGATAGGTTACTATTACACAGTACAACAGCCATCTGGACTTGTAACATTCAATACCCGTTTCTTATAGGTTTTCGTGCCCTGAAAACGAATCCGCAACCCGTTTGTCGCCATCACCCTCAGTTTTTGAGAAAATCGATTTTGAAAAAAACTGCAAATTTTCAACTTTGAACATTTTTTTTGTCCAAACGGTAATAGTTATTCGATTGTTCGTTGCGTCAAATTATTCTATGAACCCTCACGAATACAACGATATAAGTTATTATTGCATTATGAACATTTAAATATGTTTAAACAACGATCAAAGGGAAAAGGACACCCGAAATGCACCCATTTTTCCAGATATCTTTCAATTTATTTCCAAAACTAAGGGTCTGAGACGAAATCTGACCATCCCACGCGATGCAGCAGACATTGTTCCTTCGGAAAGCGTCGGCAGAAGTGGTAAGTCTCGTTTTGTTTTCAATACAGAAGCGAAATAGTTTGGCAAAACGCGCGATGTTGACAGTGGTAGTCAATGGCGGCGCGCGATCCACTGCCGCTCAGCGCAACATAATCGCTTAAGGGGGTAGACACGTCACGTGGTCTGGCCGATTCGGCAGGTCGGTATTACAGCAGGTTTTTTCTGCACAGAAATGGTAATACCGATAGATCGACGATTGCCCGGTAAACGCGAGAGGGAGCTGTTTGCTATTTCCGTATTCTATTCTGAATAAGGAAATAAAATCTCAGCTGTTGCGTTGTACTTATAAAAATTTAAACGGAAAGTCGGCTGGTACTGCAAACGTAGAAAATTCATTGTACATTTTAATTACTTGAAATGTGCTTATGCTACAATATTCTACGTTGGCAGTAAGGAATTATAAGTGAAAAGGAAAAATAGATGAGGGCATGTCCCCAGAAAATGAAGTTTGTTAGGATAGACATTTTTTAATTAGCAAAACACTGAAACAGAACATGAAATACACATCCTATGCAGAAAGCAGTTATGAACAAACATATATAAAATTGTGTTTCATGTTGAATCCAACGCGTGATTATTATGTGGTCCCTCCTCGAAGTGACAGAAAATATAACCTATGTATATGCTATAACACAATAAATATTTAGCGGCTATTTCGTTGTATTACGCTACATTTGTGAACTTTTCATCATCCTTCCGAAACATTATTATTACGCCGCAACAGTATCTTTAGGAAATCGGGTATAGCATATAGGTTATATTCTCTGTCACTTGGAGGACCGGATTTTCTGTCCTCGAAGTGACAGAAAATATATCCTATATGCTAGACCCGATTTCCTAAAGATACTGTTGCGACGTAATAATAATGTTTCGGAAGGATGATAAAATGTTCACAAATGTAGCGCAAAAGAACGAAATAGCCGCTCAACATTTATTGTCATATAGCGTATACATAGGTTATATTTTCTGTCACTTCGAGGAGGGGACCATAGACATATATAGACGGAGGAGCGTAAGCTGAGGGGGGTGGCAAGGTTCGCGGTAAGGGGAGCGATACGAGTAAATCGGATAACGCTGTGGTTATGCATGCCGAATGCATCCGAAGCTAACCGACGCGCCTGTATCTGAACCTATGCCTTTACCCCTCCAAGCCTTCCTTCCCCACGCCGATAGTCCCATCTTCTGATCCGTCTATATATGTCTATGGAGGGGGCCATGTAATAATCACGCGCATCCAGCCTACGCATTTTTTTTATGAAAAATTATTTAAATCGGACTATTTTTAACGAAACGGGCTTTCAATTCTGCAAACAAATTTTTCACTTAATTTCCTTAATTATGGTTTGAGTTGTATCATTTTTGGGGCCAATTTGATTGAGAAAGTATAAGGAATCGATTGACGCCACGATCGCAAAGATCTGATTAGAAATTGGAAAACTTCAGATTCATCAGTGCTTAGTGCGCAACATTGTATGGCCCCGCTGGTTTCAAGCGTCGAAGCCGACGAAACTCAGCGAGACACATGTGTAAAATAACATATTTGCAGTTTTATAATTGAAGATGTAGTGAACGTTACAGGACTGTCTTTATATATGGCTCTCACAAACAAAATCGCCTGACTTGTTAGACATGAAACCGGGCATACAAATGGTTGCGCATATCGCCGAAAGCATCAGAAAGAATATGTACAGTCTTCCAATGTTTCAATTGTTGAGAAGCCTTTGGGCTCAGTTTATCGGGAAAGACCTACCCACCCCACTGTTTTGCTTTCTCGTTGCGAGCGTGGACCTTCGGGTCCTAGTAGACCGCCCGTTGACAGCCGAGAACAATAAAACCGACGAGCTAGATAAAATACCCAGTACAGAAAAATAAAATGTTCGTGTTTTTGATAAGTATTGATGAAAGTATTACCGATGAATTTTTTAGGATTTCCCGATGAAAATTATATCAAACATGGAGCAATTCGATCAATTTTTATTCAACGTAGAGTGTGTTCTAATCATGTATTCATAAGAAAAAATAGACTGAATTGCTTCGTGTCTTGACTCACCAACAATCCACGAATGGTAACACTCTCATCAAGGTGTAATGAGAAATTTTCAACATTTCGTATTCAGTACTGGATGACTCAAGTCGCCGTCGACCGAGGGTGTACCGCTGGTGCGCTATTACACTCGCACTCGGTTCACATCGTGCGGTCTCCTTGTCAAGCGGTTCGAGCGAGGGCCCTGATAGGGGTGAATTTATTTGGGAAATAAAAGTCGCGTCATTCATGACACCTACTCGCGAACAGATATACATATGTACGAGAAGAAACAATGCAATTGCCCGATGACTTGAAGCAACATTTCAATAGGTAAATGCATGAAACTCTGGGATCAGGAATTCCGAACCCAGTGGGGCATATGTAAGAACTGGCGATATTCAACAATAGTTCGTCGTCTAAATTTTACAAGTATTTTTTTGACGTGAATATAAAGTTTGTTAGCAAAGTCTTTCTCGATTTGAGTTCTGTAGAAGGCTGATTTTCCTTCGCCATGGAAAGTCCCCTCTTGGCCTTCTCGCTGGCAATCATGCGACTTGCTGAGTTTCGTGGGCTTCGGCGCTCGAAACCAGCGGGGCCATACAATGTTGCGCGCTAAGCAGTGACAAATCTGCAGTTCTGCATTTCTAATCAGATCTTTGCGAAAGTGACGTCAGTCGATTCCTCATGTTTTCTCGATCAAATTGGCCCCAAAAATGATATAATTCGGACCAAAATTAAGGAAATTACGTGAAAAATTTGTTTGTAAAAGTGAAAGCCCGTTTTGTTAAAAATAGTCCGATTTAAATTATTTTCTGCCAATATAACCGGGAGAATGCCAAGAATCCAATGGTGTCACTTTCATATTGATACGATGAAAAATAAACAAATTCTGTTTCTTTATAATCGATGACACATCGCCGAGCACGACGATCTCGCGCGGCTCGGGACACAAAGGTTCTCGTCGGTTATTCGAACTTCTAAGATCGTATTCAGATTTATTGGCCGGTGAGTTTCGTAACTAGGGGTGTGCGGTTACCCGATTTTTCGGGCTCGGGACGGGCCGGCAACTTTCGGGCGGGATCGGGCGGGGTCCCGATACTTTCGTATTGCTCGAGATCCCGACAGTTTCGGGACCCCGAGACTCGATTCGGGCTACAAGCATAGCCGCCATGAGCGGACAATTTGATTTCAGGTCGGCTCGGCAAAACTCGGACGCGATCGGACGATATCGTTACCAGTAATAGATTAAAATTATTACCTGAGAACATAGAAAAATTATGTTTCTTACACGTTAATTTGAAATAATAAAATATTCGCCTCCTGTATATTGTTGTTATTATGAAACATCCAGGAAATATTCCTTTTTGTATGCTTATAGTTCGTACGTTTTCTATTTTAAATCTGAACCTATCCGGAAAAAGATAATACCCTATATATTCCCTTTACATAAAGTACTAAGTATGAAGTATATTTTATTCAGATTTTAAAATATTGTCGATATAAAAATAGTCTTCTTCCCAAGTTCTGAACATGGTATTTATTTAAGTACGTATATGGACGTATTCAGTATTCACAGACTATTTGGTAGCAATGAATATACATATATATGTAAATAAATAATAAGATACAAATTATGATTCAACAGGAGACAGAAAGGTAAAAACTTATCACTCTGGTATCGATATAAATGATATACATAATTCTTTCCGTCTCGGTCCGCTCGTAATAGCTGGCTTTCGAGCCGATCGTGTCCGAGTTTTGCCAAACCGACCTGAAATCAAATTGCCCGCTCATGGCGGTCATGCTTGTAGCCCGAATCGAGTCTCGGGATCCCGAAACCGTCGGGATCTCGAGCAATACGAAAGTATCGGGACCCCGCCCGATCCCGCCCGAAATTTTCCGACCCGTCCCGAGGGCCGAGAATCCGAGCCGCGGGACGATCCGCACACTCCTATTCGTAACGCGTATTCTCTCGTCATCGCAGAACACGAGTGAGCCAGAAGTGGTGGGGATAGCGCCAAGCTTCTGTCATGTATAGGCCAAACCGAGCTGAAGCGTAGAAATACACGCATCAGAATAGGTGTGCCTTAGGCCTTAGCTCTGAAAAAATTCAGGAGCTTTATTGGTCAGAACATTGATTCTTTTTCGATAGCTTCATCTCGTATTGGTCTACGCATTACTTCGTGACGCACACAACTACATATGTACTACGCTGACAATAAGAATAAATAACAGCCACACGTCTACGTTCAGACGGGGCCGAGCAGCATTCCCGTTACCCCACCATACCCTTCGGTGGCTAGGGAACTCCAACTGACAAATCCACGATCGTCAGATGGTGATAGCTGATTTCTCCTCGATCGCTGTTCGCGAAAACAAATCGACCGGCCAATATATTTGAATACGACCTTAGGATAAAGATATAATGAAAGATGAAAAATTATTCGAAGCCAAAGATGAAAGGCCTTCGAATAAACAAAGGAAACTAATAAATACCCGAAGCTAAATAGAATTTTAGATTTAGGGTACACACACCCTCCCCCAAACCTCGTGTCGATCGACCACTGGGACCATTCGGAAGTATATTCTTTTAATTAAATAATGCCCATCTCTGCATAGGAGCGTAAAGAATTACGAAAAAAATCAAGGAGTCAACTGTTGACCGGTTTGGAGACTTTTCCTTGTTATATGTTATATACAATAGTCGGAAGAATAATAATAAATGCAATAATTATATTTTCTGAAAATATGATATCAGTAAATCACTACTTCCAGTGTTATTAAAAAATTCCAATCTCTTTTTTTATTTGAAATAATGTGGCCATATAATTATAACATATATTCGGCAGCGGTGATGTATGTGTTACAGTAAAAGCGTGAATTTAGTAAATGTAGACAATTCCCAGCAGTTCCTAGTCAATGTATACCTAAAATGCATATAACCTAACCTAAAGTCGTCCGAAAATGCATGCATTGACTGCATCACGCTTTTACTGTGGCTTGTGTATCCAGCTAACGCTTCAGTTTTGCTATGATTCCACGTTGGCAGTCCTCCCGAGTAGGCGCCATCTCGTGTCCACTAGCTCAACTAAATTTGTCACGTGACTTGCTCTGTATTATCGCCAATATTGCGGAACTCGTATTTGGGAATGCAATCACGGGGATACGTTTTTCGTCCTTATATGAACAGATTTTAGGCTGGGTGAGGTCTCATTCGAAAGAGGAAGGTTCGAGACAGCCCGCTCTGGTCATCGTTTGAGCCACAAAACTCTTTTAGTGACCTAAAAATACTTGGATTCCTGCGGGTGTATTTTGTCGACTTTTGCTCTACTTTGAACACTCATATTATTAGATATCAACACAATCTTGTCGAACCATGACCAGAGCGGGCTGCATCGAACCTTCCTCTTTCGATTGAGACCTCACCCAGCCCAAAATCTGCTCATATAAGGACGAAAAACGTATCCCCCCAAACCCATGTTTCGGGCACATTATGTGGGTATTACAGCGCGCTGTATACCGACACAATCTGGCCCGAAACATGGGTTTAGTAGAATACGCTTTTCGTCCTTATATGAGCGAATTTTGGGCTTGGCGAGGTCTCATTCGAAAGAGAAAGGTTCAGTGCAGCGCGCTCTGGTCATGGTTCGACGAGATTGTGTTGATATCTAATAATATGAGTGTTCAAAGTAGAGCAAAAATCGAAAAAATACACCCGCATGAACCAACGTATTTTTAGGTCACTAAAAGAGTCTTGTGACTCAAACGATGACCAGAGCGCGCTGCACTGAACTTTCCTCTTTCGAATGAGACCTCACCCAGCTCAAAATCTGCTCATATAAGGACGAAAAGCGTATTCTCGTAATTGCATTCCCAATTACGAGTTCCGCCATATTGACGGTAATACAGAGCAAGTCACGTGACAAATTTAGTTGAGCTAGTGGACACGAGATGGCGCCTACTCGGGAGGGACTGCCAACGTGGAGTCATAGCAAAACTGAAGCGTTAGCTGGATACACAAGCCACAGTAAAAGCGTGATGCAGTCAATGTATGAATTTTCGGACGATTGTAGGTTAGGTTATATGCATTTTAAGCATATAACTGCCTGGAACTGTGTACATTTACTAAATTAACGCTTTTATTGTAACACATACATCACTTGAATCCGCTGTCGAATTTATGTTATAATTATATGGCCACATTATTTAAAATAAAAAAAGAGATTGGAACTTTTTTACTAATATTGGAAATATTGATTTACTGATATCATATTTTCAGAATGTGGAAGTTACAGCAATTATTTGCAATTATTGCTCTTATTATTATTCTACCGACTATTGTATATAACATACAACAAGGAAAAGTCTCTAAATCAGTCAACAGTTGACTCCCTGATTTTTTTTGTAATTCTTTACGGTCCTATGCAGAGATGGGCATTATTTAAATAAAAGAATATACTTCCGAATGGCCCCAGTGGCCAATCGACACGATGTTTGGGGTAGGGTGTGTGTACCCTAAATCTAAAATTTTATTTAGCTCCGGGTATTTATTAGTTTCCTTTGTTTATTCGAAGGCCTTTCATCTTGGGCTTCGAATAATTTTTCATCTTTCATTATATCTGTATCCTAAGGTCGTATTCAGATATATTGGCCGGTCGATTCGTTTTCGCGAACAGCGATCGAGGAGAAATCAGCCACCACAATCTGACGATCGTGGATTTGTCTGTTGGAGTTACATGGCCACCCAAGGGTATGGTGGGGTAACGGGAATGCTGCGCGGCTCCGTCTGAACGTAGCCGTGTGGCTGTTATCACCAATACGAGATGAAGCTATCGAGAAAGAATCAATGTTCTGACCAATAAAGCTCCTGAATTTTTTCGGAGCTAAGGCACACCTATTCTGATGTGTATATTTCTACGCTGCAGCTCGGTTTGGCCTATACACAACAGAAACTTGGCGCTATCCCCACCACTTCTGGCTCACTCTTGTTCTGCGAAGGCAAGAGTGAGATGGAACGAGAGCGAGTCAGAAAACGTTGCGAACAGGAGCACCAAGGCAGCTAAGCGGTACCTATGGTGGGAGTATACGCGTTACGAAACTCACCGGCCAATATATCTGAATGTAAAGTCTCGTTAGCCGCTCGCTCAGGGTTGCCAGATCTTCGGCATTCAGCCGGAGTCTCGGGTTTTGAACCGTTGTCTCCGGCCTCAGGCAGGCACAATAAAAATCTCCGGCAGAATAGAGAGTATGTTGCAGCGTGCCATAAACAAAATAGAAATCTATTAAAATCTAACAAATTCTAATAACTATTCATAATACTTTTATTATTATTATTATTATTATTATTATTATTATTATTATTATTATTATTATTATTATTATTATTACTCGTTTATAAGAAGTCATTATTATAATGAATTTTAGACGCCTGTTTTTTTCTTCGCCCCTTTTTTTCTCACTTTCCCCACTCCAATCCTCCACGAAATTGAAATCTCCGGCAAAAGATCAGGCTTGATCTGGCAACCCTGCGCTCGCTGGTCCGGACCGGCGTGAGCCCGTATCATGAACGGAGCCCTAATTCCGAGGCTGAGTTTCTCGCTTCTTTCTGGCCGAAGGGGGGAGCAGGATGGAACGCTTTGCGTGCGCGGCGGGCGTGCGCGACGGGCGCGAACGCTCAGATGGAATCGTGACTGTTCGATGCATCTGCGTCACGGTCAGATAGCCAGGCACGGCACGAGTCTTTTTTGCGCCATAAGCGAGCTTGCCAAATTCCGCCATTTATTATAATACATTCTTCATGACCTTACTCTACTTGTAGTTTAAAACCGTTGTAGTATAATATGTAGTATTTCATTTAAAAATTTATTTTCAACAATGCCAACAATGAAAAGGCCATTTTGCACTTCTTGTCAACCTTACGCCCTAGCAGTTGCCTAATTTGGCAGGGTATAGTCATAAATAATCTCAAATAAATGTAATATAATAAAGGGCGCAATTTAACAAGTTCGCTTAGGGCGCAAAAAAGTTATGCCGGGCCTGCGTCAAGTTTTTGCGAAGCGGTTCCCGTGCTCACCGTAAACACTTGCGACCATCGCGCACGCCCGTCGCGCACACAAAGGACGGAGTGTCAGGCGTCCGAAAGACGGAGCGAGACAAAATATCAACGCGTCGTCTGTCTCGTACTGTCCTCGCTCGCTTTCAGTGCCTTCGCTCGCTCTCTTTCCATCTCGCTCTCGCCTTCGCCGGACAAGAGTGAGACAGAAGTGGTGGGGATAGCGAAAAGTCCGTATCGTGTACACCAAACAGAGCCCGTAACGATCTTAGATGCTCGAATAACTGACGAGAACCTTTGTGGCCCGAGCCGCACGAGATCGCCGTTGCTCGGCGATTATATAGAAACAGAATTTGTTTTTTTTTTTCATCGTATCAATATGAAAGTCACACAAATGGATTCCTGGCATTCTCCCGATTAAATTGACAGAAAATAATTTAAATCAGACTATTTTTAACGAAACGGGCTTCCAATTCTGCAAACAAATTTTCACGTAATTTCCTTAATTATGGTCCGAATAATATCATTTTTGGGGCCAATTTGATCGAGAAAACATGACGAATCGATTCACGTCACTTTCGCAAAGATCTGATTAGAAATGCAGAACTGAAGATTTGTCACTGCTTAGTGCGTAACATTGTATGGTCCCGCTGGATTCGAGCGTCGAAACCCACGAAACTCAGCGAGTTGCATGATTGCTAGCGTGAAGGACAAGAGAGGACTTTGCATGGCGAAGGAAAGTCAGCCTTCTATAGAACTCAAATCGAAAAAGACTTTGCTGACAAACTTTACATATGTATATTCGCGTCAAATAAATACTTTAATTGTAAAATTTAGACGACAAACTATTGTTGAATTTCGCCAGTTCTTACATATGCATCACTTGGTTGGGAATTCCTGATCCCAGAGTTTCATGCATTTACCTATTGAAATGTTGCTTCGTCATCGGGAAATTGCATTGCTTCTTCTCGTAAATAAATGCACATTTATTAGGGCCCTCGGTCGACGGCGACTTGAGTCATCCAGTACTGAATATGAAATTGTTCATATTTCTCACTACACCTTGATAAGAGTGTTACCACCGATGGATTCGTGAGTTTATGTCCACGAAAATGAGTCGAGACGCGAAGCAATTCGGTCTATTTTTTCTTATGAATACACACACACTACGTTCACTAAAAATAGACCGAATTGCTCCATGTTTGGCATCATTTTCATCAGTAATGCAGTGCTCTGGTGAAGAACATCGTAATACGGAGCTAATATTCTAGGCCCTAGAATTTACGATATTGTCAATGTGCAGTTGAAACGCACGCCGCTTCACACTATCGTTTCTTAGCATTTATACGGGGTGATTGTGTAGCTAGAATCGTCAAACGCGATGCTCGCCAACAATCATGTGTCTCGCTGAGTTTCGTGGGCTTCGACGCTCGAAACCAGCGGGACTATACAATGTTGCACGCTAAGCAGTGACGAATCTGAAGTTCTGCAATTTGTAATCAGATCTTTGCAAAAGTGACGTCAATCGATTTCTTACAATTTTATATATAATGTTTGTTCATAACTGCTTTCTGCATAGGACGTGTAATAAGTGTATTTCATGTTCTGTTTCGGTGCTTTGCTAGTAAAAAAATGTCTAACCTGACAAACTTCATTTTCTGGGGTCATCCCCTCATCTATTTTCCCTTTTCACTTATAATTCCTTACTGCTAACGTAGAATATTGTAGCATAAGCACATTTCAAGTAATTAAAATGTACAATCAATTTTCTACGTTTGCAGTACCAGCCGTCTTTCCGTTTAAATTTTTATAAGTACAACGCAACAGCTGAGAATTTATTTCCTTATTCAGAATAGAATACGGAAATAGCAAACAGCTCCCTCTCGCGTTTACCGGGCAATCGTCGATCTATCGGTATTACCATTTCTGTGCAGAAAAAACCTGCTGTAATACCGACCTGCCGAATCGGCCAGGTCACGTGACATCACACATTAGAATCCGGGCTCCCGTCGAGGACGCAAGCTCTTATATAAATAGGAAAGGAGTTCCTTCTATTATTTTACAAGTGGTGTGTACATCTGATTGCCTGTTCACACACTGCTATGCTGGGCAGGTAGGATCCGTCCACGATGCCAGAGTTTTCCGGAATTCACCGGTGGCTCGATTCCTCGAAATGCCCGATAGATACTTCCCTAACGATTCTCACATCATCGGTGATGCTGCGTATGGAATTCATCCCCATGTAATGGTGCCGTTTCGAAATAATGGACATTTAACAGCTCGGCAAAACAATTTCAATTTTGGTTTGTCATCAACAAGAATGGCAGTAGAAAGAGCGATAGGCCAATTGAAAATTCGTTTTCGAATCCTGCTAGACTGTCTGCCGTTAACAGACATAAAAAAAGTCCCAGAATTTATAATTGCATGTTGTGTACTACACAATATTTGCAAAATACAAAATGACGAAGTGCTCATTGCCACATGTCAACGGGACGAGGAATTAAACCCAATTGTACACGGGAATGCGGTAGAATTGGGCAGTGACAAAAGAAATACAATAATGAATGGTTTGCGAATGAGAATATAATGTATGAGCATATTTATAAAATTCGCTTTGTATCTTGCATTAAGGGGGTAGACACGTCACGTGACCTGGCCGATTCGGCAGGTCGGTATTACAGCAGGTTTTTTCTGCACAGAAATGGTAATACCGATAGATCGCCGATTGCCCGGTAAACGCGAGAGGGAGCTGTTTGCTATTTCCGTATTTTATTCTGAATAAGGAAAGAAATTCTCAGCTGTTGCGTTGTACTTATAAAAATTTAAACGGAAGTCGGCTGGTACTGCAAACATAGAAAATTCATTGTACATTTTAATTACTTGAAATGTGCTTATGCTACAATATTCTACGTTAGCAGTAAGGAATTATAAGTGAAAAGGGAAAATAGATGAGGGGATGTCCCCAGAAAATGAAGTTTGTTAGGTTAGACATTTTTTTACTTGCAAAGCACCGAAACAGAACATGAAATACACTTATTACACGTCCTATGCAGAAAGAAGCAGTTATGAACAAACATTATATATAAAATTGTAAGGAATCGATTGACGTCACTGTTGCAAAGATCTGATTAGAAATTGCAGAACATCAGATTCGTCACTGCTTAGCGTGCAACATTGTATAGTCCCGCTGGTTTCGAGCGTCGAAGCCCACGAAACTCAGCGAGACACATGATTGTTGGCGAGCATCGCGTTTGACGATTCTAGCTACAGAATCACCCCGTATAAATGCTAAGAAACGATAGTGTGAAGCGGCGTGCGTTTCAACTGCACATTGACAATATCGTAGATTCTAGGGCCTAGAATATTAGCTCCGTATTACGATGTTCTTCACCAGAGCACTGCATTACTGATGAAAATGATGCCAAACATGGAGCAATTCGGTCTATTTTTAGTGAACGTAGTGTGTGTGTGTGTGTCCTAATCATGTATTCATAAGAAAAAATAGACCGAATTGCTTCGCGTCTCGACTCATTTTCGTGGACATAAACTCACGAATCCATCGGTGGTAACACTCTTATCAAGGTGTAGTGAGAAATATGAACAATTTCATATTCAGTACTGGATGACTCAAGTCGCCGTCGACCGAGGGCCCTAATAAATGTGCATTTATTTGAGAAACCAAAGCCGTGTCACTCGTGACACCTACTCGCGAACAGATACATATATGTATGTACGAGAAGAAGTAATGCAATTTCCCGATGACTTGAAGCAACATTTCAATAGGTAAATGCATGAAACTCTGGGATCAGGAATTCCCAACCAAGTGATGCATATGTAAGAACTGGCGAAATTCAACAATAGTTTGTCGTCTAAATTTTACAATTAAAGTATTTATTTGACGCGAATATACATATGTAAAGTTTGTCAGCAAAGTCTTTCTCGATTTGAGTTCTATAGAAGGCTGACTTTCCTTCGCCATGCAAAGTCCTCTCTTGTCCTTCACGCTAGCAATCATGCAACTCGCTGAATTTCGTGGGTTTCGACGCTCGAATCCAGCGGGGCCATACAATGTTACGCACTAAGCAGTGACAAATCTTCAGTTCTGCATTTCTAATCAGATCTTTGCGAAAGTGACGTGAATCGATTCGTCGTGTTTTCTCGATCAAATTGGCCCCAAAAATGATATTATTCGGACCATAATTAAGGAAATTACGTGAAATTTGTTTGCAGAATTGGAAGCCCGTTTCGTTAAAAATAGTCTGATTTAAATTATTTTCTGTCAATTTAATCGGGAGAATGCCAGGAATCCATTTGTGTCACTTTCATATTGATACGATGAAAAAAAAAACAAATTCTGTTTCTATATAATCGATGACACATCGCTGAGCAACGGCGATCTCGTGCGGCTCGGGCCACAAAGGTTCTCGTCAGTTATTCGAGCATCTAAGATCGTTACGGGCTCTGTTTGGTGTACACGGTACGGACTTTTCGCTATCCCCACCACTTCTGTCTCACTCTTGTCCGGCGAAGGCGAGAGCGAGATGGAAAGAGAGCGAGCGAAGGCACTGAAAGCGAGCGAGGACAGTACGAGACAGACGACGCGTTGATATTTTGTCTCGCTCCGTCTTTCGGACGCCTGACACTCCGTCCTTTGTATGCGCGACGGGCGTGCACGATGGTCGCAAGTGCTTACGGTGAGCACGGGAACCGCTTCGCAAAAACTTGACGCAGGCCCGGCATAAGTCTTTTTTGCGCCCTAAGCGAACTTGTCAAATTGCGCCCTTTATTATATTACATTTATTTGAGATTATTTATGACTTTACTCTGCAAAATTAGGCAACTGCTAGGGCGTAAGGTTGACAAGAAATGCAAAATGGCCTTTTCATTGTTGGCATTGTTGAAAATAAATTTTTAAATGAAATACTACAAATTATACTACAACGGTTTTAAACTACGAGTAGAGTAAGGTCATGAAGAAGCTCAATTAATGTATTATAATAAATGGCGGAATTTGTCAAGCTCGCTTATGGCGCAAAAAAGACTCGTGCCGTGCCTGGCTATCTGACCGTGGCGCGGATGCATCGAACAGTCACGATTCCATCTGAGCACTCGCGCCCGTCGCGTATACTCCCACCATAGGTACCGCTTAGCTGCCTCGGTGCTTCTGTTTGCAACGTTTTCTGACTCGCTCTCGTTCCATCTCACTCTCGCCTTCGCAGAACAAGAGTGAGCCAGAAGTGGAGGGGATAGCGCCAAGCTTCTGTTGTGTATAGGCCAAACCGAGCTGCAGCGTAGAAATACACACATCAGAATAGGTGTGCCTTAGCTCCGAAAAAATTCAGGAGCTTTATTGGTCAGAACATTGATTCTTTCTCGATAGCTTCATCTCGTATTAATCATGACAGCCACACGGCTACGTTCAGACGGAGCCGCGCAGCATTCCGCGTAACTCCAACAGACAAATCCACGATCGTCAGATAGTGGTCGCTGATTTCTCCTCGATCGCTGTTCGCGAAAACGAATCGACCGACCAATATATCTGAATACGACCTTAGGATAAAGATATAATGAAAGATGAAAAATTATTCGAAGCTCAAGATGAAACGCTTTCGAATAAACAAAGGAAACTAATAAATACCCGGAGCTAAATAAAATTTTAGATTTAGGGTACACACACCCTACCCCAAACATCGTGTCGATTGGCCACTGGGGCCATTCGGAAGTATATTCTTTTATTTAAATAATGCCCATCTCTGCATAGGACCGTAAAGAATTACAAAAAAAATCAGGGAGTCAACTGTTGACTGATTTAGAGACTTTTCCTTGTTGTATGTTATATGCAATAGTCGGAAGAATAATAATAAGAGCAATAATTGCATATAATTGGTGTAACTTCCACATTCTGAAAATATGATATCAGTAAATCAATATTTCCAGTATTAGTAAAAAAGTTCCAATCTCTTTTTTTATTTTAAATAATGTGGCCATATAATTATAACATAAATTCGACAGCGGTTTCAAGTGATGTATGTGTTACAATAAAAGCGTTAATTTACTAAATGTACACAGTTCCCAGCAGTTATATGCCTAAAATGCATATAACCTAACCTACAATCGTCCGAAAATTCATACATTGACTGCATCACGCTTTTACTGTGGCTTGTGTATCCAGCTAACGCTTCAGTTTTGCTATGACTCCACGTTGGCAGTCCTCCCGAGTAGGCGCCATCTCGTGTCTACTAGCTCAACTAAATTTGTCACGTGACTTGCTCTGTATTATCGCCAATATGGCGGAACTCGTAATTGGGAATGCAATTACGGGAATACGCTTTTCGTCCTTATATGAGCAGATTTTGAGCTGGGTGAGGTCTCATTCGAAAGAGGAAAGTTCAGTGCAGCGCGCTCTGGTCATCGTTTGAGTCACAAGACTCTTTTAGTGACCTAAAAATACGTTGGTTCATGCGGGTGTATTTTTTCGATTTTTGCTCTACTTTGAACACTCATATTATTAGATATCAACACAATCTCGTCGAACCATGACCAGAGCGCGCTGCACTGAACCTTTCTCTTTCGAATGAGACCTCGCCAAGCCCAAAATTCGCTCATATAAGGACGAAAAGCGTATTCTACTAAACCCATGTTTCGGGCCAGATTGTGTCGGTATACAGCGCGCTGCATTACCCGTGTCTACCCCCTTAAAGCTAGTCTACTTATTATATTAAAGGTATTCTACTTATTACTATACATATATGTACATATATATCTAATAATAAACATTATACTGTTGGTATTCTACTTATTAAGGCTATTCTACTTATTATATTAAAGCTTATTATATTATTTTTCGGCTGCTAAAGTTTTCAAAACATCTACTAGTGCCTGCTGCATTTTCATGCGGTCACTGTGCATTTGTGCCCGTTCCGCCTGCCGTTTTTTATGCCTCTCTGCTTTAACTTCCTCACGGCGTTCACTCTCCTCAATACGATTTTTTTGTGTTTTTTCCCTTTCTTCGCGAATATCAGCGATGTAACCCTCCAGTATTCTCTCCACTTTTCTTTTTCTCACTGGATCTAGTGGATAATTTCAACAAACAATGTTAAGAAAGAAAAAAAATAATTTGCATAAACGCGTGTGTGTGCACGTGCACATTCAGAAATGCATTATATTTGATTTGTGGATCATTGAATTAAATTATTTTTTATTTTCAGTATCATGTTTTACGCGCTTCTCTCCGTATATTGACTTCATTTATTATAAGTCGTAACTGTACTTACTTTTTTTTATTGGAGCTACTGACACTGGAGCATCTTCCGATGACGTCTGCGACGTCGATGGTATAGGTTCCGACGATGCTGGGCCATCACTCGTCGCCTCGGCAGGCGGTCTTGTCGAAGCTTTCTTTTGAAATATTGAATCCATCGCCTAATCGCATAATATAAGATTATTATTTTCCACAATGCTTCGCATTGACATGCAGGTAGTCTCAAAATTTGTCCTTACTTCCAAATTCGTATAATTATAATATAAGTGAAAATTCAATGATCTATTTCTATACTATTATTAATTTATAGTATAGAACAGTATATATAGTGCAAGGATAGTGTTTTTCGAATTAAAACGTTAGTATTAAATACGTATGAGCATATTTATAAAATATATAATTACCGAGAAAAATGTCCATGAATTGCGGCACTTTCCGCTTTGTTTATTTTGATCCACAATGTTCTTATAGCTGCGTTTGAGCCCGGACCATTTGTTCGTGCATTGTTGTGCGGTCAATGTGTAATTCGTGATGTTACGATTCATCATTTGGGCAATTTCGGCCCACAATACGTTGCTTCGCGTAAATCCAGCAGTAAATGCCGCCTCGTACTCGCGGTACAGATCGATAAGCAGAAAAACTGCATTATCTGGCCACAGAAACTGTTTATCTGCGGCTTCACCTACAAATATCATATAAATATATTGTAATTGCAGATATCGAATATGTTAAAGTATCATTAAAAAACAAACCTGAATGTGCAACATTATTCATGCTGGGGTTGGAATCCTCCTTCTTTAGCTCTGTATTTTGTGCCGTCATACTTTCAACTAGTTCGCATAAGAATCCCGGGTCTTAGTAGAAAAAATATTCACGCGTTAATTTAAAAATACACTTATGTTTTTATAAAACAGCTTTCAAAATTAAATTTTACCTTCAGCTGCTCTAAGTGCTGCTTCTTCTGATACATGTAAATTTATCAATTCCCCGTTCAACATCACACGTAATTCCGTATTTGCTGCCATTTTAAAATTATTAACAAACGTTAGTTACCCTCGATATGTATTACTCGAATGATTTCAATGCAGCGCGCGGTACGTACTTCAAAGCGTGCGTAAAGAGACAAATACGCATGCGCGCATCTAGGGAATTCTATGCGCCATCAATGCACGCATTAACTGAAACGGAACGGTTTTCTATGCAGTCTATGCACTCCATGCGCGAAACGGAAGGCAGCCATATGCAATAAGCATTAATATGAGAAGCACTAAGAATTAGTAAAGAATAGAATATAATCAATAAGTATTAACAATGACGATAATATATGCAATAAGCATTAATATGAAAAGCACTAAGAATTAGTAATACAAGGTGATAAATGTATGAAGATGATATGCCGTATTTAGATAACTAATTAGTAATGGCTTACGGTAGTTGCCGTAGATCACTGAATGTAGGTTTGAATATATAACACTGTTTTAAGATTACAACAGAACGTGTTTCTTCGCGGGAGAGTTTCCGTAGAAGAGAGGTACTGCTTCTCGGGCTCTTGTATTTATGTGAATTATTTTGAATGTCAGGGGCGAGGGGTGCACGGTATGCACCATGACTTGTGTACGAAAAGCGTCGCGATAAGTCTTCCGGGGTTTTTATTTGTATGAAATAAGTGTCTACAATTAGAACGCGTTGACAATAGAATAAGACTTCTGGGGTTTTTATTTGTACGAAATATTCGCCGCAAGGACTTCCGGGGTTTTTACTTGGGCTTTTGAAAAGAGAATACTCAACTGATTTGATGGATTTTGGGTGGTTTGATTGGAAAGGGGTGAGTGTGGTTTTGACTTGGAGGGTCTTAGAGAGGGAGTGAGACGTGGTCTCGAATTAAGAGGGGTTTTGGGACGAGGGACTTGTTTACAATTAGATTTGATGGAGGAAATCATGCCTCGTAGGGCGAAGAGGGGAAGGGGATTTCATACATAACCATTTCGAGATGGGGACCGCTAAGGTACATCGTCTGGGTGGTCAGTGGTTGGGGAAAAAGGGGTAAGACTTGAGTTCGAGGGATTTAGCGGAGTTGTGGAGTGATTTATGAGGGAGACTTGAAATAATACCACGCGAAAAATAGTGGGACGTCACAGCTCTATAAATGTATTTTTATGCATCTTTGATTTCATTTTTATTAGAAAAATATAGAAATTTAAAAATATAGATTTTAAAATATTTTATTTTTACGTTCCGATGTACATATTGGACAAATAAAGTTTATTACGGTTGCTCGACACCTTTCGTAACCCACCTATAACAAACATTACATCGAAACCATTGTTCTCCGGTAGGCAGTATTGGGAACACCCATACTGCTAAAAGAAAAACATTATTTTCACTACGGAAAATATTTGAATCGATTTAATTCCTGAAATACATCATTAATTAGGTATTTCTAGTAGATATTCTTGCATTTACGAAATTATTAGACTAACCTTCTCCGAATGTGATGTAAAATTGTGGCAGTTCAATAAATTTTTACACTATTAAGATTCACTAAAATACTTCTCTTTCTGTAATTGCTGATCATATGATGCTGCAATTACAGTATGTCTTCCTACATATGTTTAGGTACTAATTCAGTGCATAACCGATCAATTTTAGAGCTTACTTTGCGAGATATAGCGGGTGGCGATATTAGGAACAGTGGCGATATTAGGTACAGTCACCCTATTACGTGGCAAGACATATCTGGGATCCAGACGGGAATCCCCTCTGAGTCTCCATACGTGTAAAGATTTACCGCTTACAGTAGAAAATACCTTTTCATCTGTGAAAATGGTCCTTTCCCATTCGAATTGCGTGACAGATAACTGCTGTAACGCAAACGCAACGCAGTCCTCACGGTGCGTTTGTGTCAGCAGCACCTTACGTGCAGGCCGGCGACAGTGATAGCCGGCTTCGCGTAAACGATTTCGCACAGTATTGTGACATTCTGGCAAATCTAGATTTACGGTAACGTCTGACGACGATTCAAATGGGTTTTGAATTATTTTCTCAATGATGGCATTATCTTCTGCCAGCATAGTCTTTCGCACGCCTGTATTAAATTTACGAAAATCTACCAGACCTTCCTCACCCATATTCTTAAACCGCTGTACGTACCTCCTCACTGTCCGCACTGGAATTTGAAGCTGCTCAGCAATAGACAAAGCGGTGCGCCCACTTTGAAAGCCATATGCAATAAGCATTAATATGAGAAGCACTAAGAATTAGTAAAGAATAGAATATAATCAATAAGTATTAACAATGACGATAATATATGCAATAAGCATTAATATGAAAAGCACTAAGAATTAGTAATACAAGGTAATAAATGTATGAAGATGATATGCCGTATTTAGATAACTAATTAGTAATGGCTTACGGTAGTTGCCGTAGATCACTGAATGTAGGTTTGAATATATAACACTGTTTTAAGATTACAACAGAATGTGTTTCTTCGCGGGAGAGTTTCCGTAGAAGAGAGGTACTGCTTCTCGGGCTCTTGTATTTATGTGAATTCCAATTCTGACTGACTCTATCTTTCTGGCAATGATAATAGCGGTTTCGAGCTCAGGTAAATTTTTGCTGCCCTTCAGTCTATTCAAATAGAATCGCGCGGGTTCATTCCAAAGGCCTTTAATAAAACTGATTATTGCCGTGTTCCTTAATAAATCGTTAACACCAACTACTTGTTCCGGGTTATACGCGTCTCTGGCGATCCCTAATCCACTATTTAGCATTTCATTGACTCGCGCTCCGAAAACCTCTACCGTTTCATTTTTACCCTGGTGTAAATTCATTAGTTCAGCATTCAAACTATGGACATTAAATGACCGCGCGAAAATCTTTTTAGAAGATCAATCAATTCGTTTAAAGTTTTAGGCTCTCGTCGATTCGACAACGCAAAATTGGCGTGTTCCTCGATCGTACCTCGAATTAGGAAAACAAGATTCTCTCGATCCTCAGGCTTTACCTTGACGTTAATTAAGTTGGATTGTTTAATAAATTCGATTAACGAGTCAGACTCTCCATCAAACTTTGGAACTGAATCCCTCACCAATATTAACGACAGATAAGATTTAGGAACAGAATTTACTAATTTCGATGATTTTTGTGCAGGAACTACACTCGAGCAAAGCGACCCACTACTTAGTTCGGACAAATTAATGACAGGTGTACCCAGTAGTATCGGCAAAAGGTTTATTTCGCGCAACTGTGACTCATCACCGGGAATTTCTAAATTAGCAGCAACAACCGTGGCTGGGCAGGGCAAAGGATCCTCTGACTCAGGCGTATCAACAATGGAGTCACTGATTTGTGTCGGCAAAATACTTAATGTTCGAGATCATGAGAACGTAATAGGGCGCTCTATTTGCATCGTTTCAACATTTACACCCTCTATTTCGGGTACCTGTACGCTACCCGAACGTAGTTGTCGTCCCTTTCGTTTCGGTAATACCTTACTTCGACGCGGCATTTTCGCAATGTAAATACAAACTCTAATCTTATCAACTAATAACTAACACAACGTGACGATAATTACAGCACACGAATCTAACAATAGAACAATGAATTGTATATTATAATTAAACCTCGATCTCTCACACAATTGCAGGCTTCGTTGTCAGCGAAGAAGATCCCCTGGCCGAGTGCGCGTGGCTTCAGCGAAGACTGGTACTGTCGTCCGAAGTCACTTCCCTCTGGCATTCACCCGTGTTCCGGGGGAAACCGTCCAAAAACCCAGGAAAGAGGGACTGCACCAGTTGGCCGATGGCTGCTCCTTTGAATCCTGCGTCCACGAGCCGGCGAATTTGAAAAAAATCCCACCGCTGTCACCGTCTGGGGAAAGAGGTCTTCTCCCGGGAATTCAGGCGCGGGACGATGCCCGTGGAGTGCGAAGGCACCCTGCTCCTTGGACGCGGATTATTTAAGGGATAAATATAGTGCAAACAATAATATGAACAGAACAAAACTATTTGAACATAATAAACTTGTAACTTTAATGAAGAGAAAATAAACGATTGAAACATAATTTCAGTAGGCACAGAACTTTCTTTGCTTATATGACTGCTGTCGAAGGCGTTTCAGGCTCAAGTGACCTTTCTAAAAGTTCATCGCTTTTACATCTTTTGTTAAACCAAAATGTCTTAGATTCTAAGAGCTAATCGCAAATTTACAGATTTATTGGCTGAATTCCTATTCGTCGATTTGACACAACAACAAGCGTTTAACTACCTGGCGCTGGAATTACACACCTAGGAGAAGGAAGGAAGGAGAAGTTCATTTATTCTAACACCCGTTGCCAAGTGGGTATCGATTAATTTATTATCCTGAAGTCTTCTCATTAGAAGATCTCTAACTATTTTCAAACCCCTCGGCTTGTGCGAACTTCACCTGGTCTCCCTTTCCTATTACATTCGTGTGATCCGCCTCGAACTTCGCGCTTCTGGAGTTTAAACTAGGCGCCGCTAGACGGGAGTCGCAACAACTGAAACGGAACGGTTTTCTATGCAGTCTATGCACTCCATGCGCGAAACGGAAGGCAGCCTAGGTGTGCCTTAGCTCCGAAAACATTCAGGACCTTTATTGGTCAGAAAATTGATTCTTTCTCGATTGCTTCATCTCGTATTGGTCTACGCATAACTTCATAATGCACACAATTGCTACGCTAACAATAAGAATAAATAACAGCCACACGGCTACGTTCACACAGAGCCGAACAGCATTCCCGTCACCCCACCATACCCTTGGGTGGCCACGTAACTCCAACTGACAAATCCACAATCGTCAGATGGTGGCTGATTTCTCCTCGATCGCTGTTCGCGAAAACGAATCGACCGGCCAATATATCTGAATATGACCTTAGGATAAAGATATAATGAAAGATGAAAAATTATTCGAAGCCCAAGATGAAAGGCCTTCGAATAAACAAAGGAAACTAATAAATACCCGAAGCTAAATAGAATTTTAGATTTAGGGTACACACACCCTCCCCTAAACCTCGTGTCGATCGGCCATTGGGGCCATTCGGAAGTATATTCTTTTATTTAAATAATGCCCATCTCTGCATAGGACCGTAATGAATTACAAAAAAAAAATCAGGGAGTCAACTGTTGACCGATTTTAAGACTTTTCCTTGTTATATGTTATATACAATAGTCGGAAGAATAATAATAAGTGCAATAATTGCAAATAATTGCTGTAACTTCCACATTCTGAAAATATGATATCAGTAAATCAATATTTCCAGTATTAGTAAAAAAAGTTCCAATCTCTTTTTTTATTTTAAATAATATGGCCATATAATTATAACATAAATTCGACAGCGGTTTCAAGTGATGTATGTGTTACAATAAAAGCGTTAATTTAGTAAATGTACACAGTTCCTAGCAGTTACATGCCTAAAATGCATATAACCTAACCTACAATCGTCCGAAAATTCATACATTGACAGCAGTACGCTTTTACTGTGGCACATGTATCCAGCTAACGCTTCAGTTTTGCTATGATTCCACGTTGGCAGTCCTCCCGAGTAGGCGCCATCTCGTATCAACTACCTGAACTAAATTTGTCACGTGACTTGCTCTGCATTATCACCAATATGGCGGAATTCGTATTTGGGAATGCAATCACGAAATTACGTTGTTTGTCCTTATATGACCAGATTTTGGGCTGGGTGAGGTCTCATTCGAAAGAGGAAGGTTCAATGCAGCGCGCTCTGGTCATCGTTTGAGTCACAAAACTCTTTTAGTGACCTAAAAATACTTGGATTCTTGCGGGTGTATTTTGTCGACTTCTGCTCTACTTTGAACACTCATATTATTAGATATCAACACAATCTCGTCGAACCATGACCAGAGCGCGCTGCACTGAACCTTCCTCTTTCGAATGAGGCCTCGCCCAGCCCAAAATCTGCTCATATAAGGACAAACAACGTAATTTCCCAAACCCATGTTTCGGGCCAGATTGTGTCGGTATACAGCGCGCTGCATTACCCTACATCAATAATGCGCCATGTGAATTAAATAATGCTGCAACTTGTTATATAACATTACACACACAGGGTGTCTAAAAATTGCGGGACAATCCGGAACATGCAATATCATGATACAAAACGACATCGCTACCCCATTTTCACGGTTTGAACCAACGCGGTCGGCCCTACCGTGTGTGTGGGTTGTATCTACGCGCGCCTCCCACGTGTGCCTGGTTGCATACGCCGCCGAGCACTCAGTCTTTCAGTTTTAAATTATGCGCGTAACGGACTTCGATGTGTTTTCCTGGTCATTCCTGGCAATTTTCTGTGTATATGTTGTCCTATTCTTATTATATAGAATATGTATCAAATTTACCTGTAGGAATCAGGTGTAGCCATAAACCAAATGGCAATAAGTAACTGTTTCTCCTCTGGTATTACTTGCCTACCACTTAACGAATTATTAACTGAACGTAACCCTGGACCGATTACTCCCAGCACCAGTTGAAAAGTTTTAGGAAACATCCTACAATGGAGAAATTCAGTTGATAAAATTTACTTAAAAGTAATGAAAACAATTAATTTTCTAATGATTTTAACCTGACCATAATTATATATACAAATATATAATTATATAATTATGATTTACCGAAAATGTTCTTTGAATACTGTTCTCGAATATCCAGGAATGACACGGTCAACATAATCGCTCAATTTCGCCCGAGGCACCACGGTTCCACGTGTTTGTTTTATCATCAATACTGCATATAATGTTTCTAATTCTGAATTACAAATATCTACATCTTCATTTTCATTACCGCTGGATTCACTGCTACTGCTGCTGCTCATTTCGCTGTCAAGACTATTTATGCACGTGGCTATTATTCCCATTAATTTGTTCTTGTCCATGGTAGCGTATGGACTACGTTAGATACGTCCAGGTATTTGCAGTATTCGAATTCGAAATGTAGAAGGACACGTAAAGGGACACCTACGCATGCGCGCATTATGTGCATTGGCTGCCTATAGTTTGATTTGCTGCAGTTGCTGCACGCATCATGCGCTAGAAGTTGGAGGATTCTAGGGAATTCTACGAATCAGGTTATGCAGTCTATGCACTTACTGCATGAAACGCAACCAACGCAACGGACTCAATTTCGAAGCGAACAACACATCCCTAGAAGGTTTTAGGCAGGGTCGAAACGAAAGATGAGGAAGGAAGCAAAAAAAGTTTTTCGAACGTGCTCTTATAATGCTAACTTTACAGCTATACTCTAATCCAGAAGACGTACGAGAGCCTGCGGTTCTATTGAATAGCCTTCAAAACCTTGAATTTACCCCGGACGCGGATAATAAATAACTTCATTTTTCCTTTACACATCTGCTTACCAAATTACGCTGGGTAAGCAGCAGTTCGTCCTGTAAAACTCATAATATATGGTCTTCGCTTTCAATAATTATCGCTGTTCAAGAAGAATAGAAAAACTCGGGTTGAGAAAATCCAGGAACCAATAAAGCCATCAAATTTCGTTAGGAGTCGGTCCCCGATCCTTAGGACGAAGTAACCGATGTAGCTAGGAAACGTGCTTCGACCACCATCCAAAAGTCTCGAATTAAATTAACCATAATCCATCCAACTGCATAGTTAATTGTAAGTAAGTTTGAATATTCCCGCGCCACCTCACGAGCATCAAACGCATCGAAGACCGTTCCGTTTCCAACAGCGCATGAACCGCAGTGTTACGTATTTCAGCGGGGATATTGGGAACTGGACGTGGATTGGTGCCCGTGGAGCGCTAAACCGCTCTGCTCGTTGGAGTGCGCGGGATTTGAAATGAAACAACCCAGAATTCAAGTTGAACTTTAAATATATTTAGTACTGTTCAGGAAGCTGGTTAGCAACAGAATGAATGCGGTGTTGAAGCAAGCGCTCCGAGCTCGTCGACGAAGTCGATGTCGAGATCTTCCGGATCCTCCCTTAGATCCTTGTCGTCCAATCAGCATGATGACATCCCTCAAGCTTCGTTAGTGGGCTGTCCTTCGCCCTTCCTGCATGCTTCCTCCCACTCTAGTCTGGTGATCGAGGCACGCTTCCCGATGACACGGGGGTAGTACATAGGCTACGTACAGTACATACATATCTCGCAGGTAAGTACGCGCAACCCTCAGGGTCAAGACGACGTCGCTCGGAAAAAGTTTATGACTTTATGACTCCGGCCTCTTCCGGCCAGAGTTTTATCCTAACAGAACATCGGCAATTATAGAAAGGGAGGACAGAGTTTTAAATGCTTTTACGAGACGAGCCGCTGCCCGCTCGACGAAATTTGGCACGCAGATGTGCAAAGGAAAAAGCTAAGCTATTTATTACCCTCGCCTAGTCTAACGGTAACTTAAAGGCTATTGAATACAATCCCAGGTTTTTGTACGCCTTCTGAGTTCAGGCATCAGATGTTCCATTGTAAGGACACGTTTAAAATAGCAGGGAAAAACCCCCCCGAAAAGCATGACGCGCTCTCTAATAAACACTCTTCTTCGTCCTCCGTTTCAAATCTCGCTCCTACGTACTCTATATATATCGATTATATACATTTCCGCGGCCATATTCAAGCGATAGCGTAACACCTTCCCCCTTATATAAAAGGTGTTTCCATGAAACAGCTTTTCAGTACAAAATTACAAATAATTACTACTAGTGATTATAACTACGCCTCCTCTTCCCGCACCAGCCCCACAGTAAATGAGCTACTCGGTCCACCCATTGTCCTGCAGGAAGCACGAGTTGAAGAAGGATAGTTATATTACATTTTCCTTGTTTTCCTTTTTCTTTTTTTTTCTTTTTACGCTTATAAAATGAAAATTTAAAATTACATTCACACAAAACAAACCAGACATATCATGAATACAATATTATACTTGCATTAACTCTCTTAAACAGAAATATCAGGTCTTATACATGCTAACTTTAACTTATTAGTATGTACTATTTTACACTTATTAGTTCCTATTATTAATTCTACATTTAAATCGCCAAATACTCGACTAATCTTATAAGGGCCTAACCAGTTGCAATCAAACTTGGAAGTTTTCGGTTCCTTAAGTAAGTAAACATCATCGTCTACCTTAAATCCACGAGGATTACGGTTTCTATCGTAATACATTTTACTTTTCTCCTTAGCCTTATTGAGATTTTCTGCCGCTTTAGCTTGTGTGGTGGTAACCTTAGTAAACAACTCATCTAAATGCTGTACAAAAGTTCGTGATATCTGCTCCTTTGCAAATTCAGAAGGTATGAGAGCCCTAACGCCAAAAACCAATTCATGTGGTGTGAAACCTGTAGCCTCATGTACGGAGGTATTATATGAGAACATACCAAATCTAATCCAATCATCCCAATCAGCCTTTGTGCAATAATGTTTTAAGTAATCTACAAAAACACGATGTGCCCTTTCCAGCGACCCCAAAGACTGTGGATGGAAAGCAGTGGAAGTTATCCTCTGAATTTTAAAAATTCTACAGAAATTCTTCATTACTTGACTAATGAAGTTCCTTCCTTGATCAGTATGGATAGTTCGTGGGCAGCCAAATCTACTAATAAACTGTTCTGCTAAAGCAAGAGCAACGGTTACCGAATCTATGGTGGGTATCGGAATTGCATCAGAATACTTTGTTAAATTATCCTGCAATGTTAACAAATACTTATTACCCTTTTTTGTTACCGGTAAAGGCCCAACAATGTCCATTTGGACTTTTTCAAAGGCATGCTGTGGGGTATCAGCGATGCGCATTGGTTGCTTTATCCTGGTGGAATGAATTTTATTTCTCTGGCAAGTAAAACAAGATCTAACAAATTCAGTAATTTCTCTTCCCATCCCAGGCCAATAGAAATGTTCTCTAATATGATCGTAAAGTTTAGACATGCCCCTATGACCTCCAACAGCGGATTCATGACATTCCTTAATAATTTGAAGACGTCTTGATTTTGGTGGAGTTTCAATCTCACCAGTACACACCGTAATTATATACTGAGAGTCACTAAAAATCTGCTTGAACAAATTCTCCACACGATTCCACTCAGGAATGTTGAAGCTATCTAAATCTTTTGAAATGCTAAAAGCCCGAAGATTTAAAGAATCAGTAAGAGCCTTTAGAGATTTTAATGAGGATTCAACATGAACAAAATTCAAATTTTCCTGGAAGCTACCTTTGCAAAACAACAAGAAGATATAATACTTATCGTTTGGGAATGCCATAGCATCACCAACATTAACCTGATACTGTTTTATTCGTTCCATTGAAAGTTTACTTCGATCCAAAAGATCCTTGCTGGTTTGAGAAACAACATCATTATTAAGTGGTATAAAATGAACAAGGTTACCCTTGCGCATAAAAAGATGATCTTTTACACTAAGGATGGTAGGGATTGGAGAAGGATAAGTCATTCCCCTGTTTGGATTTACATTATTAACAAGAACTCTACTTTCATTAGCCTTATAACCTGTTGAACATAACTGATCTTCTACAGATTCTAATGAGGTCACTTCATTGAGGATCCCTCTTACAGTCTTGATCGCAAAACCATCAGGCTCCACGGCCTCTGCCACAATACCAGGCGTAACAACTTCAGGCTCATCAGCCTCTGCCACGACATCAGTCGCTAATAAACTAGGCTCCCCACACCTCTGCCACGAACCAAGATACTGCGAGCCCTGCGATGTTCCCTCAGGGGCCGAACAGAGCGCAGGCACTCTTGTCGAGCACAGATTACTTCTCACGGCTCCTGAAGCGGGTTCTCGGGGCTGAGAATTACCGTATGTCAACAGGCGACCGAGTCGATGTATCGTGCCCGACTGAGGCGATCCTCCAAAATTTTCATTCCCCACAGGCAAGGGTGATACTAATATATTCGAACTTATTCGCAAACCAGTTATGACCTCATTACACTCGGCTGCTGCCTTCCCGCGCGCCAGGAAAACAGATGCCACAACTCTCTCATTTTCAAAACATACGACTTCATCATCCACCCTGTCCACTCCGGAACCTACAATTGATGCCTTATCTGCGCAGATAAGTACCCTTTCCAGGTCCCTCGAATCAGGATTGGAATCCGTGTCAATCAATACAGGTTGTGACTGGGGATTAAGGGTCGGACTTGAATCGACAGGATTTCGTGAAAGTGCATCAGCATTAGCATTAATTTTACCAGGTTTGTATACTATGTTGTAATCGTATTCATTTAATCTAATTCGCCATCTCATTATTTTGGATGTAGGATCCTTGGCATTATGTAACCATACTAATGGACGGTGATCTGTGACCAATGTAAACTGTTGTCCATATAAATAAGGCCGGAAATGCTCAACAGCAAATAAAACAGCCAGTAATTCTTTCTCTATGGTGGAATAATTAATCTCGGCGTCATTCAGAGTCCTAGAAGCATATGCTATAGGCAAATCCTTCCCAATCGACCCTTGACTCAAGATAGCTCCCACAGCAAAATTAGAGGCATCAGTGGTAACGAGAAATGGTTGTGAGAAGTTTGGAAATTGTAATAAAGGTTCTAAACAAATAATGTCCCTCAAAGTTTCAAAAGCAACCCGTGTTCCGAAAGTCCAACAAAATGGAATATCCTGTTTTAAAAGTCTAGTCAATGGTTTCGCGATTTTCGCCATGTTCGGAATAAACCTTCTATAATAACCCACAAGCCCCAAAAATTGCTTTACATTTTTTTTAGTTTTTGGTACAGGAAACTGTTTTACAGCTGGAATCTTATCAGGATCAGGTTTCACTCCTTCCTTTGTAATAACGTGCCCCAGATAGGATATTTCCCTCTGCAAGAAACGGCACTTCTCAGGCTCAAGGGTTAAACCCGAATTTTGCAAACGCGCCAAAAGGGTTTTTAACTTACGGGCATGTCCCTCAAGCGAATCTGAATAAATAACAATATCATCCATATAAACAAATAACTCTATGCCCTGCAATCCGGATAATACCAAATCCATTACCCTTTGAAATGTTGCTGGCGCGTTTTTGAGGCCAAAGGGCATTCGATTAAATTCGTAATGGCCATGGGGGTAGAAAAAGCAGTTTTAGCCTTAGATGTAGGATCTATCGGAATCTGGTGAAATCCAGAAGCCAAATCTAGAGTACTAAAATACTTGGCTCCTCCTAATTGGTCTAGTATCTCGGTTATGTTAGGTAGAGGATAAGCATCACCTACAGTCTTCTCATTCAATTTCCTATAATCTATGACCATTCGCCATCGTGGCTCTCCGGAAGGGACAGATTTCTTTGGAACAATCCACACAGGAGAATTATACGGAGATGCAGATGGCTGAATTATGTTGCTATTAAGTAAAGAATTGATTTGAGTTTCTATTTCCTTTTTGTGAATCTGAGGGAACCGATACTGTTTGGTATTTATGGGAATTTCATCAGTAGTAATAATAGTATGTTGAGTAGCGTTTGATGATCCCAACCTGTCTGCGGTAAGATGAAACTGATATGAGAATTCATTAATAATTTCCAGAATGCTGGACCTCTCACCCTCACTCAAATGATTCAAATCTAACACCTTAATTAATTGAGCAAGCCTCTGAGCACGGTCTTTAGATGACTCTACGTCAGAATTTCCCGTCCGACCTGATCGAGAAGCGGGAGGCCCAATCTCAAATTCTTCTAACTCAATTGAAGGTATGGTAAGAACAACATGATCAGCAGTAGTGTTTATGGCATATAATTTTGCCAAGCCATTCCTCTGACTCACTAGAGCTTCGCACACAAAAATACCAGGACCTGCATCAATTCTCCTAACATAACCTGACGCATTAACACTATTAGTTGGTACCGTAATCAAGACTTTAGTTCGAGGAGGTAAATCATGGGATGATGATGCACAGGGAAGGCCTCTTCCTTTTCCGAACTGTAAGGTATCCGGTAGAGTATCTCGAAACTTTAAGGTCATTTCCTGTTTTTTTAAGAACGACAATCCCAAAATTCCGGTTTCCTTAATAGGAAAATCATTATCTACTACTTGGAAGTGAACAGGAATACCATGAATTAAAACCGTAACATCACCCTGGGTGCGAATCATTCCTGAGCCAATTCCGGTAAGGTCATAAACTATATTGGTATTAATTGTAAGGTCCGAAACTAACCCTTCCCGTTTTATTAAATTCAGTTGAGAACCAGTGTCTACAAGGAAACTAGCTGTTTCTTGACGGAAATAATGATTTTCAAGTGGAATAACCAGTGGCTGTACTGCATTTATTGCTTGGAAGTTGTAGCAGACACGATGGATCCGGCGCGTGCAATCAGGGGCTCGTTCTGCATTGGATCCGTCTGCGGAACCCCCTTGGAGTTTAAATGTTTTTGAGTTCCGGAAGCTACGTTAACTTGAGGTTGCGCCTTCCTCCAAGTGGTACGAGCATTTTTCGCATAGCATTGCGACTCTATATGACCTGTTTTCCTGCAATTACTACATCTAACTCTATCACGATTGGGTTGATTAAATTTATTATTACGCGTAGGACAATTTACACGGAAATCGCCAAATCCGTTGCAATTGAAGCACTTGCGTTCATCTGCGTTCATAGTGAATACTCCTAATTTGGTTGCGGAAATTTTTGGATCTGTAGGCTCGTTTTTGTGTTGTAATTGATGCTCCATTTTAGAGGCTAGCTTAATAACGGTTGTTAAACTACTAATGTTATCTTTAGCAATCAACAACATGATTGTATCATTTCGTATTCCCCTTAAAAACCCAGCTATTGCTTCCTCGGTCAATAAAACTTTGATTCCCACGAGTTGTTCAGGGTTGAATTTTTCCTGCGCGGCTTCTAATCCTTGATCTAAAATTTCATGCACTCTAGTGCCGAACTCCTCAATGGTCTCGTATTCTATACGCCGTATAACTTTTAATTTATCCTATGCATTTTTGATGTCGAAACTTTGCTCATACGCGGCTTTAATTAAATTAATCAACTCCTCCACAGTCTTGGGTTCGTTCCCATCAACTATTCTACTATAATCACGTTTCTGTATTCTATTACGTATAATGGCCAGTAAATAAAATTTATCTTCGAGTCTAACTAATGAATCCGCGAGTCTACATTGACTTATGAAATTTGTTACAGAACTCGGTTTCCCATCAAAATGTGAAATAAAATTAGCGATTAGATCAAAAGACATGCGCAAGGCAGCTCTAGGAGCCCCAGAAGATGACCCCGACGCATCTGCCGTCACCATCGTGCTACTAGACGGAACGGATCCGTCATCCGGAAGCGACATACTGAACCTCGGGAGAGGAATAGACTGTGCAGGTACCAAGTGTAACTCATCAGTTGGAAATTCGGGAGTAGGTGCTGAAACACCACTTGCTCCCACTAAAAGATCCTCTATCCCATAAAGGTCACCACCACTCAAACCGGCGTTACTTCTTTCCTCAACTAAACTATATCTTTTCTTAAACGGTGGCATTTTTACAGATAATATTGAGTAAATTAAAAGTAAAATAACTTATAAGCTGTTGCTCCGTTCAGTACTGCAGTCCTTCTACGGATAGTCCTCCTATGCTGATCGTCGATTTCGCTGGTCCTGTGTGCCTCAATGACGCAGCAAATTCCAGCACCGTGAAGAATCGTCCGTCCGAAGTCGCCCGAAGAAGTTTCTGGAGTAGCTCAGGAAACGTTGCGTATGATAACCGGATGCATGCGATCTCAGGGATTGATTTGCACGGCCACTGAAATCGCCCTCTCTAGCATTCACCCTTGCTCTCAGGAAAACCGCGCAAAACCCGAGAGAGAGAGGCTGCACTTAATAACTTCGATTATGTCCATTTACGCGATCAAAGAATTATTAGAATAAAAGTTTATAATAATACCCGTTGCACTACTTGAATAGTCACTTATACGCACTCAAGAGCCGGCGAAGTCACTCACAAAAGTGTTCAAAAGTTTTTTTTTTTAAAACTTCCCACAAATTGTTTTTCAAATCTCACAACTATTTTCAATATCCCACCGCTGTCACCAAAATTGTTACGTATTTCAGCGGAGATATTGGGAACTGGACGTGGATTGGTGCCCGTGGAGCGCTAAACCGCTCTGCTCGTTGGAGTGCGCGGGATTTGAAATGAAACAACCCAAATTTCAAGTTGAACTTCAAATATATTTAGTACTGTTCAGGAAGCTGGTTAGCAACAGAATGAATGCGGTGTTGAAGCAAGCGCTCCGAGCTCGTCGACGAAGTCGATGTCGAGATCTTCCGGATCCTCCCTTAGATCCTTGTAGTCCAATCAGCATGATGACATCCCTCAAGCTTCGTTAGTGGGCTGTCCTTCGCCCTTCCTTCATGCTTCCTCCCACTCTCGTCTGGTGATCGAGGCACGCTTCCCGATGACATGGGGGTAGTACATAGGCTACGTACAGTACATACATATCTCGCAGGTAAGTACGCGCAACCCTCAGGGTCAAGACGACGTCGCTCGGAAAAAGTTTATGACTTTATGACTCCGGCCTCTTCCGGCCAGAGTTTTATCCTAACAGAACATCGGCAATTATAGAAAGGGAGGACAGAGTTTTAAATGCTTTTACGAGACGAGCCGCTGCCCGCTCGACGAAATTTGGCACGCAAATGTGCAAAGGAAAAAGCTAAGCTATTTATTACCCTCGCCTAGTCTAACGATAACTTAAAAGCTATTGAATACAATCCCAGGTTTTCGTACGCCTTCTGAGTTCAGGCATCAGATGCTCCATTGTAAGGACACGTTTAAAATAGCAGGGAAAAACCCCCCCGAAAAGCATGACGCGCTCTCTAATAAACACTCTTCTTCGTCCTCCGTTTCAAATCTCGCTCCTACGTACTCTATATATATCGATTATATACATTTCCGCGGCCATATTCAAGCGATAGCATAACAGCCTATACACACCCAGGGTTGCCAACTTGAAATCTTACTATTAAGCCAAATGATACCAAAAAAAGCCAGAAAAAAGCCAAATAAGTTTGAAAAATATATTTGTAATTAAATTACAATAAAAGATTGAGATCCAGATTCTCGTCGCTCGAATCATATACATTTTTTGTGGTTAAATTTTGCAGCATTTGTTGTGACACGTTAAAATTATTGCAACATTTTTGTGAAAGCACTAGTTCTGCTCTAATTCTAATGATGGCGTCAAGAAGCTTCAGCTGCATTCTGTTCCTTGCCTTTGTCTTAACTGATGATACGAGAGAAAAGATCCTCTCAACTACTGCATTGCTTACAGGAGTTATTAAGCAAGTAAGAACAAATGTAGCAAGCTCCTTAAACCTCTGATGCCGAAATATTCCAATCCAAAACTGCTCTGTATCTGTAGGGATTCCATCTTTTTTAAATATAGCTTCTTCTTTCCAATCAACAAAAAACATTTTTCTGTACTGTTCTTCTATAAGACTAATGTTATTTTCTACAAGATGCATAAATGGTAACTCGGAAAATAGAGGTCTTGAAACTTGATTTAAAATTATTTGAGGGCTTAATTTTGATAGACTTTCGAATGTGTTTGTCGCTGATGGAAGTCGACAAGTAATTTGGTTAAGAGCTTCTTCTAGCACAGACATACATCTTTCTTTAATGTTACGTATCTCTAATTGAGCTGTAGCACTGTTGTTATGGTGTAGGTACTTATCACATTCCTGTAAAAATTTAATTCCAAAGTCAACTCGTTAAATATTTTTCTTCTGCCCATTAACATCATACAGTCTGTTCTGAAGACTCTTCGGGTGTAAGAATAGTTGTTGGTACAATTCATGAGGATCAGCTTTGGTTTGTTGGAAAAGACTGTTCAGTCTTTCAAATTCCTGCACAACAGGTGTTGCAAAAACAAAGAATAGATGATTCTTGAAATCTGTTAACATTTCCTTTAAGAGTCTTGCTTTGAATTTTGTATCAAACGTTGATTGGGCTAGCTCAGCAGAAATGAAATAAGCCTTTAGTTCTTCCCAGTTCATTAAAATCGTAAACATAATCTTCCCACGAATAAGCCACCGAGTAGATGAAGGTTTTTCAAAGGGGAGTTGTGCAGTTCGTGTAGGTTCAAATTCTGTTGGTGTATTCATTACTTTAAATAAATCTTTATATGCTTCTCGTCTCGTTTCACTATGACGAAACCAATTGGGTATTTCTGACAGCAAGAAACCAATATTTGATGGTAATTTGGATATTGCATATTGAATGCACAATGCCAACGAATGACAAATACATTTCAGCTGCACACAGAAAGGAGATACACGTTTTAGTCTAGACCACACAGAGTTGTTGCACCCTACCATGTTCGATGCACCATCAGATGCAAAACCAATGCAATTTGCAAGGCTCTGCCCACATCTTGTAATTTCTTCATTAATTAAATTGAATATGTTTTCTCCTGTAGCCTCATGCACGGGAATTAAACCTAAAAATCCAGTTACAATTTCCGTTGCCCTATCACTTAAAAATCGAATTAAAATACATAAGTGTTTTTGTGTGGAAATGTGTGTAGATTCATCTATAATAATCGCATATTTCTTGTTTAGAAAGTCATCCGTAAGTTGTGCTTTCAGTGCAGGTGAAATGACATTTTTTATTAACGAAGCACACTTAGTTCTATGTAATTTAATGTGCTCCAGCGTGCTCCCACATCCATGTATTTTAATAATTTCACTCAGGTGGTCTACTGTTTGTATTGCACAATGGCAAGTCATACATACAGCAAGTTGTAGCTCTGCTATCTTAATTTTATTGTTATCTTGTTTAAGAGTTTTTGTTACTTGAAGTTGCGTCTGGCGTGTTGATGGAAGTTTGCTCTTATGTTTCTCCGATTTTTCGTGATTCGAAATGTTGCTAATCTTCGGTACAATGGTGCAGGAGAATAGTTTACAATAAGCTGTCTCTGATCCAGGTGCAGACTTTTTGAGCCAAGGATATGTTTCCTCCCATTTCGTACTATACTTACGATTACTATCATAAAAGGTTTTCCAATTTTTTGATGACATCGTCGGTTAGTAATTTATAACAATAGTTAAAAACTTTAAAACGTGCTATAACAATAGTTAAAAACATTAAAACGTGCTATAACAATAGTTAAAAACTTTAAAACGTGCTTCGCGCTTTGTCTCGTTTCGAACATGGGGGTTTCACAGGATTGCCATCTCTCCGATTTTTGACCGGAGACTCTCAGGGTCTTATGTTATAACAAGGTGGCAAGCCTGGAGTCCAGGCCCTGGACTCACCGGTATGTTGACAACATTGCAGCTCGAGTCAACCGATCGCTGGCGATTACTAGCGATTGGCGGAAATGTCGTACCGCTCGAAATTTCCGCCAATCCTTGGTAACCGTTACTTAGGTCCTAGCGTATGAGCCCGCTGAACGCAGCCATTTTCATTGGCAGGGACCAGAAATCGTAAAGTTTTATTGTTGTATTGGTATAGTATCTTACATCATGCTTTATACTATATCATTATTATTTTATTCATTATTCATTACAATTTGGAATTATTTAAAAATTGTAAAAAAAGCCAAAAAAAGCCAAAAAGCCAAATGAATTTTCCAACGCCAACCAAGTTGAAAAAAAGCAAGATTTCTGGAATTTGGCCTCAAAAAAGCCAAATTGGCAACCCTGTACACACCAGAAGCTTGGCGCTATCCCCACCAGTTCTGGCTCGCTCTTGTTCTGCGAAGGCGAGAGTGAGATGGAACGAGAGCGAGTCAGAAAACGTTGCGAACAGGAGCACCGAGGCAGGCAAGCGGTACCTATGGTGGGAGAATACGCGTTACGAAACTCACCGGCCAATATATCTGAATGTAAAGTCTCGTTAGCCGCTCGCTGGTCGAAACCGGCGTTGAGCCCGTATCAAGAACGGAGCCCTAATTCCGAGGCTGAGTTTCTCGCTTCTTTCTGGCCGAAGGGAGGAGCGGGATGGAACGCTTTGCGTGCGCGGCGGGCGTGCGCGTTGGGTGCGAGCGCTCAGATGGAATCGTGACATTCGTGACTGTTCGACGCATGCGCGCCACGGTCAGATAGCCAGGTACGGCACGAGTCTTTTTTGCGCCATAAGCGAGCTTGCCAAATTCCGCCATTTATTATAATACATTTAGTTGAGCTTCTTCATGACCTTACTCTTAAATTTTACTCGTAGTTTAAAATCGTTGTAGTATAATTTGTAGTATTTCATTTAAAAATTTATTTTCAACAATGCCAACAATGAAAAGGCCATTTTGCGCCTCTTGTCAACCTTACGCCCTAGCAGTTGCCTAATTTTACAGAGTAAAGTCATAAATAATCTCAAATAAATGTAATATAATAAAGGGCACAATTTGACAAGTTCGCCTAGGGCGCAAAAAAGACTTATGCCCGGCCTGCGTTAAGATTTTGCGAAGCGGTTCCCGTGCTCACCGTAAGCGACCATCGCGCACGCCCGTCGCGCACACAAAGGACGGAGTGTCAGGCGTCCGAAAGACGGAGCGAGACAAAATATCAACGCGTCGTCTGTCTCGTACTGTCCTCGCTCGCTTTCAGTGCCTTCGCTCGCTCTCTTTCCATCTCGCTCTCGCCTTCGCCGGACAAGAGTGAGATAGAAGTGGTGGGGATAGCGAAAAGTCCGTATCGTGTACACCAAACCGAGCCCGTAACGATCTTAGATGCTCGAATAACCGACGAGAACCTTTGTTGTCCGAGCCGCACGAGATCGCCGTTGCTCGGCGATGTGTCATCGATTATATAGGAACAGAATTTTTTTTTTTTTTCATCGTATCAATATGAAAGTGACTCAAATGGATTCCTGGCATTCTCCCGATTAAATTGACAGAAAATAATTTAAATCAGACTATTTTTGACGAAACGGGCTTCCAATTCTGCAAACAAATTTTCACGTAATTTCCATAATTAAGGTCCGAATAATATTATTTTTGGGGCTAATTTGATCGAGAAAACATGACGAATCGATTCACGTCACTTTCGCAAAGATCTGATTAGAAATGCAGAACTGAAGATTTGTCACTGCTTAGTGCGTAACATTGTATGGCCCCGCTGGATTCGAGCGTCGAAACCCACGAAACTCAGCGAGTTGCATGATTGCCAGCGTGAAGGACAAGAGTAAAGAGAGGACTTTGCATGGCGAAGGAAAGTCAGCCTTCTATAGAACTCAAATCGAGAAAGACTTTGCTGACAAACTTTACATATGTATATTCGCGTCAAATAAATACTTTAATTGTAAAATTTAGACGACAAACTATTGTTGAATTTTGCCAGTTCTTACATATGCATCACTTGGTTGGGAATTCCTGATCCCAGAATTTCATGCATTTACCTATTGAAATGTTGCTTCAAGTCATCGGGAAATTGCATTGCTTCTTCTCGAACATACATATATCTGTTCGCGAGTAGGTGTTACGTGTGACGCGGCATTGGTTTCCCAAATAAATGCACATTTATTAGAGCCCTCGGTCGACGGCGAATTGAGTCATCCAGTACTGAATATGAAAATGTTCATATTTCTCATTACACCTTGATAAGAGTGTTACCACCGATGGATTGGTGAGTTTATGTCCACGAAAATGAGTCGAGAAGCGAAGCCATTCGGTCTATTTTTTCTTATGAATACATGATTACAACACACACACACACACTACGTTCACTAAAAATAGACCGAATTGCTCCATGTTTGGCATGATTTTCATCAGTAATGCAGTGCTCTGGTGAAGAACATCGTAATACGGAACTAATATTCTAGGCCCTAGAATCTACGATATTGTCAATGTGCTGTTGAAACGCACGCCGCTTCACACTATCGTTTCTTAGCATTTATACGAGGTGATTCTCTAGCTAGAGTCGTCAAACGCGATGCTCGCCGACAATCATGTGTCTCGCTGAGTTTTGAGGGCTTCGACGCTCGAAACCTGCGGTGACTATACAGTGTTGCACGCTAAGCAGTGACGAATCTGAAGTTCTGCAATTTCTAATCAGATCTTTGCAAAAGTGACGTCAATCGATTCCTTACAATTTTATATATAATGTTTGTTCATAACTGCTTTCTGCATAGGACGTGTAATAAGTGTATTTCATGTTCTGTTTCGGTGCTTTGCTAGTAAAAAAATGTCTAACCTAACAAACTTCATTTTCTGGGGACATCCCCTCATCTATTTTTCCTCTTCACTTATAATTCCTTACTGTTAACGTAGAATATTGTAGCATAAGCACATTTCAAGTAATTAAAATGTACAATGAATTTTCTACGTTTGCAGTACCAGCCGACTTTCCGTTTAAATTTTTATAAGTACAACGCAACAGCTGAGAATTTCTTTCCTTATTCAAAATAGAATACGGAAATAGCAAACAGCTCCCTCTCGCGTTTACCGGGCAATCGGCGATTTATCGGTATTTCCATTTCTGTGCAGAAAAAACCTGCTGTAATACCGACCTGCCGAATCGGCCAGGTCACGTGACGTGTCTACCCCCTTAAGGCGCGTGACTACCACTGTCGGCACCGCGCGTTTTGCCAAACTATTTCGCTTCTGTATTGAAAACGAAACGAGACTTATCACTTCTGTCGACGCTTTCCGAAGGAACAATGTCTGCTGCATCGCGTGGGATGGTCAGATTTCATCTCAGACCCTTAGTTTTGGAAATAAATTGAAAGATATCTGGAAAAATGGGTGCATTTCGGGTGTCCTTTTCCCTTTGATCGTTGTTTAAACATATTTAAATGTTCATAATGCAATAATAACTTATATCGTTGTATTCGTGAGGGTTCATAGAATAATTTGACGCAACGAACAATCGAATAACTATTACCGTTTCGACACAAAAAATGTTGAAAATTGAAAATTTGCAGTTTTTTTCAAAATCGATTTTCTCAAAAACTGAGGGTGATGGCGACAAACCGGTTGCGGATTCGTTTTCAGGGCACGAAAACCTATAAGAAACGGCTATTGAATGTTACAAGTCCGAAAAAAAGTCAAAATTTGTTGTACTGTGTTATTTGTGTATATTGTAATTTAATTCTTTTCTCTTTTAATAAAGTATGTTGTTTTCATATTATTTGTATATGTTATAATTTAATTATTTTCTCTTTTAATAAAGTATGTTGTTTTCATATTCTTTGTATATGTTATAATTTAATTATTTTCTCTTTTAATAAAGTCCCAGTCAGCCACGTCCGTTTTAGCAGATTTTGGTCAACGCCTGACTACAAATGTTTGTGGCAGAAAGACTACAGATTTAAGACAGGCTTTGTTATATTCGATGATGAAAGCAGACTGACAGCAGAAAGCCGACAGATTGTGCTGCCTTAACCTGCGAGCAGATTGGCGGCAGGGTCTGCTGGTACAATTTAATGTCAGAAATCGAGCAGATTCTGACATCAGAATCTGACAGCAGTTTGGCGGCAGACACTGCGGAGAATCTGCTGGTACAATTTAATGTCAGAAATCGAGCAGACTCTGCGCTGCGCGATCTGACGGCAGGTAGGCAGCAGAAATAGAGCAGATTCTGATATTAGAATCTGACAGCAGAACGGCGAGATACAGAGCAGATCCGGCTGCTGTGGTCTGACCGCAGATTGGGAGCAGGAATCGAGCAGACCCTGCACAGCGCGATCTGACGGCAGATAGGCAGCAGAAATCGAGCAGATTCTGATGTCAGGATCTGACAGCAGTTTGGCGGCAGACACTGCGGAGAATCTGCTGGTACAATTTAATGGCAGAAATCGAGCAGACTCTGCGCACCGCGATCTGACGGCAGATAGGCAGCAGAAATAGAGCAGATTCTGCTTACATAGTCTGCGTGCAGTTTGGCGGCAGAAAGTAAGCAGAGTCTGCTGGTACAATTTAATGGCAGAAATCGAGCAGACTCTGCGCACCGCGATTTGGCGGCAGATAGGCAGCAGGAATTGAGCAGATTCTGCTGACATAGTTCACGACGCGACGCCGTCAGGCGGCGACCGGGCGAGCGCTTCTCGCTTGCGAAATAGCACCGCGGCGGGAATAAGTGGCCGAGGGCTCGATCACTCAGGGCTCTCGAGTACCGCTCGCATTTGCCGGCATTTCACTGCGGAGTATATATTTGGTATACCCGTCTCTAAGGGCGGTATTATCAATCGTTGCTTAAGACGATCTTAGTCTTAAGCAACGACCGATGATAATATCGCCCTAAGATGACTGAATGAATAGTTATCATTAATTCTTTTACATTTGGAAGAACTGTCTTTAAAAGTTTAAATAATTATTTTGAGCCTTCCTGGCATTCAATTGACTAACAACCTGCTAAGTAAAATATTAAAAATGTTATAATACCCGTCTAAATAAATACATGGTTTTCCAACTTTTTTGTCTTCCATAAAATATGGTAAGAATCAAATCTTTCAAGTCGGTCTTATAAACGTGTTCTATATATTATTTACGCTTAAGACTTTCTCGTTTTTAAATCTATACTATTATATAAAATTGCATACTATGTCCGCATTAAACGTTTTTGCGGTCAGATACTGACGTCAGGATCTGCTTGATTTCTGCCGCCAATCTGCGGTCGGTTTTTGTCAGCAAGTTCTGATCGAAATCTGATATCAATCTGCGGTCAGATCCTGATGTCAGGCTCTGACCGCAGAACCATAGTCAAATGCGGACATAGTAGGACCCGAATCTGACGTCAGGATCTGCTCTGTATCTGCCGTCAATCTGATGTCAGATCCTGACATCAGAATCTGCTCTATTTCTGCTGCCTATCTGCCGCCAGATCGCGCTGCGCAGAGTCTGCTCGATTTCTGCGCCCAATCTGCGGTCAGACCACGGCAGCCGGATCTGCTCTGTATCTGCCGTCAATCTGATGTCAGATCCTGACATCAGGCTCTGACCACAAAACCATAGTCAAATGCGGACATAGTAGGACCCGAATCTGACGTCAGAATTTCCTCGAATCTGACATCAATCTGCTGCCATACTGCGGTCAGTTTGTTTACTGGGGTATGTTGTTTTCATATTATTTGTATATGTTGTAATTTACTTCTTTTCTCTTTTAATAAAGTATGTTGTTAAAAAGTAATATTGTTCTTAGATTACTATATTATGCTCGCAATAACAATTTTATTAATGAAGCGATATTATTATATTAATGCATCCAGTTCCATACCAAACATCACTGTGCTGCATATTGATGAATATTTAAACAGGTATTTCAGTTGGCGATCTGTACAATTCCCTCTTAGTTTCCATAATGTTAAGAATAATTGATTCTTAATAGATAAAGATCCTGTAGAACGATTTCTGATATATTTTAAAGAATAGGCTTTGGGACCAAGGCTATATAAAACTGTTATAAATTTTTCATAATTTTCTAATCCTGTAAATGACAGAATTCCTTTTGGATCATTGATGAAATCTTTAATGTCATATCGAGGTCTTACACTTGTTTGAATACTTTTATTATTTCCATGTGAAGTTTTTTTGATAATTGTGATTCGTACCCACGTTAACACTAGTATTTACACTTGTATTACTTTCATCCTTTGTACAATTTTCACTACTTTTGTGTACAATACTTTCATCAATAGTAGTCGTAACAACTTCTTCATAAACATCAACATCAATATCTGCAGTTAATTCTGGGTAATTCGAGTGTTCAATATTGGTTATTTTAGGATTTAATACAGAAATATCTTCTGTATTGTTACTTTCATTTGTAGTGTTCCAGGAAAAAACTGATGGTACAACTCCTTTTACTAACCTTGATCTTTCAAGTTTATAAGCTGCAAAATTAACATTCTCAGTGTATTGTATATGTTTACTTTTTCCTAACATATAGAATACATATATGTATATGAAAAAATTAATGTTTGCTTACCTGCAATCACACTTTCTCTGATAATTTGATCCGATTTGAAATGATGCACGCACAAACCATGGTACTTATTTGGTTTGAAATCAGGCCTTTTAATAGCCTCAAGCCATTTTTTTTAAGAATTTCATCTTTCGGAAATATAAAATTAGACCTTTTTTTACACTCAACTACGCAGCACTGCATCATTAACGGAACGTTAATTAAGGTTATAATAATAAACACTATAAACGAATCGACGCAAGCGCAAAGCCAAGTTCATCTGGGCGCAAATCGTCGCAAGCGCAAAGCCAAGCTCATCTTGGCGTTGATTGATTTGACGTCACAGCGTCATCACGCGCACGCTCAGACGCCATCTTGCACACTCCGATCAGAGCGCCACCTCGACCGAGTTTCGTTTGCGATGCATTCTCAGGCCGGTATTCTCAGTCGCTACTTATTCTTAAGCAAATGCTTAAGCATGCGGCATCCTCTACTAACCTAGTAGCTAGTAAAGGATGCCGAATGCTTAAGCAATTGCTTAAGAATAAGTAGCGACTGAGAATACCGGCCTCATTCCCTACGCGTAACGTGACAATGACCTACGCACCAACACAAATGTACCATTTTGCTGTAGGTGTATCCCTACTCCCACATAACCAGCAAGTAGTTTCTGCATTTATTAAATAATTAATTCTATATATTTAAAAAAGTATTTATTCTTTCTTTAATTATACGTGATTACAATGTGAATACAATTGTTACAAAATAATATAAGTAGCGCATATAAATACAAAGAGGAACTTTCAATATTTACATTAACAAATCAATATACAGTATGTCCCGTAACCAGTGGTACCTAGTAGTAGACTTCCTTTTTGTGTAGAATCATCATATTCCCTGTTGTTTTAGCGCTGAAAACAAATACAATATTAGTATAAAAATAAACGTAACCTATGAATAAACATGATACATGTGATACTTACTTCAGCTCCATCTCCACACAGTACAGACCCTAGGCGATCATGCATGCTCCTGCGAATATTAACATTTATAAGAAAACATGTGTTATCTAGTAAACATTATCTACTAAACAAGACGCTAAACATTCGCACTTCGCGCATAACCATACTTTTCTATCTTGCAGATAATGTGAAACTCTATATTCGCGACGTAGATAATAGGAAATTATTCAATTGCATAATTACGTTTGCCTTCTGGATACGTCGAGATATCCAGATAGCACAAAGACGTTTTAAAAACGTTTTAAAAACGTCTAGGTCAGACGTTCAGGACGTTTTAAAAACATCCAGAAAAGGTCCAGAAAACGTCTTAAAAACGTCCATTTTCACAAACCAGTACGTTTCTAGGACGTTTTTAAAAAGTTTTCAGGACGTTTTCTGGACGTTTTTAAAACGTTTTCAGGACGTTTTTAAAACGATTTCAGGAAGTTTTTATAAAACGTTTTTAAAACGTTTTCAGGACGTTTTTGGGACGTTCGACGGTACTGGTTGGATTTAATAAAAATTTAAGGAAGTAAATGGTTTTCAAAATAAGATCAAACTCGGTAACAATTTATTTCATTTATTGAATTTAGCAATAATGCAGAATATATGCACTTACAATAGATACAAGAACATGATCCCAGATAGCACAACATCTGGTAAAGTCTTAAAGACGTCCAAAAGGCGTCCTAAAGACGCCTTAAAGACGTCTTGTTACAAATCAAGACGTTCAGACCTAAAATGGACATAAACTAGACGTCTCTAAGACGAGGTGTGCTATCTGGGATAGTATAGTGCTCGACACTATTTTTCGCCGATCCGTCACGCGACAAGTTAAAAGGAATTCATGTAAAGTAAATAGTGTATCATCTGATACATAGATGGAATTGTTGTATATTATCAGTTATGAGTTAGAAAAAGATGGCGTATTGATTCAAATATAAGAATGAGTAAACAAGTGACTATTCAAAGCGACATATTTTTTTGCCGACAGTTCCCTCTTCAACAGCCATTTGGACTTGTAACAATCAATACCCGTTTCTTACAGATTTTTGTGCGTTGAATACGAATCCGCGAACCGTTTCATCGCCATCACCCTCAGTTTTTGAGAAATTCGATTTTGAAAAAAATACGAATTTTCAACTTTGAATATTTTTTTAGTTCAAACAGTAATAGCTACTCAATTGGTTGTTCCGCCAAATTATTCTATGAACCATTCCGAATACAACGATATAATTTATTATGGCTGTTTGGGATTGGTCGCAGCGATGCGACCAAACATGCGCATGCTCGCTGTCGCCGTGCGGCGCAGGTTTTGAACTCGCTTCGGTTCCCTGTGTCGCGGCTGGGCGATCGCGGTGACGGCCTGGTCGGGCCATCTCGGGATTGACACCTGGACTAGTTAGCTATTGTTTCACCCCACTAATTAGCTTTGTCTCGCGACATGTACGTGGACCGCGTTGATTCGCCAGGTGTCCTCTCTCCCGAACCGGTGGCTTGGCCCGTGCCGTCTCCGCGATCGCTCTCTTCTGTGTGAATCGCGTTACGGTAAACATCGCTGTTATCAAAGTCGTGAAAACAAAGAGCTATCGGCGCTCCGATAATTCTCCACTAGCTTGGAATTTCTAGCAATTCCTTTCCACGTACTTGCGTGATTGTTAATTTGCTAGTTAAGAGTGTTTTCAAGGTTTAGTTAAAATTAGAGAGAGTCATTGTGTATTAGGAATAAACGTGCTCGTTTATTGTGACGCCATTACTCTACAATTTAAACCTTCTTATCTCTTAAATATTCTACTTCAAGTAAATTAAGTTTCTCGCGCGTTAAACCAAAGGCAAGAGCGTAGGTGCTCCACGTTCTTGCTCAAACAATGGCATTATGAACATTTAAATATATTTACACAACTATCAAAGGGAAAAGAACACCTGAAATGCACCAATTTTTCAGATATCTTTCAATTTATTTAAAAATCTAAGGGTCTAGGAGAAAATCTGACTACTCGTCGCGATACAGCAGACATTTTTCCCCCGGAAAACATCAACAGCAATTGTAAACCACGTTTTGATTTCAATACAGAAATGAAATGGTTTGGCGAAACGTGCGGTGCCGACTGTTACACTGGGCGGCAATGCATACGCCCCGCCGCCGTCGAGTACCACTGCCTATTTCGTTTCTGTATTGAAAACAAAACGGGACTTTCGATTGCTGTTGATGTTTTCGGGAGGAAAAATGTCTGCTGCATCGCGTGGAGCCGTCAGATTTTATCCTAGACCCTTAGTTTTTTAAATAAATTGAAAGCGGATTTGGCGGAACAACTAATTGAGTAACTGTTACTGTTTGAACTAAAAAAATGCTCAAGGTTGAAAATTTGCATTTTTGTCAAAATCGAATTTCTCAAAAACTGAGGGTGATGGCGAATGAAACAGTTTGCGGATTCGTATTCAGGGCACAAAAATCTATAAGAAATGGGTATTGAATGTTACGAGTCCAGACGGCTGTTGAACAGAGAACTATCGGCAAAAAAATATGTCGCTTTGAATAGTTACTTCCCTGATAACCAGATCTGGGGCGCAGAGCCTGACGTCAGATCCGTAGTCATCTGTGTCCGCATTAGGCTGCGGTCTGAGGTACAGAGCCTGACATCAGGGCCTGACGTCAGATGAGCAGCAGATTCGCATCAGAATCTGCTGACACGTATAACAGCGCCATCTGAGGGTCAGAATTGGCAAACAATTCCCTACGCGTGACGTCACATGGCCGTCCCTACACACCAACTCAAATGTAGCGTTATTGCTGTAGGTGTATCCCTACTCCTACATAATCAGCTAGTAGATTCTACAGTTTATTAAATAATTAATTCTACTTATTTCAAAAAGGATTTATTCTTTATTCAATAATATACAGGATTGGTGATTACAATTGTTACAAAATAATATAAATAGCGCATATAAATTCGAGGAAGAACATTCAATATTTACATTTATAAATCCATATACAATACGTCCCGTAACCAGTGGTACCTATTAGGTGCGATATCAGAAAATTTCCTTTATTTTCGACTTCTTTTTGCTGTAGAATCACCACATTCCGTATTGTGTTAGCGCTGAAAACAAATAGAACCTTAGTATAAAATTAAACGTAACGTATGAATAAACAGGATACATGCGATACTTACTTCAGCTCCATCTCCGCACAGTACACACCCTAGGCGATCATGCATGCTCCTGCGAACACTAACATTTATAAGAAAACATGTGTTAAATTATTATCTACTAAACAAGACGCTAAACATTCGCACTTCGCGCATAACCATTGTTCGCGAAAGAGATAAGCGATGAGCGTGAGTTCGCCGGGGAGGTTATGTTTGAAGTAAAGCGCAGTTTTGAGGTGAGCAAGTCCCGTGGTCAGTTTATTTTGTACACTCGCGGAGTGAGTCACACTTCGGTAAAACGATGCGCGTTGAGCGAAAGCACGTTGTGCTGTACACGTGAGAGTTCTCGTTGAGAATTTCCGCGCACACTGACCACGCGATCACACCACGATCCACGATCGATTACACGAGAGATGAGAAAGAACCTGCAATGAGGTGAGCTGAGCGATTCTCGCTGAGAATCGTGAGCACAGAGATTCTCGATGAGAATGGTGAGCACTACAAAACGATATACTGAGCCGATTCACTAGTTATGTGTTAAACAGTTTAACGCGTCTACTCACATACTCTGAGTGAACAAGAATGAAAACCGTTGGACAATCAGACTTCCGGTACCGGTCGTCTCGAACATTCTCCAAGATCGACAGACGTGGGGAAATCTGATTGGTTGAGCAATAGATGAGTTGAATTGTGATTGGCTACGCGTATTCTACAACCGGCTGAAACAGTGTCACGCGATGCGCTGATTGGCTGATCGTCGGTCGCGGAGCGCAGATGATTGGCAGATCAATTGTGGATCGGTCGTGGCGTTACGCAGTCCAGGAGGTGCTGCGGTGAGTTGGGGTGGCGGAGATCGGAACTACCGTTCTCGAACATGCTCCCGGCCTCAACAGCTGGAAGAAGATGTTGATGATGAATCTGTAACATTCAAAATGGCCAGTTTGGCAATTGGCCTGACCAAGGTGATAGTGGCGGTCTTGAGCGTCACCACCCTAGTCAATCCATCCTTCCCTGGGTGAAGAGTGAGAACCCGAGCAAGTGGCCACTTGCTCGGGGGAAACCGCTCATCGGTGATGAGCACTAGGGAGCCGACTTTGATGGCGTTGGATGGGTGATGCCACTTCGAGATAGATAACTGCCTTTGCGGATAATGGGCAGACCATTGAGTCCAGAATTGCTGAGTCTTCTGTTGGATGAGTTGCCACCGCGCTGATGGTGAGATGGATGAGTGCTCCACAGAAGGTTCCGGTAGAGCTGAGAGCGGGTGGCCAATGAGGAAGTGAGCAGGAGTGAGAGTTGCGACGTCTTCAGGATCGTCGCTGAGGGGCTCGAGAGGGCGTGAATTCAGCATAGCCTCTATCTGAGTGAGGAGCGTACTGAACTCTTCGTAGGTGAGTGCTGTTTCACTCACGGTTCGCCGAAGATGGTGTTTGGTGGACTTCACCACAGTCTCCCATTTGCCTCCCATGTGTGGTGCAGCTGGGGGGTTGAAAAACCAGCGAGTGTTGTCGTTGACTAACAGCTGAGCGAGAGCTTGGTGATCTTGAGAGCCCTGAGTAAACATCCTCTTGAGCGTGGCATCGGCTCCGATGAAGTTGGTGCCACAATCTGAGTAGAGTGAGTGAGGGATTCCTCTCCGTGAGATGAAACGCCTGTACATTGCGATGAAACCTTCTGTGGAGTAGTCGGTGACTAGCTCGAGATGCACAGCTGAGGTGGTGAGACAGACGAATACACAGATCCATCCCTTTTGAGTCTTGGCGCCTCGCCCTTTCCACGTCCGTATGGTGATGGGACCAGCATAGTCCAGTCCAGTGCTGGTGAATGGGCGTGTGGGTGTGACTCGTGAAAGAGGTAGTTGGCCCATCAGTTGATGGGCACGGATCCCCCTTTGTCGAGCACACACAACACACCGCAGAATGTGAGATTTCACTGGAGCTCGACCACCGATGATCAAGTAGGTCTGTCTGATTTGAGCGAGCGTGAGCTGAGTCCCTCCATGGAGAGTCTTTCGATGAGCTTGATCTATAATTAGATCGGACAGACGTGAGTGACGAGGCAAAATTGCAGGATGCTTACTTCCATACGCAATGTGAGCGTTGTTGAGTCGGCCTCCGACCCTAACCTTCCTGGTCGATAAAGGCCGTGAGACGATTGAACGTGTGAGAAGATGGCAACTTGGTGCCGGAGCTGAGCGCCTTTATTTCGTGTGTGAAGTAAAGGGACTGCGTCGCTTTAATCCAGGAGATCCTGGCCCTCTCCAGATCCTCAGGCGACTGTGAGACGTCTGGCAAGGAAATCGTTGACCTCCTGAGTCGAGAGAGAATTCTGAAACAAACTGAGGTGATACGCAAGAGCTTGTTGAGAGATGAGTATCTGTAAATGAGGTCCCAGTGATATTCGAATTGTCGAATGTTGAGAAGATTTGAGATCCCAGGACGAGCTTCCAGCATGCATGGACTGTCCGTCAAGGTAGGTTGAGAGGGCCATGAGTCACTGGGTTGAGTGAGCCAAGATGGTCCCGTCCACCAAAGCTCGTGGTGTTCAAGCTGTGTTGTTGTTAAGCCTCGAGAGGCACAATCAGCTGGATTCGCTGTTCCAGGAACGTGTCTCCAATGGGCGTGTGGGGTGAGCTCTTGAATTTGGGAGACACGATTCCGCACATAATCCTTCCAGCGTGATGCATGAGATTTGATCCATGATAGTGAGATTTGAGAATCCGTCCACAAATGCGTTGTAGCAATGTTGAGCTGAAGAGTAGCTTGAACATACTTCGTGAGCCTTGCAAGCATTAAAGCTGCAGTGAGTTCGAGCCTCGGGATTGTGAGTTTCTTGAGTGGTGCTACCTTGGTTTTGGAGCATACAAGTGTCGACACTTTGTGAGTTGTGGACGGTGAGGTCACGATAATGTAAATTACCGCTGCCATGGCGAGCTGAGACGCATCAGAGAATCCATGCAATTCCACTGTCGAGTAGGAGAAGGTGTTGAACCACCTCGGTATTGAGAGTCTGGCCAGACTTGTTAGATCTTCTCTGATGGTGAGCCAGTGAGTCGTGACTTGGGAAGGCAGTGGGTCATCCCAGTCGAGTTTGTGCAGCCACAATTCCTGCAAAAGCGCCTTTGCCCGAATTATGACTGGAGCTAAGAAGCCGAGTGGATCAAATATCTTGGCTATTTCTGAGAGAATGAGACGTTTTGTGAGTCTTGAATTGCTGAGAGGTTTTGTTGAGAATGAAAAGCTGTCGTTGAGAGCATTCCATTGTAAACCGAGAATTTTGGTAGTGCAGTCGTCAAGTGCAATGTACGAGTTGCTAGCTCGCACTTCGTGAGAAATTGAGTCAAGCAATGGAGGGTAGGTTGTCTGCCACTTGGCAAGTGGAAAACCGCCCGCCTTGCACAGGTCATTTAATTGTTGAGCGATTGTAATGAGTGTCTCACCCGTATCGGCGCCGCCAAATATGTCGTCGACGTATCTAGCATGGGTGATGGAAGGTACTGCCAGTGGGAAGCGATGTCCTTCGTCTTCGACCAACTGCAGCAGTGCTCTGACAGCGAGGAACGGCGCAGCCTTGGTTCCATATGTGACTGTGGTGAGTTTGTAGGGCACCTCCTTTGAATCCTAATCAATCCACAGTACTCTCTGGAGGTCCTGGTCGTCTTCGTGAACCTTGACTTGTCGGTACATCTTAGTCACGTCAGTGGCGAAAATGTACTTGTGCTGGCGAATCCACAGCAGCACATCCGTGATGTTGAGTAGAAGGTTCGCCCCTGTGTGCATGAGACCGTTGATCGAGTGCCCCGTTGAGGTTGGGCTTGACCCATTGAAGACGACCCTCAACTTCGTAGTCTGACTGTCGAGCTTGAGTATTCCGTGATGTGGGAGATAGAAAACAGAGTGAGTATTGGGTGAGATAGAGGAGGCTCTTACCATATGGTGAAGTTCCTCGTATTCCTTCATGAACCCTGTGTATAGCGTGTGATACTCGCTGTCTCTTTTGAGCTTGTTGAGTGTTCGCTTCAGGCAAGCATGAGCAGTTTGATAGGAGTTGCCCAATAGACTTCGAGATAACTTGAGAGGGATGCGTACGATGTACCTTCCTGTAGAATCACGAGTGTGTGTCGCTCGAAAGTGATCCTCACATTCTTGTTCTTCAGGGGTGAGCTTTGAGGGCGCATCTGTCAGGAGCTCTTCTTGAATCCAGAATTTTGCCAGTAGATCTTGTAGTGTTTTGTCGCTGTGCTGCATTACTGCAGCTGTGTGCGACGAGCTGACTTGAGACTGAGATGTTCTAACTGGCCCAAGAACGAGCCACCCAAAGATTGAGAACTGAGCAATTGGCATTGAAGGGTCGCCCTTGATGAGGTTAGGCATTATGATTTTTCCGTATGAGTCTGCGCCAATGATTATGTCAATGGGCCTAGGTTTTAGAAAGTCTGGATCAGCTAACCTTAACCTGGTGAGATGTGGCCATTCTTGACGTGGCGCTTCAACGGATGGTAGACTGGAGGTGAGAGTTCGCAGAACATGAGCTTGAGTGCAGACAGTTGAGGAGTCGTAGCTTGATCGTAGAGTGATTGACACGACGCCTCGAGTGTGAGTAGTTTTGTTGCCTCCAATGCCAATAATTGAGATGGATGAGCGGGTTCGTTGAAGGTTAAGTTGAGTGATGAGCTCCTCCTTGATAAAGGTGAGCTCTGAGCCTGAGTCGATGAGTAGCCTCACTGGCAGCGAAGCCACCGGTGAGATGAGCTGTGCGTTAGCCGTGGCTAACAAGGTGAGCGTATTTGAGGTAGCGTGGCAACCTGACCTCAGAAGTCGTTGACCCCTTCGGCTTTTTTCCCTTCAGGTTGAGGGGTAGGAGCGGTTGAGCTGGTTTCGGCTTTGGGCACCGGTTGAGCGTGAGCAGAGCTTTGAGCAGCTGCAGGTTGAGGCGGGTGCAGCATCGTGTGGTGCTTTGCACCACAGTGCTTGCACCGGTGGGCAGACTTGCACACCTCCGTCTGATGACGTCCACAGCAGTTCTTACACAGGTTCCTGGCCACGATGAACCTGCGACGCTCTGTAATGGGTGTCTCTCTAAATTTTGGACACGCCACTACAAAGTGGTCCTCTGAGCACCAGTCACACGGGTACCGGGTGGACTGCGCCTTCGCTGAAGGTTGAGCCGCTGGCTTGGTCTGCGTTGCAGGGTGAGCCGTTGATCTGCGTTGAGTTGAGCGTGTTGTGGAGACGGCAGGTGCAGATGGCCTCTTCGTCGAAGACTCCATCTGTTCCAGGGCCCCACCCTTTTTCTCCACGAAGGCCAACAAATCCCTGTACCTAGGGCACTCCGAGGAGTTAGAGAGAGAGAGGTCTCCCAAGCCTCTCGGGTCACCCTGTCGAGGCTGTTGGTCAGGACATGCACCATTAGGCAGTTGTGCATGTCCTGGTCGGCCTTCAAGGCGACCAACGTCTCATTGGCCTCCGTGACCGTGGCAGCCAAATCCTTGAGTGCGGTCGCGGACCGCGTGGTGACGGGGGTGAGCGTGAGCAGCTTGTCAAGCTGCTCCTTGATGAGCAGTCGTCTGTTAGAGAAACGTTTGGCCAGGTATTCCCAGCACGCCTGAAACGATGAGCCCATGAGTGGGAACGCGTTTACTCGCCTAGACGGCTCCCCTGTGAGCGAGGCCCTCAGGTAATACAGCCTGTCAATATCCATGAGCCGCGTGTCGTTGACGATGAGCGATGTAAACAGCTCACTGAAAGCAGGCCAGTCTACATAATTCCCCGAGAACTTGGGGATGGCGAGCTCGGGTAGCTTTGCTGCCCTGCTCGTTTGTGTGGTGGCCGTTCCACTTGACGTGCTGGGTTGAGCTGCGGTCGTGAGGTGAGCCATGAGCCGACGAAGTGAGCGCCTGAGCGTTGCTACGAGCTTCGTCTCGCGGGCTAGGAGGCCTGACGCGAAATACTCGTGGTCCAGGCACTTCACTGGCCAAAACTCCTCTAGGTGAGGGTGCTCCGTCAGGAACGCCGTGTGCAGCTCCTCGACGCTGTCGAGGAGCGACTGCACTTCGATGGGGGTCGTCGACTCCACATCCTCCGGGACCTCAGACTGCAAATCCTGCAGCGTCTTGAAGCGACACGCCTGTAAGTGCGCTTTGATGATGAGCGGTGGCGGCGTCGTTGACGGCGACGAGGACCTCGTCTTGCCGGAGGCTTGGGCAGCTTGGTCCTGAGGAACCTGGAGCGTTCCTGACGGATTTGGCGAAGTCGACCTCGACTCGACATTCGACGTGGAGGAGTTGTTCACTTCGTCCGCCATGGTGAGCACTGAGAGTCGCGAATGAGAGTGTCGAAGTGAGCACTGCACACACCAAATCCGGCTCGAAGGACCAGAATGTTCGCGAAAGAGATAAGCGATGAGCGTGAGTTCGTCGGGGAGGTTATGTTTGAAGTAAAGCGCAGTTTTGAGGTGAGCAAGTCCCGTGGTCAGTTTATTTTGTACACTCGCGGAGTGAGTCACACTTCGGTAAAACGATGCGCGTTGAGCGAAAGCACGTTGTGCTGTACACGTGAGAGTTCTCGTTGAGAATTTCCGCGCACACTGACCACGCGATCACACCACGATCCACGATCGATTACACGAGAGATGAGAAAGAACCTGCAATGAGGTGAGCTGAGCGATTCTCGCTGAGAATCGTGAGCACAGAGATTCTCGATGAGAATGGTGAGCACTACAAAACGTTATACTGAGCCGATTCACTAGTTATGTGTTAAACAGTTTAACGCGTCTACTCACATACTCTGAGTGAACAAGAATGAAAACCGTTGGACAATCAGACTTCCGGTACCGGTCGTCTCGAACATTCTCCAAGATCGACAGACGTGGGGAAATCTGATTGGTTGAGCAATAGATGAGTTGAATTGTGATTGGCTACGCGTATTCTACAACCGGCTGAAACAGTGTCACGCGATGCGCTGATTGGCTGATCGTCGGTCGCGGAGCACAGATGATTGGCAGATCGATTGTGGATCGGTCGTGGCGTTACGCAGTCCAGGAGGTGCTGCGGTGAGTTGGGGGTGGCGGAGATTGGAACTACCGTTCTCGAACAACCATACTTTTCTGTCTTGCAGATGATGTGAATGTCGATTTCCGCGACGTAGATAATTGGAAATTATTCAATTTCATAATTACCTTTGCCTTCTGGATACGTCGCGATGATTTGTCTGGATATTGATGGATGAAATTACTTGGAATATTCTTCGATTTGGCCGGCACTGATTGCCACTGCCAGTGATTGTTATCTCAGACCTCGAAAACGAATGTAAATTGGACATAGAGTCTTGATCAATCACGAGTTTCGGCACTATGGCGCAGCCAATCCGAGTGTCGATTTGAAGAGCGTTGGTCAAGACTGTACGTCCAGTGATGCCAGATTCGGGACGGGAGCGCTCGAGAATTTCCCCCTGCGGACACGCAGCTACGGCGTAGTGTGCATGCGAGGTGGGGGAAATTCTCGAGCGCTCCCGTCCCGAATCTGGCATCACTGTCTACGTCCAGTTTGCGTTCGTTTTCGTGGTGGCAGTCACTGGCAGTGGCAGTCAGTGCTGGAAAAATCGAAGAATATTCCAAGTAATTTCATCCATCAATATCTCGACGTATCCAGAAGGCAAAGGTAATTATGAAATTGAATAATTTCCAATTATCTACGTCGCGGAAATCGACATTCACATCATCTGCAATACAGAAAAGTATGGTTATGCGCGAAGTGCGAATGTTTAGCGTCTTGTTTAGTAGATAATAATTTAACACATGTTTTCTTATAAATGTTAATGTTCGCAGGAGCATGCATGATCGCCTAGGGTGTGTACTGTGTGGAGATGCTGTAAGTATCGCATGTATCCTGTTTATTCATACGTTACGTTTAATTTTATACTAATATTGTGTTTGTTTTCAGTGCTAACACAACAGGAAATATGATGCTTTTCCACAAAAAAGAAGTCCAAAATATTGAATGAAATTTTCTGATATCGTCCCTACTAGGTACCAGTGGTTACGGGACGTGGATTTGTAAATTTAAATTTAAATGTGTTCCTCTTCGTATTTATATGCACAACTTATTATGTAACAATTGTAATCACCGATCCTCTATATTATTAAAAAATAAATACTTTTTTAGATAAGTAGAATTAATTATTTAATATAATGAGAGAATTTGCTTGATGGTTATGTAAGGGTAGGGACGGGCATGTGACGTCACGGGTAGGGAATTGGTTGAAAATTCTGGCCCTCAGATGGCAAGCGAGGCGAGACGAGATCCAAGTGGAAACTCGCGATCAGGCGAACAGCGAAAAGTGGATTGGTTACAGGGTTTGGAGGACTCCGGCGTGGCAGCACACCTACAGGAGCGGTGGTAATGTGTGCGTAAGACGCACGATGGGAGACGAACCGACACCACAGCCAATCAGCGTCGCCGGGGAAATAGGTTGTCGACGCTGATTGGCCGCGGTGTCACTCGCTTGGTGCTGGCGTCGGTTCGTCTCCAATCGTGGCGTCTCACGCACACATTACCACCGCTCCTGTAGGTGTGCTGCCACGCCGGAGTCCTCCAAACCCTGATTGGTTATAGGAAGAAATTATTAACTGCATTGAATTTCGGCAAGGTATGCCGATTACGAAAGACTACACCACGGGCAAATACTGTGAAGAGTATAATATACCCGCAACTCCACAATTTACATTCTCTCCAATACGGAAGGGAAAATGAGGCAAACGCATTGAGACAAATGCAAGAAGAATTAGGAATGCATATTCTACCGTGTGGCCTCTTCATCGATGACACTGTGCCTCACTTAGGTGCAACTCCTGATGGCCTCGTGGACCATGATAAAATCGTCGAAGTAAAGTGTCCTGAATCGGCCAAGGATTTAACACCTGCTGAAACAATAAAGCAACTTGATAATATAAGGCGTATTTTCAAGGGTAATGAAATGAATAAGAATCATCATTACTATTATCAAGTGCAAGGACAATTGCACATAACGAAAAGGCAGCGGACCTATTTTTGTTTATGGACGCCGAAAGGAATGAAAGTTACAACAGTATCGAGAGATGATCGATTCTGGGCAACAGAGATGGAGGAAAAACTGAAGAAGTTATATGAGGACTGCATGTTGCTAGAAATTATAGATAGTCGATACAATTGCCAACAGCCGATTAGAGAACCTCCGTACATAAAAACAGGAGGAGCAGGTACGAGTACACAAGAAAGTACACAAAATGATGGATGAAAACATGGCAATAGCACCGGCGAGTGCATCCAGCGCATATGAAGAGCTGTCGAATCAACCAATTGCAATCCAAAGTCACTATTGCACCGATGAGTGCATCCAGCGCATATGAAGAGCTGTCGAATAAGTAATTGCAATTCAAAGTGACTATTGCACCGGCGAGTGCATCCAGCGCATATGAAGAGCTGTCGAATAAGTAATTGCAATTCAAAGTGACTATTGCACCGGCGAGTGCATCTAGCGCATATGAAGAGCTGTCGAATAAGTAATGTTCCAAAATGTAAGTAAGAAAGTATGTAGAAGATACATACGGAGAGTGAATAGGACCGTCTATGACGGGGGTGGTGGTGGGCCTTTTCGCACTCTCCTAATAATAAATACCTATAGCTATTCTTTCATACCAAGTGGAAATGACATGTATAAAATCGTAAGTATGACATATACTTTTGTTATGCAAATAATTGGAGTAATTGGAAATCATCATGAATGTTTCTCTCATATATGAATTTGTTTTAGATATTTCCACCAACCAATATGAATGTTGAAAATCATGCTCTATGAAGCGAGGAAAGGAAGGCAGTCTTCTCCGCAAGCATAAAGATAAGTAAATAACATACATACATTTACATTTTTACTGCATTCAGATTACAACTCGTTCTAACTTTTTATCACAGGTTCTATGACAACTAACTGGAATCGAAAGGGGTCAGTGCCATTCCAAGAAAATATTTATGAGAAATAGGACACAATAATAATGGTTTCTTCAGTAAGTGTAAGTATCAGATTTTACATTCAAGTGGTATAAACACAAAAAATAATTTTTATTAAATTTATTCATTTTTGCAGATCAAACCAGGGTGTACATATGTACACTGGGGTGAGGAATATCGTTGCAACTACCACAAATGCAGGGTGGAAGAGGTACCCCTTCCATGACGCCGACCGGGCTAGAGAAAATGTGCAGCAGCAGATTTTCTGTCAGCTGGAGGAGCAGATTTTCTGTCCTCGAAGTGACAGAAAATATAACCTATATGCTATACCCGATTTCCTAAAGATACTGTTGCGACGTAATAATAATGTTTCGGAAGGATGATGAAAAGTTCACAAATGTAGCGTAATACAACGAAATAGCCGCTAAATATTTATTATCTTATAGCATATACATAGCCCTGATAACCATCTGTCTCCAGTCTGACATCAGATTGGTAGCAGGGTCTGGCGCTGGCATGAGAGCGCAGAGTCTGACGTCAGAACCATAGCAGACGGCAGAATCTGCTGTCGATCTGCTGCCGATCTGACATCAGAATCTGCACCTCAGAACGCAGCCAAATGCGGACACAGACGACTACGGTTCTGATGTCAGATTCTGCTGCCAGATCTGGTTATCAGGGAGGTTATATTTTCTGTCACTTCGAGGAGGGACCACATAATAATCACGCGTTGGATTCAACATCAAACACAATTTTATATATGTTTGTTCATAACTGCTTTCTGCATAGGATGTGTATTTCATGTTCTGTTTCAGTGTTTTGCTAATTAAAAAATGTCTATCCTAACAAACTTCATTTTCTGGGGACATGCCCTCATCTATTTTTCCTTTTCACTTATAATTCCTTACTGCCAACGTAGAATATTGAAGCATAAGCACATTTCAAGTAAATGTACAATGAATTTTCTACGTTTGCAGTACCAGCAGACTTTCTGTTTAAAAAGTACAACGCAACAGCTGAGAATTTCTTTCCACATTCAAAATAACATATGGAAATAGCAAACAGCTCCCTCTCGCGTGCACAGGCAGCCGCGTATCTATGGGTAATACCATTTCAGTGCAGAAAAAACCTGCTGTAATACCGACCTGCCGAATCGGCCAGACCACGTGACGTGTCTACCCCCTTAAGCATTCGGCATCCTTTACTAGCTACTAGGTTAGTAGAGGATGCCGCATGCTTAAGCATTTGCTTAAGGCTGCCGTCTCCGCGGGTCTTGAATGTGTGCGTACACTCACACAAGCTAGGAAAAGCGCGTACGTATACGCGATGTAGTAAACAAACCGTTTCAACCGTCTTACGTCCTGGAATCGGCAAGAAGGAAGTTTTTGTGGGTATAGTTGCCTCCGGGAGACATCAGTGCAGGGTGGTCTGGCGCGTTTGAATGATAATAACCGCCGTACATTGAAATAATAATGAATTTCTGAATCGAAAAGTGACAGAATGAGGCTTTAAGGCTTCTCTATTGGTGGCGCTAATGGTGTACGGCAGCCACGTAGCACCAGCGTGACGTTACGTAGGGCCTACGCGAGGTTAGTTGGCGTCCTTACGCAAGAAAATTTTTGATGCTCCCAAATATTTGCACCTGTTGTAACGAGTTATTGTCGGTAGGACGACGATCTTGCCCCCCACCGCGAGCCCGACCGCGACAACACGCACCGCGCTCTGCCAACGGTTTTTCCCCCCACCACTCGTCCGCAGGCACCGAGAATCGGCGCGAGATGGGCATGCGACGAATGTCCTTCTCGCTGCCGAAATCCGCGGACGAGGACATATAGGCCGAGGGCATAGGCCTATTTGGGAGAGACCGCCTAGAGTGAGCGTACGAGCAAGTACACCTCTCCCGGAGACCTCCTGTGCGATTCCACGTTCTCGTGTAGAAACACTCGTTCTTGCGAAAGCCAAGCGCCCGTGATTCACATTAGTTCTCGTGTGTCGACAGACTGAGTCTCTGTGCATTTTTGAATTTGCCCCCTCCCCGGTTCCCAGAAGGACAGCGTGAGCCATCCTCTGGACGCAGGCCGTCACCACTTATCGATCTTCCGAACAGATTTATCTCCGTTCTCAAGAGCGTCCTTACAGTCTCCGATTCACCCACGGGTTGTGCCCACCGGGTGACCGGACTCAAGACTCTCCGACCAGGGTCTAACGGCAGGGCTTGCCCGCCAAGACACCGAACGGTCAAATCGTCTATCCCCTCCCCCCTTCGCCGCCTCGTCGCCGATTTCATACGCGCCGAACCGTGCGCCGTGATACACACCGAACCGCGCGCCGCGACCCGGGATAATCTAAGCCGTACATACTCTGTGTGCCAGCATAGACCTGGCCGGGACATCCTGTATATAGCTCTAAGGTTGAATAAACAGTCGTACTCCACTCTACCTAAGCGTATAATCATTCGATCGGCGGCCCTGGACCACCGTCCTGAGCTAGCGACACGGTACCTCCACCGTCCCACCGGTAACCCCGCGTTCTACGGTTACACTGTTTTCTATTTAATATGTTTTTTCTTCACGGGGTGAACATTTCGTTTATGTGGGGGTTCGATTCCGTTATTATTAAGCGTGCGATATAGTTTTTTAGCGTCCCATTCGGCTGGCGCCCTTATGCGGCGCGTAACTTGCATAGTGGTTTCGCCGACCCTGCGTATACGCGAGGTAGTAAACAAACCGTTTCAACCGTCTTGCGTCCTGGAATCGGCAAAAAGAAAGATTTTCCGGGTATAGTTGCCTCCAGTAGACATCAGTGCAGGGTGGTCTGGTGCGTTTGAGCGCTAATAACCACCGCACGTTGAAATAATAATGAATTTCTGACTCGTGTACTGAGACAGACTCGAGAAATGACAGAATGAAGCATCAAGGATTCTCCGTCACCGGCGTTGATGGTATATTCGTGCATTGTACCATCAAAACCGGTGGAAGTCCAATCTAGCCGATAAATGTAGGAAAGACATAGTTGCCGAGATGTATCGAGAGTCGAATCGCGCTGTTGCCGCATTTCCCCTATTACTATTTTGTCGTAAGGGAGGCTTGAATGAATCACGGCGAAGCGGCTGGAGAACAGAAATGGGCAAAGATAATATCTGGATAAACTCAAATAAAAGATACTACAGTACTGTCTCGTTACGGGCTCAGTTTAGTGTCAACGATGTGGACTTTTAGCTATTCCCACCACTTCTGTCTCACTCTTGTCCGGCAAAGGCGAGAGCGAGCGAGAGGCACTGAAAGCGAGCGAGGGCGGTACGAGATAGACGACGGGATGATGTTTTGTCTCGCTCCGTCTTTCGGACGGCTGACAACTCCGTCCTTTGCGTTCGCGGCCGTCGCGGAGGCAAAGCGTTCCATCTCGCTCCCCCCTTCGGCCAGAAAGAAGCGAGAAACGAACACTGGGAATTAGGGCTCTGTTCGCGATACGGGCTCAACGCTGCGCCGCACAGTGGGGCAAAGTGACGAAGTTTGTTTCATAATCAAAGAACTTTTGATAGAAATGAGATAGAGTGATGATTTTTTTTTTAAATTAACGTTGAAAGATTGCAGAATAAGGGAAAATGAATGAAATTTTGATACGAAGGTTTTTTACCTTTGAAAATCTGTGTTAAACTTTAAATCGATTTTTTTTCAAAATCCTGAGGTAGTAGACAAATTTTGCGAACGGATTTGAAATCAGTGCGACAAAATCTATAGGAAATGATGTACAACATGTCAAGAAAAAATTCTAACCGCAAAGAACGCAAGTGGCTGATTTCAAGTCGTTTTGTGGTTATGGGTTATATTTATTGATGAGTGGGTAATTTTTCCTCCCCTTCGGGGTTAATTTTTTTTTAAATATTGTATTGTCCTCCAAACTACGCACGCCTGCAAAGTTTCAAGACAACTCGATAGTTGGAAGTTGGTTAAATTTCAGTTGCCAGATTTCTACCATGCATATATCAAACATACAAAAAATATACAAACAAACCGAGGGTCGAAGCTGAATAAAATCGTTTAAAAATAATCTGATTTACACCGTGTTTAAATTCATTTTCATTTGGGAAATCACAGCAGTATGTTACTGAAACATTCATGCCGATACGATAGAAAGTTTTATATTCTATTAAAACACACAAAATATACAAATCATTGAACAATCATATCATTATATTTGTTCACAAGTAAACAGAAATATTGCACCGAATGAGAGAAGATAAGGATATTCTTCCGAATGGCCCCAGTGGCCGATCGAGATGAGGTTTGGGGGGAGGGGTGGTGAGGGGTTGTGAATCCTAAATCTAAAATTGTAGCTTCGGGTATTTATTAGTTTCCGAAATATTAATAAAAAATTGTTAATTTATTTTGGAATTTTTTGTTTTGACGTTGGTGCAGGCCTCCCTACCTGGGAGCCCTTCCGTCCCCCATTTTCAACTTTTGAAATTGTGTAACCACTATCTCATTTTTAGCATCGCCAAACTGACATCGGTTCGCTACCATGCTTTACGCGCCCGCGAGCGGGCGCGCGCCCCCCGCGCCAGTCTAACCCAAACCAATACTAAAACCCGGAACAAGTTGGAAAGTGGAATGTGTTATGTCGGTATAAGTCAACAGAAATATTGTTAAGAGGGGGGACCGTGGTAAAGTGATTAAAAAAAATCGGTAAGGTGTACCCTTTTATACACAATTACTTCTGTACCTTTTGAACGCATTAATTGCCGAAGGTAAAATTTTATATTTGGGGTCGGTCCACACCCCTCGTATTACCCACTAAGTTTCATCTCGATCGGCCCCGGTAGGGGTTAGACCAGTCAGTGAGGCGTGGAAAGCACGACAGCGAACCGATCTGAGTTCGGCGATGCCAAAAACGAGACCGTGGTTACAAAATTTCAAAAACGAAAAATAGGGGGACGGAAGGGCTCCAGGATAGAGGCCTGCACCAACGTCCAAAAAAATTTTCCAAAAAACTTAACAATTTTTTATTAATATTTCGGAAACTAATAAATACCCGAAGAAACTATTTTAGATTTAGGGTCCACACCCCCTCCCCACCCTTCCCCCCAAACCTCGTGTCGATCGGCCACTGGGGCCATTCGGAAGTACAGCCGAAGATAATAAGAATTGTGAAGTTTAGAAGGGATATTGATACCCAAATTAGTATTCTTTCATAAATTATTGAAATAAACTATCAAATCAAAGAAACTTTATATTTATTTGTCGTCGAATAAAAATAACCCAGAGTTAGTTTTATTTGAAATGCCACGGATGAATCAGTTTATTCGACGGGAATTCATCCGTCGGCCACAAATAATTTTTTTAATCGAGGGCCTCTATTCTTGAGGTCACCTGACGCTCGAGCCGAGCGACATTGTATCGCTCACCCGTCTAATCTGTTGCCTGGAGTTGCTCGGCGATATACTTACATATCATTGATTATGCAGAAACAGAATTTCTTTATTTTTCATCGTATCAATATGAAAGTGATTCTGCCGATTAAATTGACAGGAAATAATTTGAATCGGACTAAGTACTTTGAATGAAACCGGCTTTCTAATCTGCAAATAAATTTTATGTGTAATATCGTTATTCGTTAATAATGATAGTTCAAATTGTGTCAGGTTATCTTTCCATCTTTCCTTCTTACACTCCCGGACCTCTCTATCTTTCACTATTGCTACATTCAGGGAGGCTCTAACGCTAGACGCAGCTCTCGTGCTGTATTCCTTCAAGACTTCTCGATGAAAATTGAAAAGAGAGAACTTTGTGGCAACAGCGTGGCAGAGACAGAGAGTACAGAACATGTGGCAACTATGCGTAAAAAATTCGTCTACACAGAGTGCCTGAAGATGTCATTGCTGTACAAATTCTTTTTATCGATCGGAGTAATTTCATTAGGGTCCGTTTGTTTACTGGGGACGCTTCGATCGATTCGGACCAAAACAAACTTGAGACGGCAGCCTTAAGGGGGTAGACACGTCACGTGGTCTGGCCGATTCGGCAGGTCGGTATTACAGCAGGTTTTTTCTGCACAGAAATGGTAATACCGATAGATCGACGATTGCCCGGTAAACGCGAGAGGGAGCTGTTTGCTATTTCCGTATTCTATTCTGAATAAGGAAATAAATTCTCAGCTGTTGCGTTGTACTTATAAAAATTTAAACGGAAAGTCGGCTGGTACTGCAAACGTAGAAAATTCATTGTACATTTTAATTACTTGAAATGTGCTTATGCTACAATATTCTACGTTGGCAGTAAGGAATTATAAGTGAAAAGGAAAAATAGATGAGGGCATGTCCCCAGAAAATGAAGTTTGTTAGGATAGACATTTTTTAATTAGCAAAACACTGAAACAGAACATGAAATACACATCCTATGCAGAAAGCAGTTATGAACAAACATATATAAAATTGTGTTTGATGTTGAATCCAACGCGTGATTATTATGTGGTCCCTCCTCGAAGTGACAGAAAATATAACCTATGTATATGCTATAAGACAATAAATATTTAGCGGCTATTTCATTGTATTACGCTACATTTGTGAACTTTTCATCATCCTTCCGAAACATTATTATTACGCCGCAACAGTATCTTTAGGAAATCGGGTATAGCATATAGGTTATATTCTCTGTCACTTGGAGGACCGGATTTTCTGTCCTCGAAGTGACAGAAAATATAACCTATATGCTAGACCCGATTTCCTAAAGATACTGTTGCGACGTAATAATAATGTTTCGGAAGGATGATAAAAAGTTCACAAATGTAGCGCAAAAGAACGAAATAGCCGCTCAACATTTATTGTCATATAGCGTATACATAGGTTATATTTTCTGTCACTTCGAGGAGGGGACCATAGACATATATAGACGGCGGAGCGTAAGCTGAGGGGGGTGGCAAGGTTCGCGGTAAAGGGAGCGATACGAGTAAATCGGATAACGCTGTGGTTATGCATGCCGAATGCATCCGAAGCTAACCGACGTGCCTGTATCTGAACCTATGCCTTTACCCCTCCAAGCCTTCCTTCCCCACGCCGGTAGTCCCATCTTCTGATCCGTCTATATATGTCTATGGAGGGGGCCACGTAATAATCACGCGCATCCAGCCTGCGCATTTTTTTTATGAAAAAATTATTTAAATCGGACTATTTTTAACGAAACGAGCTTTCAATTCTGCAAACAAATTTTTCACGTAATTTCCTTAATTATGGTTTGAGTTGTATCATTTTTGGGGCCAATTTCATTGAGAAAGTATAAGGAATCGATTGACGCCACGATCGCAAAGATCTGATTAGAAATTGCAAAACTTCAGATTCATCAGTGCTTAGTGCGCAACATTGTATGGCCCCGCTGGTTTCAAGCGTCGAAGCCGACGAAACTCAGCGAGACACATGTGTAAAATAACATATTTGCAGTTTTATAATTGAAGATGTAATGAACGTTACAGGACTGTCTTTATATATGGCTCTCACAAACAAAATCGCCTGACTTGTTAGACATGAAACCGGGCATACAAATGGTTGCGCATATCGCCGAAAGCATCAGAAAGAATATGTACAGTCTTCCAATGTTTCAATTGTTGAGAAGCCTTTGGGCTCAGTTTATCGGGAAAGACCTACCCACCCCACTGTTTTGCTTTCTCGTTGCGAGCGTGGACCTTCGGGTCCTAGTAGACCGCCCGTTGACAGCCGAGAACAATAAAACCGACGAGCTAGATAAAATACCCAGTACAGAAAAATAAAATGTTCGTGGTTTTGATAAGTATTGATGAAAGTATTACCGATGAATTTTTTAGGATTTCCCGATGAAAATTATATCAAACATGTTGCAATTCGATGAATTTTTATTGAACGTAGAGTGTGTTCTACTCATGTATTCATAAGAAAAAATAGACTGAATTGCTTCGTGTCTTGACTCACCAACAATCCATGAATGGTAACACTCTCATCAAGGTGTAATGAGAAATTTTGAACATTTCGTATTCAGTACTGGATGACTCAAGTCGCCGTTGACCGAGGGTGTACCGCTGGTGCGCTATTTCACTCGCACTCGGTTCACATCGTGCGGTCTCCTTGTCAAGCGGTTTGAGCGAGGGCCCTGATAGGGGTGAATTTATTTGGGAAACAAAAGTCGCGTCATTCATGACACCTACTCGCGAACAGATATACATATGTACGAGAAGAAACAATGCAATTGCCCGATGACTTGAAGCAACATTTCAATATGTAAATGCATGAAACTCTGGGATCAGGAATTCCGAACCCAGTGGGACATATGTAAGAACTGGCGAAATTCAACAATAATTCGTCGTCTAAATTTTACAAGTATTTATTTGACGCGAATATAAAGTTTGTTAGCAAAGTCTTTCTCGATTTGAGTTCTGTAGAAGGCTAATTTTCCTTCGCCATGGAAAGTCCCCTCTTGGCCTTCTCGCTGGCAATCATGCGACTCGCTGAGTTTCGTGGGCTTCGGCGCTCGAAACCAGCGGGTCCATACAATGTTGCGCGCTAAGCAGTGACAAATCTGCAGTTCTGCATTTCTAATCAGATCTTTGCGAAACTGACGTCAGTCGACTCCTCATGTTTCTTCGATCAAATTGGCCCCAAAAATGATATAATTCGGACCAAAATTAAGGAAAGTACGTGAAAAATTTGTTTGCAGAAGTGAAAGCCCGTTTTGTTAAAAATAGTCCGATTTAAATTATTTTCTGCCCATATAACCGGGAGAATGCCAAGAATCCAATGGTGTCACTTTCATATTGATACGATGAAAAATAAACAAATTCTGTTTCTTTATAATCGATGACACATCGCCGAGCACGACGATCTCGCGCGGCTCGGGACACAAAGGTTCTCGTCGGTTATTCGAACTTCTAAGATCGTATTCAGATTTATTGGCCGGTGAGTTTCGTAACTAGGGGTGTGCGGTTACCCGATTTTTCGGGCTCGGGACGGGCCGGCAACTTTCGGGCGGGATCGGGCGGGGTCCCGATACTTTCGTATTGCTCGAGATCCCGACAGTTTCGGGACCCCAAGACTCGATTCGGGCTACAAGCATAGCCGCCATGAGCGGACAATTTGATTTCAGGTCGGCTCGGCAAAACTCGGACGCGATCGGACGATATCGTTACCAGTAATAGATTAAAATTATTACCTGAGAACATAGAAAAATTATGTTTCTTACACGTTAATTTGAAATAATAAAATATTCGCCTCCTGTATATTGTTGTTATTATGAAACATCCAGGAAATATTCCTTTTTGTATGCTTATAGTTCGTACGTTTTCTATTTTAAATCTAAACTTATCCGGAAAAAGATAATACCCTATATATTCCCTTTACATAAAGTACTAAGTGTGAAGTATATTTTATTCAGATTTTAAAATATTGTCGATATAAAAATAGTCTTCTTCCCAAGTTCTGAACATGGTATTTATTTAAGTACGTATATGGACGTATTCACTATTCACAGACTATTTGGACGTTTTTCGTCGTTTTCGCAAAGAACGCAAGTGGCTGATTTCAAGTCGTTTTGTGGTTATGGGTTATATTTATTGATAAGTGGGTAATTTTTTCACCCCTTCGGGGTTAATTTTTTTTGAAATATTGTATCGTCCTCCAAACTACGCACGCCTGCAAAGTTTCAAGACAACTCGATAGTTGGAAGTTGGTTAAATTTCAGTTGCCAGATTTCTACCATGCATATATCAAACATACAAAAAATATACAAACAAACCGAGGGTCGAAGCTGAATAAAATCGTTTAAAAATAATCTGATTTATACCGTGTTTAAATTCATTTTTATTTGGGAAATCACAGCAGTATGTTACTGAAACATTCATGCCGATACGATAGAAAGTTTTACATTCTATTAAAACACACAAAATATACAAATCATTGAACAATCATATCATTATATTTTTTCACAAGTAAACATAAATATTGCACCGAATGAGAGAAGATAATAAGAATTGTGAAGTTTAGAAGGGATATTGATACCCAAATTAGTACTCTTTCATAAATTATTGAAATAAACTATCAAATTAAAGAGACTTTATATTTATTTGTCGTCGAATAAAAATAACCCAGAGTTAGTTTTATTTGAAATGCCACGGATGAATCAGTTTATTCGACGGGAATTCATCCGTCGGCCACAAATAATTTTTTTAATCGAGGGCCTCTATTCTTGAGGTCCCCCGAAGCTCGAGCCGAGCGACATTGTATCGCTCACCCGTCTAATCAGTTGCCTGGAGTTGCTCGGCGATGTACATATCATTGATTATGCAGAAACAGAATTTCTTTATTTTTTATCGTATCAATATGAAAGTGATTCTGCCGATTAAATTGACAGGAAATAATTTGAATCGGACTAAGTACTTTGAACGAAACCGGCTTTCAATTCTGCAAATAAATTTTATGTGTAATATCGTTATTCGTTAATAATGATAGTTCAAATTGTGTCAGGTTATCTTTCCATCTTTCCTTCTTACACTCCCGGACCTCTCTATCTTTCATTATTGCTACATTCAGGGAGGCTCTAACGCTAGACGCAGCTCTCGTGCTGTATTCCTTCAAGACTTCTCGATGAAAAGAGAGAACTCTGTGGCAACAGCGCGGCAGAGACAGAGAGTACAGAACATGTGGCAACTATGCGTTAAAAATTCGTCTACCCAGAGTACCTGAAGATGTCATTGCTGTACAAATTCTTTTTATCGATCGGAGTAATTTCATTAGGGTCCGTCTGTTTACAAGGGGCGCTTCGATCGATTCGGACCAAAACAAACTTGAGACGGCAGCCTTAAGCAAATGTTTAAGCATTCGGCATCCTTTACTAGCTACTAGGGTTAGTAAAGGATGCCGAATGCTTAAGCATTTGCTTAATCTTAAGACACGTTTATGAATACCGGCCATGGTGTAATGTATTGAACCTAATACTGCGGTGAGAAATAAAAATTAGAACTAAAATGTAGATGACTGATTTACTGCTTTTCTGAAAAAATAATTCGTACTCTATCGAGTAATAACGCTACATTACATGTATTACTGTTAATAACAAAAATATAAATGTTTTTCAAGTAGGTGTTCATGACCGCCATATCGGCAATCGACCGAAGTTTCGCCTTGACGAATTTGAAACTATGATAAAAGAATTAATAATAACTTTGCTGTACATATTTATTAATAATTATCTGTTATAGAGTTTAAAATAATTTTATCAATAATTTTCAAGAGATTATGTACTTTCCAACATTAAATATGATCTGTTTTAGAATATCCGCAGTAATCGGGGCATCCGCAGTAATACCCATACTTACCCTATCGCATGTATCCTGTTTATATATACGTTACGTTTAATTTTATACTAATGTTCTATTTGTGTTCAGCGCTAACACAATACGGAATATGGTGATTCTACAGAAAAAAGAAGTCGAAAATATAGGAAATCTTCTGATATCAGACCTAATAGGTACCACTGGTTATGGGACGTATTGTATATGAATTTATAAATGTAAATATTGAATGTTCTTCCTCGAATTTATATGCGCTACATATACTATTCTGTAACAATTGTAAAGATTGAATAAATATTTTTGGAAATAAGTAGAATTAATTATTTAATCCACTGCACAATCTGCTGGCAAGTTATATAGGGGTAGGGATACACCTACAGCAATAACGCTACGTTTGTGTTGGTGTGTAGGGACGGCCATGTGACGTCACGGGTACGGAATTGTTTGAAAAGTCTGGCCCTCAGATGACGCTGTTGGCTGTGCCTATGTAGTGATCCTCTAGGTAGTGATAGGCAGATGTGGCCGCCGTTTTCTATTGGTCGACACCATTAGTGACTGAAACCGGAAGTAGAGAGAGCAAGTAAACAAGTAGAAAAAGAAAGAGATACTGCTCGCACGTAATTGGTACGTGCCTAGCCCCACCACCGTTTATCTGCGTAATTTTTCCTATTAGGCGAAGCAATAACATCTACCAATTGGATTCCACAACATTGAGCGAAAAGTGGAATCAGCAGCAAACTTCATTTAATGCTGTCATTTTTGAACATGCAAACTATTGCTAACGCGTGCAGATTTTGTAAGTATGAATATTGATGAGACAAAATTTAGGATAAAGCTAACCTGTCAATGCACGAGTGAAAAATATTTCCGAATGTACATGAGTAGAGTTCCAGGACTCACTGTTTTATCTATATTTTTATCTTATATTTTTCTGAAAGAAAAATACAGAGGGGCGAGGCTCAGTGTCGCTGTTATTATGCCTGACCCGAAATTTACCTTTTTAGTCTTTTACCTTTTAAGTAAAGTTAGAAAACCCTACGTGCTCCGTGGAGATCTAGAAACAGTCTAATGTATTTAACCTAACATGTTTTAATTTGTATGATGAACGGCAGAAGGAAATAGTACAACTTCAGTTTTCTCGGTTATTTCAAAATGTACCCGCCAATTTGCGACTTCCGCTTTAGGCCAAAATGGTGGACACATCTGCCGATCACTACCTAGAGGATCACTATGCCTATGAAGTGATCCTCCAGGGAGTGATCGGTATAACCGCAGCCATTTTTCAAGTTTTGGAGCAAAACCAGAAATAAACATAACCGTTCACTCTACACTGCATTCCACATTAGAGCATACCGATTTCGCGCAGGCACGACCCTCAGGAGCCGTTGGCACGCTCGACTCCCCACTTAACCGCCTATGTTTTTCTCCGTCGCACGGCCCTCTACTCTCTCTGTTAAGTTTTCGTGCACTGTTTACGTTGACAACGGCCAGGTCTCGCGTTATTCCTTGGAAATTACCACGACCAATCGCATGCGGTTCAAACTGTGGGTAGTAGTGGGAGCTGCGCAGATCGGTCGCAAATCGGTAGGGGCGTCGGTATGCTCTTATATGGAATGCAGTGTATCTCTTTCTATCAGTATTTCTGTCTCTTTCTATCAGTTTTTCTGTCTCTTTCTATCAGTATTTCTGTCTCTTTCTATCAGTATTTCTGTCTCTTTCTTTTTTACAGTTTCTCTGTCTTCCGCTTTTGCTCCAAATCGCAGCAACCAATCAGCGACGATATACGTTGTTCCGATCACTCTCTAGAGGATCACTATGGCCGGTATTCATACTCGCTACTTATTCTTAAGCAAATGCTTAAGCATGCGGCATCCTCTACTAACCTAGTAGCTAGTAAAGGATGCCGAATGCTTAAGCATTTGCTTAAGGGGGTAGACATGGGTAATGCAGCGCGCTGTATACCGACACAATCTGGCCCGAAACATGGGTTTGCGCGCTGACGTTGTTTGTCCTTATACGAGCAAATTTTGGGCTGGGCGATGTCTCATTCGAAAGATGAAGGTTTAATGCAGCCCGCTCTGCTCATGGTTCAAAGAGATTGTGTTGATATGTAATAATACGAGTGTCCAAAGTAGAGAAAAAATCGACAAAATGCACTCGCAGATTCCATGTATTTGTAGGTCTCTAAAAGAGTTTTCTGACTCAAACGATGAGCAGAGCGGGCTGCAATGAACCTTCCTCTTTCGAATGAGACCTCATCCAGCCCAAAATTTGCTCATGTAAGGACAAACAACGTCAGCCCGTGATTGCATTCCCAAATACGAGTTCCGCCATATTGGCGATAATACAGAGCAAGTCACGTGACAAATTTAGTTGAGCTAGTGGATACGAGATGGCGCCTACTCGGGAGGACTGCCAACGTGGAATCATAGCAAAACTGAAGCGTTAGCTGGATACATGTGCCACAGCAAAAGCGTGATACAGTCAATGTATGTATTTTTGCACGATTGTAGGTTAGATTATATGCATTTTAGGCATACATTGACTAGAAACTGCTGGAAACTGTGTACATTTACTAAATTCACGCTTTTACTGTAACACATACATCACCGCTGCCGAATATTTGTTATAATTATATGGCCACATTATTTAAAAAAAAAAGGGATTGGAATTTTTTAATAACACTGGAAGTAGTGATTTACTGATATCATATTTTCAGAATGTGGAAGTTACAGCAATTATTTGCAATTATTGCTTTTATTATTATTCTTCCGACTATTGTATATAACATATAACAAGGAAAAGTCTCCAAATCGGTCAACAGTTGACTCCTTGATTTTTTTTGTAATTCTTTACGCTCCTATGCAGAGATGGGCATTATTTAATTAAATGAATATACTTCCGAATGGCCCCAGTGGCCGATCGACACGAGGTTTGGGGGGAAGGTGTGTGTACCCTAAATCTAAAATTCTATTTAGCTTCGGGTATTTATTAGTTTCCTTTGTTTATTCGAAGGCTTTTCATCTTGGGCTTCGAATAATTTTTCATCTTCCATTATATCTTTATCCTAAGGTCGTATTCAGATATATTGGCCGGTCGATTCGTTTTCGCGAAGAGCGATCGAGAAGAAATCAGCCACCACCATCTGACGATCGTGGATTTGTCTGTTGGAGCTACGTGGCCACCCAAGGGTATGGTGGGGTAACGGGAATGCTGCTCGGCTCCGTCTGAACGTAGCCGTGTGGCTGTTATGACCAATACGAGATGAAGCTATCGAGAAAGAATCAATGTTCTGACCAATAAAGCTCCTGAATTTGTTCGGAGCTAAGGCCTAAGGCACACCTATTCTGATGCGTGTATTTCTACGCTGCAGCTCGGTTTGGCCTATACATGACAGAAGCTTGGCGCTATCCCCACCACTTCTGGCTCACTCGTGTTCTGCGATGACGAGAGAATACGCGTTACGAATAGGAGTGTGCGGATCGTCCCGCAGCTCGGATTCTCGGTCCTCGGGACGGGTCGGAAAATTTCGGGCGGGATCGGGGGGGGTCCCGATACCTTCGTATTGCTCGAGATCCAGACGGTTTCGGGATCCCGAGACTCGATTCGCGCTACAAGCATGACCGCCATGAGCGGGCAATTTGATTTCAGGTCGGCTTGGCAAAACTCGGACGCGATCGGCTCGAAAGCCAGCTATTACGAGGGGACCGAGACGGAAAGAATTATGTATATCATTTATATCGATACCAGAGTGATAAGTTTTTACCTTTCTGTCTCCTGTTGAATCATAATTTGTATCTTATTATTTATTTACATATATATGTATTTTCATTGCTACCAAATAGTCTGTGAATACTGAATACGTCCATATACGTACTTAAATAAATACCATGTTCAGAACTTGGGAAGAAGACTATTTTTATATCGACAATATTTTAAAATCTGAATAAAATATACTTCATAATTAGTACTTTATGTAAAGGGAATATATAGGGTATTATCTTTTTCCGGATAGGTTCAGATTTAAAATAGAAAACGTACGAACTATAAGCATACAAAAAGGAATATTTCCTGGATGTTTCATAATAATAACAATATACAGGAGGTGAATATTTTATTATTTCAAATTAATGTGTAAGAAACATAATTTTTCTATGTTCTCAGGTAATAATTTTAATCTATTACTGGTAACGATATCGTCCGATCGCGTCCGAGTATTGCCGAGCCGACCTGAAATCAAATTGTCCGCTCATGGCGGCTATGCTTGTAACCCGAATCGAGTCTCGGGGTCCCGAAACTGTCGGGATCTCGAGCAATACGAAAGTATCGGGACCCCGCCCGATCCCGCCCGAAAGTTGCCGGCCCGTCCCGAGCCCGAAAAATCGGGTAACCGCACACCCCTAGTTACGAAACTCACCGGCCAATAAATCTGAATACGATCTTAGAAGTTCGAATAACCGACGAGAACCTTTGTGTCCCGAGCCGCGCGAGATCGCCGTGCTCGGCGATGTGTCATCGATTATAAAGAAACAGAATTTGTTTATTATTCATCGTATCAATATGAAAGTGCCACAAATGGATTCCTGGCATTCTCCCGATTAAATTGACCGAAAATAATTTAAATCGGACTATTTTTAAGAAAACGGGCTTTCAATTCTGCAAACAATTTTTCACGCAATTTCCTTAATTTTGGTCCGAATTATATCATTTTTGGGGCCAATTTGATTGAGAAAACATGAGGAATCGACTGACGTCACTTTCGCAAAGATCGGATTAGAAATGCAGAACTGCAGATTTGTCACTGCTTAGCGCGCAACATTGTATGGCCCAGCTGGTTTCGAGCGTCGATTTCTTGCCAGCGTGCAGGACAAGAGGGGACTTTTCATGGTGAAGGAAAGTCAGCCTTATATAGAACTCAAATCGAGAAAGACTTTGCTGACAAACTTTATATTCATGTCAAACAAATACTTTAATTGTAAAATTTAGACGACAAACTATTGTTGAATATCGCCAGTTCTTTCATATGCATCACTTGGTTGGGAATTCCTGATCCCACCTTTTCATGCATTTACCTATTGAAATGTTGCTTCAAGTCATCGGGAAATTGAATTGCTTTTTCTTGCACATACATATATCTGTTCGCGAGTAGGTGTCACGAATGACGCGACTTTGGTTTCCCAAATAAATTCACATTTATCAGGGCCCTCGTCTTAACCGCTTGACAAGGAGATTGAACGATGTAAATCGAGTGCGAGTGAAATAGCGCACCAGCGAGAGAGTAGAGACCCTCGGTCGACGGCGACTTGAGTCATCCAGTACTGAATATGAAAATATTCATATTTCTCATTACACCTTGATAAGAGTGTTACCACCGATGGATTGGTTAGTTTATGTCCACGAACATGAGTCGAGACGCAAAGCAATTCGGTCTATTGTTTTTTATGAATACATGATTAGGACACACACTACGTTCACTAAAAATGGACCGAACTCCTCCATATCTGACATCATTTTCATCGAGAAACCCTAAAAACTCCATTGGTAATACTTTCCTCAACACTTATCAAACATGAACATTTTATCTGGCCCGTCGGTTTTATTGCTCTCGGCTGTCAACGGGTGGTCTACTGGGGCCCGAAGGTCCTCGCTCGCAGCGAGAAAGCAAAACGGTGGGATGGGTAGGTCTTTCCCGATAATCCGAGCCCAACCATTTGCGTGCGCAGCTTCGTGTTGCACGTCAAAAAATTCTTTTAATTACAATTAGTAATTCAGTTTGTAAGTGCAATTAAATTAGGCGTCATTAAAATCATACACAGTTCATTAATTTTAACTAATTGACCTATTCATTTATTTTTTAATTCATTAATGTAGTGCTCTGGTGAAGAACATCGTAATACGTAGCTAATATTCTAGGCCCTAGAATCTACGATATTGTCAATGTGCAATTGAAACGCACGCCACTTCACACTATCGTTTCGTAGCATTCATACGGCGTGATTTTCTAGCTAGAGTCGTCACACGCGATGCTCGCCAACAATCATGTGTCTCGCTGAATTTCGTGGGCTTCGACGCTCGAAACCAGCGGGACTATACAATGTTGCACACTAAACAGTGACGAATCTGAAGTTCTGCAATTTCTAATCAGATCTTTGCAAAAGTGACGTCAATCGATTCCGTACAATTTTATATATAATGTTTGTTCATAACTGCTTTCTGCATAGGACGTGTAATAAGTGTATTTCATGTTCTGTTTCGGTGCTTTTCTAGTAAAAAAATGTCTAACCTAACAAACTTCATTTTCTGGGGACATCCCCTCATCTATTTTCCCTTTTCACTTATAATTCCTTACTGCTAACGTAGAATATTGTAGCATAAGCACATTTCAAGGAATTAAAATTTATAATGAATTTTCTACGTTTGTACTACCAGCCGACTTTCCGTTTAAATTTTTATAAGTACAACGCAACAGCTGAGAATTTCTTTCCTTATTCAGAATAGAATACGGAAATAGCAAACAGCTCCCTCTCGCGTTTACCGGGCAATCGTCGATCTATCGGTATTACCATTTCTGTGCAGAAAAAACCTGCTGTAATACCGACCGGCCAAATCGGCCAGACCACGTGACGTGTCTACCCCCTTAAGGATAAGTAGCGACTATGAATACCGGCCTATGCCTGTGTAGGGATCCGTAGTGTGGTTACCGACGCTCCACCAGAGGGCCACGCGGCGCGAGGAGATCGCTTCTGGTCGCTGTCCCTCCCGATAGTACAGTAAAGTCTCTCTATGGGCTCGGTTTTGTGCACACGATGAGGGCTTGTCACCTATCCCCACCACTTCTGTCTCACTCTTGTCCGGCGAAGGCGAGAGCGAGATGGAACGAGAGCGAGCGAAAGGCGCTGAAAGCGAGCGAGGACGGTACGAGACAGACGACGCGTTGATGTTTTGTCTCGCTCCGTCTTTCGGAGGCCTGATACTCCGTCCTTTGCATGCGCGGCGGGCGTGCGCGATGGTCGCAAGCGCATAAGGTGAGCAGGGGAGCGCGTCGCTAAATCTTGACGCAGGCCCGGCTCAAGTCTTTTTTGCGCCCTAGGCGAATTTGTCAAATTGCGCCCTTTATTATAATACATTTATTTGAGTTTATTGATGACCTTACTCTGAATTTTTATTCGTAGTATTAAACCACTCATAGTACAACTTGTAATATTTAATTTTAAAAAAGTATATATAAATGATTTATTTAATCTAAGACGCGTTATTTATACATTTTCTTTGGCTATGTACATACCGATCGCTGCCCGTAAGCTTGGCTGGTCCCTGTAAGCAAAATTAGGCGGCTGCCTAGGGCGGAAAGTCGACAATAGGTGCAAAATGGTATTTTCATTGCTGGTATTGTTCAAAATAAACTTTAAAATTAAATAGTACAAGTTGTACTATGAGTGGTTTAATACTACGAATAAAAATTCAGAGTAAGGTCATCAATAAACTCAAATAAATGTATTATAATAAATGGCGGAATTTGGCAAGTTCGCCTAGGGCCCAAAAAAGACTCGTGCCGTGCCTGGCTATCTGACCGTCGCCCGCATGCGTCGAGCAGTCACGATTCCATCTGAGCGCTAGCACCCGTCGCGCACGCCTGCCGCGCACGCAAAGCGTTCCATCTCGCTCCCCCTTCGACCAGAAAGAAGCGAGAAACGAACACTCGGAATTAGGACTCGGGTCTCCATGAGGGCTCATCGCCGGTCCCGACCAGCGAGCCCATAGGGAGACTTTACTGTATATATACGAGTTTCTGTCCTAGTCCTAATACCCAGCATATCTAAGGACGATATTCATAAACGTGTCTTAAGATTAAGCAAATGCTTAAGCATTCGGCATCATTTACTAGCTACTAGGGTTAGTAAAGGATGCAGAATGCTTAAGCATTTGCTTAATCTTAAGACACGTTTATGAATACCGGCCTAAGGCAGGGTCCCGCCAGGTAGCCTTACTGACGAGTCCTCTGGCGGGCCCGGGACGAAACGCTCTTCTCTTTCCTTTTCTAAGGTGGTGACCTCCTGTCTTTCGTGGCGTCCCACTATAGACGGTCCAGTCAGATCGCTACACCTAGCAGACGGCAGAATCTGCTGTCCATCTGCTGCCGATCTGACATCATGATCAGAATCAGTGGGCTTGGGAAAAGGCCCCGTAGCTATCTACTACGCTCCGTTGCGCATGCGCGAGGATGCGCGATGACGTCAAACCAATCAACGTCAAGGTGGTAAACGGAACGGCGGACCTACCGAGCTGAATAACTTAAACTTGATACATTCTAAACCCTGCAATGGGGCCAATAATACATTTGGAATTTCTTCACTCCATGCTTGGATAAGGTGCATGGAATGTTTATTACATATTTCTTATAATTTGTCTTTTAAAAAGTGGAGTGCAAGAACTGCAGATGTGAAGCAAAAAAGAAATGAAAAAAAGGCATATGTACAGAATCAATTTAAAGAAAGAATGGGTTTATACGTAGATTACGTGAAACAAGGATGGGGTTCATCGAACTACAGAAATACAGCCCGTCGTTTTTTTTCCAATGCACAAGTTTCAGCTGAAATCACTGGAATTGATGCAACATTAATTAAAAAATTTCATATTATACTTCAGGTAATTTTCTTTTCAACAAATAGATGTAGAAACTTTATAATTAATTATATGACATCTTTTACACGTACTTGTTCTCGGTATCAAGTACATTTTAAAAAGCCGGGTTTATTATAATATTAATTAGAAACTCCTATTCGTTATTACAGGTCATTTCTTCCCCCTATGCAATAAACATTGAAAAATTTCGGCAATATACTCAAGCCACAGCAAAGCATTACGTACAATATTATGCCTGGTACTATATGCCGACCTCTGTGCATAAATTATTAATACATGGGGCAGAAATAGTACAATATGCATTGCTTTCAATTGGGCAGCTTTCTGAGGAAGCTCAGGAAACCCGTCATAAAGATTTTAAGAGAATCAGATGTGAAAATACCCGAAAATGTTCCAGATTAGCAACAAACGCAGACATACTATATAAATTACTTTTAACGTCCGATCCTTATATATCTAGTATGCGAATGAAATCATCTACTAAAAAAAATCAGAATTTAGACCATGAAGCTAAGGAATTAATATTGTAAACATGAACAACACAACGCGACCCACCTTTACCCTACGGACTGATCGAACGTTGATATCTTTAAACACTAATAATTTGAGCAGTGAGACGAGGGGGGAAATGATCGATACGTGATTATTTAGAGGAAAGTGTGCTGAAAATATTGCAATTGGTCCGAAAGTGAAACTTTTCGGCATTTGGAAGATATCCCTAATCAAATTTGAAAAATGTCGCCATTTTCGTTAATGCATATAAAAATATTTTTTAATGGATCGTTTATATTAGTTATTAATAAAAGAACCGATTTGTTGTTACTTTCCTTCATTATTCGAATTTTCCTTATAACTTGGAAACGAAAAGTTTCCCAAAATTTTGCTTACACCACTGTAAAGGGCATTAAATAAGATACCAAATAAACAGAATTAAATTTTTTTTCATAAAAAATAAGTTAACAAAATTAAAAAATAAATAAATAAATAAATGTAACAAATATTAAATTATACATCATTAGAAAGGAATAATTTTTTCCTATTTTTTAGCGTAAGTTTCATTCCGATATCTTAAAAAAAAGACCCGAAAGGCGGCAAATTTAAAATCCGGCCCACTGTGCGGCGCCACCGTCAAGTCAAGCCAAGCGACGTGATTGGCTTGGCTAGACTTGACAGTGGCGCCGTTTCGTTTACCACCTTGGCGTTGATTGGTTTGACGTCATCGCGCATGCGCAACGGAGCGTAGTAGATAGCTACGGGGCCTTTTCCCAAGCCCACTGATTAGGGGTGTCCATTTAAAAAAACATCGGATGTTTTTTTCGATGTAATGCATCGCAACTACGCATCGATATTTTACGATGCATCGATTAGTAAACATCAATGTTTTCTTAACATCGAATACTTTTGTGTTTTGAATTAATTAACAGGTCATAACTAGTAAAATAAAATAAAAAAATGAAAAGAACAATTCAGAATCAAATCTTTTTATTATTATTAACAATATTTTATTTAAATGTCCCCAGTGTTCCTTTTCTAAGCTTAGTAAAAATAATAGTTTGTTCAATCGTTTACCTTTCAATCTATTTCTTTGCTGATTAAGCACTTGCGCTGCTTTGGAAAACAGTCGCTCAGACGGAACGGAAGTACCCACCATGGTCAAATATTTAAAAGCTACTTTGTGTAATGTTGGGAACTGAATCTTCATGTTATTCCAAATCTCCAGCGGGTTCTCCTTAAGTTTTCCCACTGGACTACGTAAATAAACAGACAGTTCATCGGTTATCATTTCTTCGGATTTAGAACTTTTCCAATTACGGTGTACTAATTTATCATGGTCGCTCCAGAATGAAAAAACATCTTGTTTTTCAGAATGGTCTGAATCAGATTCTATTATTTCTTCAACTTGTATGTCTCTTTTTATTAAATCTTTTATTTTTGAGACGGCAGTTGAACAAGCTATGGGATCCGTAAAATGCATTTTCTTACATCTCGGATCCAAGATGGTAGCTATAGCAAGGGGTGTCACTTGTTCTATAACACCCATTCTTTTATTGATATCTTTAAGGACTTGCGCTTGCACTTCTTTAGCTAAGGGTTCTTCAACATTTATGGATTTAATTTTAGAAATCAGGAAATTAACCAATGGAATCACCTTACTGCTAGTGCAGTACTTGTCCCCCAAAATTTCTTTCGTCGCAGCTTCCAACGGTCGCAAAACTTGTATAATACAGGTTAAAACAGATAACTCTGATGCATTAAGCATGAGCGGTGCGTTTTTGTGCCGAAAAATAATGTCGTTGATAACGCTGCGAAGTTCCAAAAACCTCTGGATCATATAATACGTGCTATTCCATCGAGTGGCTACGTCTTGTATCAATTTCGTTTCTTTATTCGTCGCTTTTCGTAATTCGTTGCTTGCTATGCAGCTCTGTTTGAACCACTTTACAATTTCTTTTATTTTTGTTGTTAAGTTTCGGAATTCCGTACATTCTTGTGTTGTGCTTTGAGCTACCAAATTCAATGTGTGCGCGAAGCAAGGAATGTGTTTCTTTTTACCAAATGTCAACTCAACAGCTTTTATCATTGGCCGCGTTATCTGTCACCACAGCCGACACCTTTTTACTATCAACTCCCCATTCCTTACATGTCTTAAGAAGCATTTCAGCGATATGTTCCGAAGTATGGCGTTGATCTGATTCGTACACTCCAAGAGTCACTGAATAAAATTGAATATTTATGCCGAAGTGAGCTGTTACCCCTAAATAACTCCTCATGTTCATGGTGTCTGACCACATATCAGTAGTCAAAGTAAGGTTTTCAATATTTGCCAACTTATTTTTAAAGACTGCTGATAATGCATCATATTTGTCATCAACCCATCGAGTCAAAGTTGTCTTACTGGGTAGTTTATAACGAGGAGCGATGGTTTTAATAAAATGGCGAAAGCCTTCATTTTCAACTATTGTAAATGGTTGATTGTCTTTACAAATCATATAAATTAATGAATTATTTATTTTTAAAGTCTTGCTACCAGCAGAAGAATATGCGTGGATTTCGTCGAAAATAGATTTAATAGATATTTGGCGTTTAGCAGGAATCTGAACATTTAAATCTATGTCTGCAGTTTCAGTTTCTGAAGAAATGTTTGGTATTTCAGTATCAGCATTGATAGATTTTACATCCGAGCTTGTAGAACATTGTGTATTAGATGTACTCGGTACTTCTGGTAGTATTTGTACATTTTTTTTATTATTTAAAGAATTGGAATTTATTTGTAGAAAGGCAGACTTGTGTATATTTTTTATGTGTCCCATCAAATTTGTCGTGTTTCCACCAGATTTGATTATTTTCTGACAAAGTTTACATTTTGAAGCGTTAGCGTTCCCGTCAATTTTTTCGTAAAACTGCCATACACTGCTTCTCTTGGGAGGTGCCATAGTCAATCTGAAAGTGAAAACAATCAATTACAAAAGCAATCATATCATTTACAATTAGTAAGTAAATCACTCTCTATGAATATAAAAGATTTAGTTAGTAATCGATAAAACAATCGATCACGTCCCAACACTACTAACATACTTTGATACCAAATTACCATCAAGGGGGAACACCACTATGACGGTCGAATAAATAAGCCATTTTAAAGAATTTTTTTCAAGAATAATTTAGAGTTTTCATATAAAATTTGCATTATCTAGCTTTAGTATAATGTCTTAAGAGGCTATAAAAATGAGTAGAAAAGCATGCATAAATTTTAGTACTGATGTACATTAAATTGTACATCAGTTAACCTACCTTACTTACTTTCATATTGGTTAAAAATACAGTACATCGATTAAATAGGTTACGTACCTGAAGATAAACAAGAAATAAATTCAAAAATACACTGCCACTTTAAAAATATGTAACTACCATTCAATCACAGCGGTCACACGAGAGAATCGTCCTCGTCAGCAGGGTTGTCAGGAAACTGTCTCTCAGCGTAGGTTGATTTCGACGTCACGGAGTCATCACGCACATATATATCTCCACTGCCGTGGGTATTCCCCATTCACTACGGTAGACTATTCCGTGGCATCCCTGACCGCAAGCAACCAATGTTGCCAATATCAAACATTGCATTGACCTGTTACGAGATGTAGCAGGGATTTTTAGCGAGAAAGGTGGGTTCGCTGTGGTATCGGAACAGACCATAGGCAAGGAGGATCAAATGAGTATTTTTGTTGCAAAAGCTGAGCAAAATCACGACATAATCAACGAGCAGCCTGGGTCATAGGAGTAGTCATATGCTTGATCGGCCTCTTCTGATGCATCGAATGAAATACATCGATATATCGAATAAATGTTGACCTTTGTGATATATCGGATTGAATCGATATATCAAATAGTAAACATCGAATGTTTTCGATACATCGATGTATATCGAATATCCCTACCACTGATCAGAATCTGCACCTCAGAACGCAGCAGGGTTTGGAGGACTCCGGCGTGGCAGCACACCTACAGGAGCGGTGGTAATGTGTGCGTGAGACGCCACGATTGGAGACGAACCGACGCCAGCGCCAAGCGAGTGACACCGCGGCCAATCAGCGTCGATAACCTATTTCCCCGGCGACGCTGATTGGCCGTGGTGTCGGTTCGTCTCCCATCGTGCGTCTTATGCACACATTACCACCGCTCCTGTAGGTGTGCTGCCACGCCGGAGTCCTCCAAACCCTGGAACGCAGCTAAATGCGGACACAGCAGTGATGCCAGAATGAGGACGGGAGCGCTCGAGAATTTCCCCCACCTCGCATGCACACTACGCCGGAGCTGCGTGTCCGTGAGCTCGGCGCTTCGGACAACGTCGGGAAGACGAGAGAGAAAACGAACGTGTGTCTTTCTCTCTCGCTCTTGAAACGCTGCGATCCAAGGTTACGTGGAAGCGACACGCGGCCGTGCGCGATTTTCTTGAGTGCCTCGAGATACACTTTTCACTTTCTGACATATGTATAATACTCTTGTAATGAAAAAAAATTTGGAAAAAATTTTGTTAGGGAAATCACGTTTTAAGACCTCCTGATCACGTTTTGACTATTAAGAAAAGAGCTTTTTTTTAAAATATCTCATGTATTTGTTAACACGATTACGTTTAAACGGCAAAATGGATTTCAATGAAACTTTATATTAAAATTTTATATTCGTGTCTTAAGATCCATTAGATCACGAAAAATGATAATTACCCGTTATGATTCTTCGATTTTTCAGATATACGAACTAAATTCTACATAAAAAAAAGTTAAATAAAGTTCTTCTGTAACTTCCCACACAGCACACTTCGTTGCGGCAAAGTTGCAGGATGATTGCTGCGACGTTGCCGTGCAACATTGCACGGAGCGGACATAGAATTGTTGCTGTATAGTTGCTGCATAGTTGCGTTGCAAAGTTGCACTGCAACTTTGCCGCAACTATGCCGTAACTATGCCGCAAGTATGCCGCAAATTTGCCGCATCTATGCGGCAACTATGCTGCAACTTTGCCACAGCTTTTGCCGCAACTTTGCCACAGCTTTTGCCGCAACTTTGCCACAGCTTTTGCCGCAGGTTTGCCGCAACTTTGCCACAGCTTTTGCCGCAAATTTGCCACAGCTTTTGCCGCAGCTTTGCCACATCTATGCCGCAACTATACCGCAACTTTGTCAGAAATTGTTTATACTTAGTGTACGCGAAGGTCTTCACTCGGACTTTAATTCTCCAAAGTAGTAAGAATTCAGCCAAATTCGAGAAAATCGACTTTGAAAAATGTGGAGTGTACATATATACATTTGATTGAAAGTAATCACCAACGAATAGCGTGGGCTTGTGCCTAGCACTCCCGACTAGTAACCATGAGGTCATCAGTTCGCATCTCACTGTTGGCATTTTTTTTTTTTTTATTCATTTGAATACCTATTGCCTCAAAGATACTGTGCGAAGTTGCCTCAAAGTTGCCGTGCAAAGTTGCCTCAAAGTTGCCGTGCAACTTTGCAGCAGGCGGACATAGAATTATTGCTGCATAGTTGCGGCATCCTTGCGTGGCTCGTTGCCATCTTGCGCCGCAACTATCCTGCAAAGATGCTGCAACGAGAGTGTGCTGTATGGGTTGTTTAACAAAGAAAAATGTACATTCATAATTGAGGCATTTGATGGAAAAAGGGCACATACGCCAAAATGCCATTTCAAGAAAATCGATTTCAAAGTTTTCATTATAGTACAACTTAATAAAAAGTATTGCAATTAAATCAAATTTTTTAAAGGATGTAGTTACCGTGTCGTTCAAGCGTTCTGAATACAGAAGTCATGATTTAAAAATGATATGTGTCTTTATTTATAAGTTTTAAACAAGTGGTTTATGTGCCCTTTTTCCATCAAATGCCTCAATTTCTTGTTAGAATCCACTCTTGGCCAGTACCATGCACGCTGTAGAAGCCTTCGATAAAAAATATTTTTTCAGAGTATGATCTAAAATCTAAAATCTAAACGTAATCACATCGAACGTAATTATATCAAGTTGCGACAAAGAATCACGCACTATTTACAAATTAATTACGCGCAGCGTGCACGTTACCGCTCGATGGAAACTACGGGAAAGTGGTGGTCTCTTCCATCGAGAGGGAAATGTAAACAATTGGTTATGCAAAGCTAACATCGCGATACATGTTGTACACTAAAATGTGTAAATTGGTATAAAGGTATTATTGTATAAGAATAGGAGAGAAAGGTAACTGGTAAATGCATCTGTGGCAGTTCGGTACTGTCACCATTACCTTGCTGTTATTTCTTTTAGCCTTTTCTTCGATTTTTCTCCTTTCTGAATTTTTCTTACTATTTTACGATTTCCTATCTATTCTTTTCGTTTCCCGTTTCGAGGGTTCGCTCGGGCCTGGTTTTCGTCAAGTACATTTGACGGTCAGATCCGCGATCTGTGGTCGCGTATGCTTTGTTTATGTTTTGTTTATGCTTTGGTTATTCGTTTTGCTGCATTAGTTGCCGAGAAAAATATTTCGCATCAATCCGCAGAGGCGATTCTTCAACTTTTCCAAGACGTTGGGAAAGATCCTGATGTTTTGGAACGTATGACGTGTGGTCGAACAAAGTGTTCTAATATTATAGCGAACGTTCTGTGTCCTCGGGAAACAGAGCGTCTTAGTCTGGTTTTACAGAATTCTAAGTTTTCAGTATTTATTGATGAAACATCCGACATAACCAATGAGAAATGGATGTCGTTTATTGTTCGGTATGTCGCACCCGAGACTTTGAATGTTCGAACGGAATTAGTAGAATTAATTAATCTTGACGCGCGAGAATGTACTGCCGATAAAATATTTACCTCCTTTAAGAACTCCATGTGGAAAAAGCAAATTCCGTTCGGAAACATTCTTGCTTTGTCGTGTGATAACGCTTCTGTCATGACAGGGTGTCACTCGTCATTCAAGACCAAACTTGCAGAAATTCGCGGTGAAAATTTTTTCACCATGCCGTGTCCATGTCACTCCTCTGCATTGGTAGTGCATAAAACATGCGCTACCATTCCCGAGGTCTGCGAGGAATTATTACGGAAAGTCACTACATTCATTTATAGCAGTCCCAAATGCTCGGCCATTTTTCGCGATTTCCAACCATGTTATCAATTTACTGACCGCAAAATTTTAAAATTCTGTACTACGCGATGGTTATCGCGTTATTCATCCGTAGTTACACTTTTAGAAAATTGGGACAGTGTGTTGCAATTTCTGAAAGAATTGGTCGTAAGTGAGAAGACAAAGTCTGGGGAAGATCTGCTTATCATCATGCAAAATCCAGAAGCGAAAGCATATCTTCTGTTTTTGGAATACGTTCTATTGTATTTCAATGACTTTAGTTTATTCTTTCAGTCGCAACAAACAAGAATCCATTTGCTTCAAACTACTGCCAAAACTCTATTGTATAATATTTTACGTAATTTTTTGAAACCGCAGCTTTTGAAGCACATGGATTTAGTAAGATTAATAGATTTTTCAAAAGGCGATAACCAAATCGCATTTAATAGTATTCATTTAGGTCCGGATTGTGACATTTTTCTTTCTAAGTTAGTTGCAGAAGGCAAACCCGATGTTGTCAAAACCGTTCGAGAAAATTGTATTAAGTTTTACATAACGGCTGCAAACGAAATTCGTAATCGATTGCCAATCGATGACGAATTTCTGAGCAAGTTATGTGTTTTTGAGCCTCATTTGGCATTAATAGATAATGACAGAGACACTTCCTTTAAAAGTGTTCTCTTTATTGCTCAAAAATTGGGCGGTTTCGACGAAGACGGTTTGCAAAAAGAATGGTCGACATTGCACCTGAATTTTGCATATAAAGACAAGCAGATGCTTTGTACATTAGCTTTTGATGATGTTTGGAAAACGGTGTTGTTAACGCGAAACGATCAAGGCTCATTTAAATATCCATGGTTGCAGAAATTATTAAATTCCATTAGAAGTCTTCCATATTCAAACGCCGATGCTGAAAGATCGTTTTCCATGTTTCCCGACATAAAGAACAAGAAACGAAACCGACTTTGTTCGACCCTCGTTAATGCCATTTGCGTAACGAAATCGGCATTAAAGGCGTACGGGGACACAGCTCAGACCATGGAGGTAGATGACATACATCTATCTCTCATGTCATCTGAGAATTTATATGCAACTTTTGCAAAGAAGCAAAAGAATAGTTTACGTTTACATGCCGTTGATGACCTCGCGGATTTTCCTTCTACGTCGGGTAATGCAAATTGGTGATGTCCAGAATATTATCAATTTCATCCATTTTCTATTTCATTCGATTTTTGGACATCGCGAATATGTAAATAGTTGTTCGATTTACCTCACGCAATTCTTGTTCTATCCTTGCAATGAATTCGCCTGCTTGCTGTACATATGATTCATAGACAGAACTTCGAGATAATTGTACAAATAAATGTATATTCTTAATTATATTCATTTTATATGTAACAATTATCTCGATATTCTGTCGCATGTATTATTGTAAATTCCTTTGCTTGCTTTCTATCCTTTGGAAATGTAAACAATTGTAGCATTATTTCAGTCTTACATCTCGTCAATATATCGAACCCAATTGATATATTTACGTGCTGCCTTTCTTTTCTATTTTTGTAATGTTTTTGTACATTTTAGTGTACAACATGTATCGCGATGTTAGCTTTGCATAACCAATTGTTTACATTTCCCTCCCGATGGAAGAGACCACCACTTTTCCGTAGTTTCCATCGAGCGGTAACGTGCACGCTGCGCGTAATTAATTTGTAAATAGTGCGTGATTCTTTGTCGCAACTTGATATAATTACGTTTGATGTGATTACGTTTAGATTTTAGATTTTAGATCATACTCTGAAAAAATATTTTTTATCGAAGGCTTCTACAGCGTGCATGGTACTGGCCAAGAGTGGATTCTAATTTTAACAAAGTTCACCAATGTACAGTATCAAAATATTCGTCTTTTAATAAAAAAATTCATTTTAAGGTTTGAAAAATAGAAATAGCTCAAATAAAAAATACGGAAATTTAAAATTAACACAAGAAATTGAGGCATTTGATGGAAAAAGGGCACATAAACCACTTGTTTAAAACTTATAAATAAAGACACATATCATTTTTAAATCATGACTTCTGTATTCAGAACGCTTGAACGACACGGTAACTACATCCTTTAAAAAATTTGATTTAATTGCAATACTTTTTATTAAGTTGTACTATAATGAAAACTTTGAAATCGATTTTCTTGAAATGGCATTTTGGCGTATGTGCCCTTTTTCCATCAAATGCCTCAATTATGAATGTACATTTTTCTTTGTTAAACAAGTTACAGAAGAAATTTACTTAACTTTTTTGTATGTAGAATTTAGTTCGTATATCTGAAAAATCGAAGAACCATAACGGGTAATTATCATTTTTCGTGATCTAATCGGATCTTAAGACAAGAATATAAAATTTTAATATAAAGTTTCATTGAAATCCATTTTGCCGTTTAAACGTAATCGTGTTAACAAATACATGAGATATTTAAAAAAAAGCTCTTTTCTAAATAGTCAAAACGTGATCAGGAGGTCTTAAAACGTGATTTCCCTAACAAAATTTTTTCCAAATTTTTTTTCATTACAAGAGTATTATACATATGTCAGAAAGTGAAAAGTGTATCTCGAGGCACTCAAGAAGATCGCGCACGGCCGCGTGTCGCTTGCACGTAACCTTGGATCGCAGCGTTTCAAGAGCGAGAGAGAAAGACACACGTTCGTTTTCTCCCTCGTCTTCCCGACGTTGTCCGAAGCGCCGAGCTCACGGACACGCAGCTCCGGCGTAGTGTGCATGCGTGGTGGGGGAAATTCTCGAGCGCTCCCGTCCTCATTCTGGCACCACTGTCGCCGATGCGCGGACTATCCCCACTCCTGAACATGTACGGAGAGGGGGAACCGCCGATCCCCACACGGAAATAACAAACAGCTCCCTCTCGCGTTTACCGGGCAATCGGCGATCTATCGGTATTACCATTTCTGTGTAGAAAAAACCTGCTGTAATACCGACCTGCCGAATCGGCCAGGTCACGTGACGTGTCTACCCCCTTAAGACGCACTTTCCACATGCTCTCAAAATTTTTGCCCGGCGGGCATTCAGCCGTTCAGTACTGCATTGTAGATAATCTTCATTGTAATACGCTCGAGTTGCGAAAACATATTGAATTAAGAAGTAATCCTACTTGTCGTTTTTGGTTTTGTTATATATTAATTACACTTAATTATTTATTTACTGTACATAATTTATGACTACATTTTATAGTTTTTTTTTTAGCGATACAAGTGATCAGCATGAATGTTATTGGCAATTTCCGATTCCCACTTGTCTCCATTGTTCAAAAGTTTTTCCTTATTATATAACATTTCTTCGTGTGTTTCTGTAGAAAACTCGAAGTTGGGACCCTAAAACGATTTAAAAAATTGATATCTGTTTCTAATTTATGTTAAACAAAAAGTACATCTATCTCTTTCCATATAAAACTAAAATAAATTTTAGGTGCACACTATAAATACCTCCACAATTGCATCAACTGGACAAGCTTCTTGACAAAATCCACAGTAAATACATTTGGACATATCTATATCATATCTTGTTGTGCGGCGAGATCCATCAGCTCTCTCTTCTGCTTCGATAGTAATAGCTTGTGCTGGGCAAATTGCTTCGCATAGCTTGCATGCAATACACCTCTCCTCCCCTGAAGGATATCTATTAGAACAAATTAGTCATACTTTCAGTATTTTAAATATTAAATATGTTTCATATTCATATTCAGGAAGCAAATAATGTATACAAATTAAATAAAGTTTTACTCTGTAATTATAATTTGCTTACATTATACTTTTAGGTATAAAGGTATCCTATAGATATTTATTGTATATATTCATTCACTTATACAAGGTGCCAATTGAAATATTAAAGACAAAAAGAAAGCATGGTGGGGAACCGATGTGAGTTTGGAGATTTGAACCAAAAACTTGCGGATGCCTGTCAACACCCTGACTCTGTTCGGCGGTGCTGGCGCCGCCGAATATTAACATAACTCTTGTTCTAAAACATAATTTTTTTGCAAGAAAGAGGGTGCCTTCGAGAGCACCTGTTGGGTGTGTGGGGACACCCGTCAACACCCCATCTCACATCGGTTCGTTACCATGCTTTATGCGCCCCCCGCACTAATCTAGGTCCAACCAATACTAATACCCGGGACAAGTTGGAAAGTGGAATGAGTTGCGTTGGAATAAGTCAAAAGAAGTTTTTCGCAAATATCTCGGAAACAAAGGTCAGCTTCGTCATTTGTTTTGTCTCATGCTGGCGCATACGCTGCCACGGACGCGTACTGTAGGTAGGTACCTATGCGGCAGAATACATTGTAGTAGTAGCAGCAGTTTTTCGCGAATAGCTTGGAAACGAAGGTCGAGCGGCGGTAATATGTATAGGAAAAAGTTGTTCAGAAACATGTCCCCGACAACATATCCAAAAATCATTGAAATCGGTGAAAACTCCTGTTCTGCATAATTACCGAAAACATTTTTGTGAATAACAATAAAAACATTTGTTCTTTAGATTTAACTATTTCGTTTACAAATTCATTAACTTGTATAATTAGGCAAAATAAATACAACACTATAGATATGCAAAATCATATCAGAAGTTATAACATATATTGATATTAACAGAAGTTATTACAAATGATACCTACAGGTATCCCCAGTTCTAAAAATTGTAAAAACATACAAATACAAAATTGCTGGTATAACAGTAATTTCTATACAGTCATTATTTTAACATGATAATATTTATTTTATTCACTTATTAACTTTAGAATCAATTGGAAGCTGTACTAAATTAAGATTCAAGTTTTAATCACACAAAACATAGAATCAAACCACCCAAAAAATAACAGATCTCCTGTACTATAACGCGTGAAATTTAAAAAATAAAATAAAATAAATTAAAACCGACTTCAAAATAATAAAAATGCGCTAAGTAAAAAATAATTTGTTCCCTTATTTAATCTACGACTCTCTTTTTTTTTTTAAGTTGGCACCAGATTTACATAGTGCAAATGATGAGGCACAGACTTAAAAAATATGAAAGTCGTAGATTAAATTAGGGAAAAAATGATTTTTTTACTTTTCTGCGCATTTTTATTATTTTGAAGTCGGTTTTAATTTTTTTTTAAATTTTTTATTTTGTATTTTTAGTTATTTAAGTTATATAATATACAATATATATTATAATATAAATATAACATAATATATAATATTATAACGTAGAGGGGACACGATTCCGAGATCGTTTTCGCTCCGTTCTTGCCGATGGCGAGATCGAGATGGAACGAGAGCGAATCAGAGGGACTAAAAGCAAGCAAAAAACGGTACGGGACAGACGACGCGTTGATATTTTGTCTCGCTCTGTTTTTCGGACGTCTGACTACTACTCCGTCCTTTGCCTGCCCGTGTATATAATGTATTATAATGAAACAGATTTCTTATTTTTTGGTGTAACATCAAAACTATTAGACCGATTTTGGTAATTCTTTCTCCATGACCTAAGTTGATTGAAGCCAAACTAAATGCAATAAGTTTCCCCAAAATTGGTTCAGTAGTTACGGAGAAATTCGCGGACAAACATAATACGTATAACATACATACATAGATAGATACATAGATACATACATACATACATACGTATTTGGATACATACATGCGTACACACATACATACATGCATACAAACACCTCGAACTCAGAACCTCTTTCTTTTTGAAGTCGATTAAAAACACAAATTTACCCGCCCTGAAACATGCAAAAGATTAAAAGAAAAATACATCAAAGGGTATAGCCGGTTAAGATGGTCAAATGTGCCCCTGAACCGAATTCAAATCACGATGAGTCATTCGAAAGCTTATAAAAAAAGAATGATTTCTGTCAAGTTTCAACTTCGTATCTCGACCCGGGGGGTAGTAAAGGGTAAAAATAGAAAATCAGGTTTTTGCCGAATTTCTCCTATACCAGCGGATGAAAAATTTTGAAAAAATTCAGAGACATGTCTGTCATCGGTGCACATATTAGGGAATCGCGTCAGATTTTTAAATTGAAAAACCAAGCTGTGAAAAATAAAAAACGCCAAAAAATGCTGAAAAATGCCGGTTTTGTATCGAAGCAGTCTTGATACTATAATTATATTTTTACTGTAAGTCCGCATCGTTGTTACTATTGTCTTGAATTTTTTTCAGATTTTTCAATTTGGTGCGCCGCAGTTAAAAAAATTAAAAACCGATTTTTTCGCCGTTTTTTCCGTGTCAGAGTAACTAATAGGTCGAACTTTCGTACATACTTTATGGAATAAGCCTTTTATGCAATCTTCAACGTCTTCACATGCAGCAAAACAGCGTAGAAATTAAACGAACTAAACATGCTGTGCCATTACAGTCTAAAATGTCTATCATATTTTCAACGGCGTCAATGGCGCAGCGGTAAAGTGTCCGACTGTTGAATCGCTGCGAACTTTTTGAACGTAGGTTCAAGCCTCGGAATTTCTATGTCCCACAGGGTCATTTTTTTTTCACATTAATTATGTATTTTTTCGATTTCTAGCTATATGACAATGATCGATATTTATATACAAATGTTTTAAAAACATTAAAAATATTTTAATAATTGAAATATACATAAACATAACTTGAGAAGATTTTGATGCCACCGTTTCTCTGATCAAGTATCCCGTCAATTACAGTATTGTTGTAACATTCCCTGCACTAAATTAATATTATATGAAATTGATTTTCCAATCTCTTACCTTTAACAATTGTGGATGGATTACAGCAACAATTGTGTGTTGTTTTGTAATTATTTCGCCTCTTCTTATAGATCATACAACTCATTCTGGTTTCCAAAATTCAAAAGTTAAACAATGCTATAATTGGCATGATACCTAACAATAGTTTTCAACTATTGAAATAATTTTAATATGTTTTTAAAACATTTGTATATAAATATCGATCATTGTCATATAGCTAGAAATCGAAAAAATACATAATTAATGTGAAAAAAAAATGACCCTGTGGGACATAGAAATTCCGAGGCTTGACCCTACGTTCAAAAAGTTCGCAGCGATTCAACAGTCGGACACTTTACCGCTGCGCCATTGACGCCGTTGAAAATATGATAGACATTTTAGACTGTAATGGCACAGCATGTTTAGTTCGTTTAATTTCTACGCTGTTTTGCTGCATGTGAAGACGTTGAAGATTGCATAAAAGGCTTATTCCATAAAGTATGTACGAAAGTTCGACCTATTAGTTACTCTGACACGGAAAAAACGGCGAAAAAATCGGTTTTTAATTTTTTTAACTGCGGCGCACCAAATTGAAAAATCTGAAAAAAGTTCAAGACAATAGTAACAACGATGCGGACTTACAGTAAAAATATAATTATAGTATCAAGACTGCTTCGATACAAAACCGGCATTTTTCAGCATTTTTTGGCGTTTTTTATTTTTCACAGCTTGGTTTTTCACCTTAAAAATCTGACGCGATTCCCTAATATGTGCACCGATGACAGACATGTCTCTGAATTTTTTCAAAATTTTTCATCCGCTGGTATAGGAGAAATTCGGCAAAAACCTGATTTTCTATTTTTACCCTTTACTACCCCCCGGGTCGAGATACGAAGTTGAAACTTGACAGAAATCATTCTTTTTTTATAAGCTTTCGAATGACTCATCGTGATTTGAATTCGGTTCAGGGGCACATTTGACCATCTTAACCGGCTATACCCTTTACCCGCACTGAAATTCGACACGAAAAAAAAACAGGTTCAACACGCGCTCACAAAGCAATTAAAACTAATAACTCCTACTAAATAAACTGAAAGTAAATTTTTAGACGAAAATTGGCGGGTCGACTAAGTGATTGTCTACTTGGCGATACTCATTCAGTTAACTTAACATCGATGGAGCTGTTTGACTATGAGAAGCACCAAAAACGAAATGCGCGTTTAACCTGAACGAGCCATATTGCGAGCAGGTAAGTAGGCCCAAATTACTTTATAACCCCAGATGTGGCAGTAGATTCGGAGTTTGCAAATACTTGAACTTTCTCTGCTTTAGTTTAGGAGAACTCTCTTGGAATGACTGATGAAGACATCAGTCTTATTAAATTTTTCGAACGCCGTACATCATCCAAGCAAGCATACACAAACTCATTCAAATGTTTTCGTTTTGGTGGAAAATTTAAAATTCAAATTTAAAAATATTCACTTTTTTAGTATAAACTTAAAAAAGATAAGTTTGTAAAAATAATCGATTTTTTCTCAAGGCAACTATACCGCCCCCCCCCCTTACCCTCCTACCATACGGATGCCCATGGTCTGGTGTAATTCAACGATACCTTTTAATTTTGGATTAAGTGTCAGAATTGTGTGCTCATGTTGAGTATCATAAATTTCGTTAACCAAATCGAAAAGCAAAAGATGTATCTTTAAGAGGAAAGACTTGGGTTATTAAAGTCAAAGGATGATTTTTGCTTCAAAGTTGAATAACTCAAACAAAAAAAACGTATAACAACCAATGAACACTGACTTCACACATGAAAGAAGTCGTTTTTGACTGGTATATGTAAATGTAATCTGTCTAAAAAAATTTGTTCACTCCATGTAACATTGCAAAGTTGAACAAAATTTTTTAAATTTTCAAAATGCTCTCTATATAGAGTTATGCTCGCTATAACTTTGTCAAGATACACTACAGCTAAAATCTTAGAAGATCAGCTGAAAGTAGAAATTCCACTCATTCAAAGGTTATTTTAACGATACAACCATTTTCGCAGGGAGTTATGACCATTTGAACTTGCCTCCATTTTTCGGGTTCGTAGGGGTGATCCCTGAATTGTTTAAATCGTGTACATATTTATATGGATTACAGAAAAAAATGACATAGTAGGTTAGATGTCCCTATTACGGTGCCTGTCCTATTAATGTTTGGGTTTGGCATAACGAGGAAAGAACAGAGAGAGTGAAAAGAAAATACCTAAAGTGGATATTAGGTTTGGACAGGGAAAGAGATCATGTGCAAGGAAATAAGGTACAGAGCTTTGAGGAGGGCTTTCAAGTATGAAGAGCAGGTGAGAGTATCAAACAAAAAAATAGGAAAGGAATGTTTACAGCAGATGGAAAGGGTGAAATGGGAAAATATAAAGAATAAATGAGAGAAAAGAGCAGAAATGAGGAGGAGGTTAAAGTTCAGGGAGTAGAAGATGAAAAGTATAACAGAAGAAACGGAGGGAAGCATAGAGAGGATAGTTAGCAGGATAAATAAGAGGAAACGAGAAAGGGGGAAGAGAAAGGGGAAAAAATAGACGCATCGAGGTACAACGAAGCATACAATGAAATTGTGACACAGGAGTTAACTCAATATCTGGAAGGGAGGAAGAAAAAAAGGGTCAGGAGCTTGTTGGTACATTTCAGATATGGGGGAGGACTGGAGGAGAGAACGGAGGCAAAGGAACAGGAAACGGATTACAGGTGTCTATTCATAAATCTAATGCAGAATTAAGAGTGCAAAAGCAATAAAGTAAGTCAATGTAAGATTATAGGTTTTATATGACTGCTAGACATAATCAAATATTAGAGGGGCAAGAAAAAGTAAAATGTAAATGTAAATATAACTGTACATGTAAGTGAAGATATAAGCGGAAGCCATACAAAGCCAACAGACAGGGATAATAAATAAATAAATAATAAATTTATTAATACCTTCTTAATGCATGTTCTCCTCTAAATCTTGGACTCAAAGGACCTTTTTCAAATGGATAATTTATTGTTGCTGGTTCTCTAAAAACATGTGACAATGCAATACCCATTCCACGCATAATTTCTAACAAATATGCTTTCTGTACTGTTTTGTCTGCTATGTCATTCCAGCTTTCACTTTTTGCTTCTTGTTCTCCATAAACGGAGTAATATTTATTTCGACGTAAAGGCATATTTAAAACTTTGGGCATAGTTTGAAATAGTTTTAAGCCTAAAAATCATAAAAATAGAATAAATAGTTATACAAAATATTTATTTGTATCATCATTGGCACTTATGTAGAATTGTACTAATAGTTTTTAGAGGTTACATATATTAATGAACGTATATTAATAAAGACACTTCTTAAATAGAAATAATTAACAGTAACTTATCAAGGAATACAAATAGTTAATATTAAATTTACCTGGTTGCATAATTTTGAGAGATGTCATATTGAAATGGCAGAAATAGTTTCTTTCGATTTTTAAAAGAAAATTTTCAATATCAAAAACGCAATCACGTATGAACTAACAATATTCTTTCCTTTCTAACCAAGAGACAAACGTAATTTCTGCCTCAGATTGACTACCAAATGCACGGCAGGCAACGTAACTTTGTTCCGATACTGTTACGCTATCGCGTGAACGTAGCTACGAAATTGTATATTGTTACGCTATCGCTTGAATATGGCCGCGGAAATGTATATAATCGATATATATAGAGTACGTAGGAGCGAGATTTGAAACGGAGGACGAAGAAGAGTGTTTATTAGAGAGCGCGTCATGCTTTTCGGGGGGGGGGGGGGGGTTTCCCTGCTATTTTAAACGTGTCCTTACAATGGAACATCTGATGCCTGAACTCAGAAGGCGTACAAAAACCTGGGATTGTATTCAATAGCTTTTAAGTTACCGTTAGACTAGGCGAGGGTAATAAATAGCTTAGCTTTTTCCTTTGCACATCTGCGTGCCAAATTTCGTCGAGCGGGCAGCGGCTCGTCTCGTAAAAGCATTTAAAACTCTGTCCTCCCTTTCTATAATTGCCGATGTTCTGTTAGGATAAAACTCTGGCCGGAAGAGGCCGGAGTCATAAAGTCATAAACTTTTTCCGAGCGACGTCGTCTTGACCCTGAGGGTTGCGCGTACTTACCTGCGAGATATGTATGTACTGTACGTAGCCTATGTACTACCCCCGTGTCATCGGGAAGCGTGCCTCGATCACCAGACGAGAGTGGGAGGAAGCATGCAGGAAGGGCGAAGGACAGCCCACTAACGAAGCTTGAGGGATGTCATCATGCTGATTGGACGACAAGGATCTAAGGGAGGATCCGGAAGATCTCGACATCGACTTCGTCGACGAGCTCGGAGCGCTTGCTTCAACACCGCATTCATTCTGTTGCTAACCAGCTTCCTGAACAGTACTAAATATATTTGAAGTTCAACTTGAATTCTGGGTTGTTTCATTTCAAATCCCGCGCACTCCAACGAGCAGAGCGGTTTAGCGCTCCACGGGCACCAATCCACGTCCAGTTCCCAATATCCCCGCTGAAATACGTAACAATATAATCGATATGCAAACTAGGGGCGATATTCAGTGAGTGTGTTCCAATTCGCGCATTGAGCGCATGTGTTGCGTACCGCGCAACCTCAAGTTGGTGACAATGCGTTTTCCACTATAAGAAAGACTTGGGGGTTCAGCTAGAAGGTTGTCTGCCATGATAAGTAATCCGAGTTTAAATTCGCCTTTTTACCCGGCATATTTGAAGCCGCTCGTTGAGCTAGCTTTTGTCGGTTTCTCCTTAGAAACGAAAAATAACGATTCTAAAAGATTGCCATTCTAATCCTGTCTGTATTAGCGATAACACGTTTATTCCTGAGCTCTGTTACAATTCATAATCCATCTTTAAGTCGTTGTGAATAATAATAAAACGTTTAAACCTACAAAGAATACAAACTAAAAGTACAACTGAAGTCAATTTATTTAAACACGGACGCGCAACTCCGAGCAGAGCGGTTCTGCGCTCCACGGGCATCAACCCAGCCCCTAGGACCATCGCCGGGCCGAAGAGCCACGCAACACATGAAACTGGTGGCATCGTACGATTTCCTAGAATTTCTCTCACTTGCCACCAGTGATGGGTAAATCACTAGAAAACCACGTAATTTACGTTACGTGTAAATTACACGTAAATTACACGTAAATTACACGTGAATTACACGTAAATTACACGTAAATTACACGTAAATTACGTTCATGACGTAATTTGAATATAACCAAAGTCATAAAATAAATTTATTTTATCACAGCCTACACAAAGTACCCAGATACCATACAGATGTGAATCCTATTTATATGGGAATACCCAGTACCCACATAGCATAGAAAATCATTAACATAGCATCATAAAAAAAAATTGAAATTGAAATTTTTGATACTTTTGAGGTGTCCTTAAATGTATATAGTGTATATACCAATAATCAAAAGGAGTTTGTACAAAATAGTATATATGTAAAACCTGTGCATTTTCAAACGCTTGCTGGCAGTATTTGATAAATATTTATCACATTGGAGGCAGTGCGCTACAAATTTTCCCATATTATTTGAATTATTAATATGTTTTCGTATTAAACCTTTACTCCAATTATTGTGTTTAGGCCTTGGCATTTTTCTTTTTAATAAATATAGCTTCCAAAATATGTGAGGTACACTGGGGTACTTCCCTACAATTTGGGTAACCACGGTAACAATATAAATCAGGGTTTGGAGGACTCCGGCGTGGCAGCACACCTACAGGAGCGGTGGTAATGTGTGCGTGAGACGCCACGATTGGAGACGAACCGACGCCAGCGCCAAGCGAGTGATACCGCGGCCAATCAGCGTCGACAACCTATTTCCCCGGCGACGCTGATTGGCCGTGGTGTCGGTTCGTCTCCCATCGTGCGTCTTACGCACCCATTACCACCGTTCCTGTAGGTGTGCTGCCACGCCGGAGTCCTCCAAACCCTGATATAAATCTCTTTATATAACAAAGGAAAGTTTTGAATCTTAAACTCTGCCGATCCCTTAAGCTTAAATCTTGCGCGACGCTAGCGTGGTGTCGCTGTTCTCCCCGCTGATTGGTTCGAGGGCCTGCTACGTCAAGTACAGTAATTTACGTGTATAATACATGGTGTATAATACGTGCGTATTATACGTGTATTATACGTTACGTATTTTACGTACCCCTCACTGCTTGCCACTGTCACGCTATCGCTTGAACGTAGCCACAGTAATGTATATTGTTGCGGTTTCCGCTGGTTAAATTGCGTGAAGTTAGCTATAAGACATAGAGATATCGAGGTTAGATGTAGAGCGTAATTCAAAATCCTTCTGTACTGAAAGATAGATATATTATAATTAGATTCGAAGCGAACGGCACATCTAGAAGGTCTTAAGCAAGTTTGAAACGGGGGACAAGGCGGAGTTTATTGTCAGGGCTCATAAACACGAAGAGCGCGTTGTGCTTTTCGAGGGTTTTCTTTGCCACTTTTCAAACGCGCTCGTGGAATATTAATAGCTAATACCTGAACTCAGAAAGCGTACGAGAACCTGGGGTTGCATTTAATCATTTTCAAAACTACAGTTAAGCCAGGCGGGGATAGTAAATAGCTTAACTTTTCCTTTCACATCTGCGTGCCAAATTTCGTCGAGCGGGCAGCTGCTCGTCTCGTAAAACCACTTAAAACTCTGTCTTCCCTTTCAATAATTGCCGATGTCCTGTTAGGGTAAAAACCCAGCTCGGGGGAGGCTGAAAATCATAAAGTCATAAACTTCGCGCCGGCGACTTCGTCTTGACCTTGGAGGTTGCGTTTACCTACCTGTTAGAAATGCATGTACTGTACGCAGCCTATGTAAAGTATGTAATCGGAAAGCGCGCCTCGACCACCAGCCGAGAGTGGAGAGAAGCGCGAAGGAAGGGCCAAAGACGAAGCTTCAGGGACAACACCGTCTTGATTGGACGAAGGGATCCGAGGAGGGAGTCGGAAGAACACGCCGAAATTAGAGGAGTTGGGCGCTCGGAGGTGACAAGCGAGGGGTTAATTTGTAAGAGATGAGATCGAACTTGTTAGCAGATCAGTCAATGTCAAGCTAATAAAATCCAAACCTAGAATTTATTCAGAAGTGTTTCATTCGTTTTCATACGTACATTGAAATTCCCGCGCATACTCGCGAGCTGAGTGCTTCAGCGCTCCACGGGCACGGACCCACAGTCGTATAGAGACTCCCACGAAAATACGTAACACCACCAATACGATGCCACTTGCGGTGCAGCCAGGGGTGGTCCACTACGGGTATTATTTTGTTAGCTGTTGCGAGTTGCGATTCTCGCTCTAGCGGCATTCAGCGCAAGCTCCTAAAGCGCGAAGTTTAAACAGGATAGAGTTAAGGATGAACTCTGTCACATTAGAAATCTATCTTCGCCTCCTTCCTTATCGCTCGAAAAACAATGTAGGGGAGAGGCTTGTAGGTTGCCACCCCTTAGCTTTTTTTATCATAACTCGTCATAAAATTAACGTATCGATGATTTATGGTATAAGTTGGAAAGAGGAAGGGTAAAGCTACAATCCTGAGCGACAAATCATGTAAACTCTCGAAAAAGAAAAATTATACTGCAAATTATCGAAAGTATCTAAAATTGACTCCTTGAAAATTTGGCTTGCAGGTTGCCACCCCCTAGAAAAATTGCTGAAAGTGTAAAAAAACTCAAGCATATTGATGTTGTATGCCTTTGCAGTGCTCTTCCTTGATTTATTGCTGATTTTGATTGCTTTAATTGCGTCGAGCAACGCTTCAAAATCCTTAATGCCGCGTTCAGATTTTCTTATGAATATGACTAAAATGCAATAAAAACACTTCACTTCAAACTCAATGACAATATTAAATATCACATAATCACGAAAAATGACATTTGAGTGTAAACAAGCGGGAAAGAGAGAGGTGGCAACCTGCAAGCCAAAAAAGGTGGCAACTTGCATTCCGACGCATTTTTGGAAAATATGAGAAAAAAATTGTCAATTCATGATATGTTTGGAAATCTGTTTGGCATATGTAAATTAGATGAAAAAAACAACACAGTACGAATAGTTATCTTGAATTGTCGATGAAAATGTTCAATTTACGAGCACAGGGAAGACACACAATTTCAATAGTTCAATTACTTGACAAACACTATATTACCCTTCGCTCAGAAAACACAGCGTTATTGCGTCTGTCCGCTCCAGAGGTTAATAAATAGTGACATCTACTCTTTTAACGTCGATTTGAGTCAGAGTTCAGGTTATGACACTGCTAGAAAGTCGAAATACAGCAGGGGTGGCAACCTGCAAGCAGTGGCAACCTGCAAGCCTCTCCCCTATTGATAAAGAAAAGAGGAACGAACGTAAGAAGAATCCTGTTTCTTTTCCTCGCAATTGATTTCCGACGTTGTAAAGCTTTAGACGTGTCGCAATAAAATCAATCCAATTCTGATCCATCTTAAAATATCCTCGTCTTATTTCATGTTCTTAAATAGTAGTTCTAAATCGTTTGACATTTTAATTCAGTTCAGATTAATAAGTTTTATTCAGTTTTATTGTGTTCCAAGTTATTCTTTACAAAACATTTCGTTATCTCGTTCATTTAACTTCACGCGTTCGCGAGCAGAGTCCTTCAGGGCTCCACGGACACCGGACCACACGGAAAGTCCCTTAAGCCACTAGAATTCCCAGCCGGCCCCGCAACATAGCTAGGGCACTAAGGGTGCGTTCCACTTGAGCCCAAAGCGACCGCACCCACGACCATAGGAATTTGCCGTTCCACTTGCTTATAAGCGGTTGTGAGCTTCGCGGGCGAAAAGCTAGTGGAACGGGCAGGAATGGGGTTCGTACGCGCTTGGACTGCGTTCCACTTGAGTCCACATTGCCCGCCGACTATTCGAGTGGTGGGGAAAATTCTTAGAGCATATATACATGGAGGTATCATTGCCTTAGAGTGACTGCCTCGAAACTGTCGGCAACATCACGCGAGAGAGAAAGACATGTGCCACTGATGCGAGCGAGAGAAGTATGTGCCCTATTCGACAGTAATGCGCAAGCGCCGATATCGTGCAAGAGAGAAAGACATCTTGCGAGCGAGAGAAGTATATGTCCTCTCTCTCGCACCAGTTCGCACATGTCTTTCTCTCTCGCACGATATCGGCGCTTGCGCATTACGGTCTCTCGCACCATGTTGGCGACAGTTTCGAGCTCTCAATGAGACCTCCATAGTATATGCTCTAAGGGAAAATTACACGCGTCCACGCATGCGCGTGATGACGCCGCGCGTCAACCAATCAACGCCAAGATGTAAAACGAACCGACGCCAGCGCCAAGGCAAGCGAAGCTGGCCAAACCAAGTGAGGCCGCAGCCAACCAGCGTCGACAACCGATTCCCCGGCGACGCTGGTATGACGATTCTATTCGATTCTTCTAGAATAGATTGATTTTTTTTCTGAAAAGTCGATTATTTTACCGATTATTCTAGGAATCGATTCTCGGATACTCGATTAGTTTCTAACCAAGAATCGAGATCCACCATTGTCCGAACTGCTTCCCTTTTGGCCTTAGATAATATCTTAGCTCGTGGAACGTAAGTAGTTTGTTTTTCAGTGTTTAATAGTAATAATTACTAGAAATACGTACCTTCAGACGCGGAAAAAAGAAATACCTCACATATCTTCTGTTTTCTTGTAACCGATTTTTAACTGTGGTGTCCGCATTTAGACGTACGCGCCTTGGATGATTTTCGATAACGCGTGAAAACATGTCAACGAAATTGCAGTTTTCTTCTGATAAGGACGACAAATTGATATAAAATATCGCAAATGACCCTGTACTTTATGCTACTAGTAACAAAGATTACAAAAGTTATGTAGTCAAAGAAAATGTGTGGAGAGAAATATCAAATAAATTAAAAATAACAAGTAAAGTATTGTTTATTTATTTGTATGTTCATAAATGTTACAACTTTTAACTAATAAACGAGATAAGAAGCCGAAAGCAACGTCTAGAAGCACGCGTTTGACGCTGATAGGAAATCCCGCCTTTAGCGCTTGAATTGAATTACGCGCGAAAATCACGAACGAACGGGCCAGACCTATCTTCGGAGGTGGGTCGCCGTGGATGCGATGCGGTCGCATCAATGACGTCATGCGTGACGTTTTCAGCTCGACCGCTGTCGTCGTGGTCGTCAAGTGGAACGAGAAACACGGGCGTTGCGGTTGCTTTGGGCTCAACTGGAACGCACCCTAAAGAGGGGAGTATGCGCATCCGCCATATTGGGTCCTCTGGAGAGAGAAAATTATTGAGTATCCGCCTTTTCGAGTATGCTCAGATTCACATTATAAACAAAAATATGCGTTGCTGATATTGATATATTGTAGCACGACACATTATTACAAAGTTTTATTAGATTTGTTACGTATGTGGAATCTTCCCATACACCACTCTCAACCACTTTCGAGCTCGCTTCTGAGAAGGGAAAACGCCCTAAAATCCTTTTGCTTATCATACACCACTAAGGGGGGTCATGATTTCGACCATCTGGATCACGACCATGGGAACGGGAGTGACACGACGACGACCCCGAAGGATTTCCTTATATGGAAACTCCTAATGAATCCCCACTCATTTTTGGGACTATATAAACCCTTTGGTTTCTACCCTCGTTGGTTCAAAGCAGTACAGTCACGCGTAGAGTAACGTCGTGTCACGCTCGTACAGAGTTGGTTAAGATCGAGCTAAAGTCTCCGTCAGAATCAAAGTTAACCTCATAGGATCCGCGAGTCCGGTTTATATTCTATTTGGCACTTGTTAATAACCGCTCGTACGCCCCGCATCGCCAGTGCGTCAACACCCTGCAAACTAGTGGTAACTTACACACTTTTATTTATTATTTAACCGCGACACTTACATTTGTACAATAATCAGTTATTGAATACACGAATGGTGTTCACGTGTAAATCGAGTCGATTTCGTTAAACCCATCTTTTACCCAGCGATCCTTATAATATTAGTAGCACTCACCCACTGATACAGCTTTACCGCTCGAGTTGTATCAAACATAAATTAAGAGTTACGAGGCATTACTAACATTTCCCGCGACTCCCTGGTCTAGCATCAGGTTCGTTCGCAACCCTTCATCCAAAGCAAAGCATCTTCTCCAACCCAGTAGCTCCCCGATTTCGCATCGGGTTCGTCCACGAAACCTTACCCTCCTACGGCTCCCTGATTTCGCATCAGGTTCGTCCGTATCCTACAGCTCCCTGATTTCGCATCAGGTTCGTCTGCAAATCTACCAACTTCCGAACAGCTCCCTGGTTTCGCACCAGGTTCGTCTGTGAATAATCCAACCTCCTAACAGCTCCCTGGTTTCGCACCAGGTTCGTCTGTGAACTCTATCCTAGCGACTCCCCGATTTCGCATCGGGTTCGTTCACGACGTTTCACCCTCCTGCGGCTCCCTGAGTTCGCATCAGGTTCGTCCGCGTTTGACTCCATTCCTAGAGGCTCCCTGATTTCGCATCAGGTTCGTCCTCGCCGTCAACAATCCTAGCGGCTCCCTGATTTCGCATCAGGTTCGTCCGCGCACCTAACTAACAAACTCATAAACCATATTCCTTGGGAAATACCCTTCTCGCCGGCCTCTCGCGTTGCCGCAGCCCCGGATCGTAACACATTTAAGCTTATATTTGGTTTATAAAGCAAATTTGACAATACTGAAAAAGGCGGGTTCTCAATAATCATCTCTCTCCAGAGGAACCAATATGGCGGATGAGCATACTCACCTCCTTAGTGCTCTACCAAAGAGGAGATATAATAAGAGGCGTCACTCCGAGCGGAACCTTTGAAGTCCTTACTTGACCTTGGCATTTAAACTGGTTTTCTATTTAAGCGGGATATTCAAATCGACTAAATGTACCTTACTGCAATTGGCTGATTATTGCCGAAGTTTACCGATCGCTGCCAAAGTTTACCGATCATTGCCGAATGGGCATTTAAATTGGTTGTCTAGTGATTTCCCTAGGTTATTTCTGTCCTTGTAGGGTGACGCCACTAATTATATCTCCTCTTTGGCTCTACTACAAGTCCTCCCGAGTAGGCGCCATCTCGTATCAACTGCCTGAACTAAATTTGTCACATGACTTCCTCTGTATTATCGCCAATATGGCGGAACTCGTATTTGGGAATGCAGTCACGATTTTTCATTATTCGTCCTTATATGACCAGATTTTGGGCTGGGTTAGGACTCATTCGAAAGAGGAAGGTTCAATGCGGAGCACTCTTCTCACTGTTTCTGTCACAAAACTCTTTTAGTGACCTAAAAATACTTAGATTCTGCTACTTTGGACACTCATATTATTAGATATCAACACAATCTCGTTGAATCATGAGAAGAACGCTCCGCATTGAACCTTCCTCTTTCGAATGAGTCCTAACCCAGCCCAAAATCTGCTCATATAACGACGAATGATGAAAAATCCCAAACCCCTGTTTCGGGCCAGATTGTGTCGGTATACAGCGCGCTGCATTACCCGTGTCTACCCCCTTAAAAGAATATAAAATACAATACAAATATAATTTAATATAATTTAATATTTTTTCCTACGAGCATAAGTGCGGTGCGGAGTGCGGTGCGGAGAACTCTGGGCGCGGGAGGAGCGAGGAGTGGAAGACTGGCTGCGCGCGCATGAGCCGCGGAGTGGGGGAAGCCGCAGTCATGGAGGGGATCAGTCCAGACCGAGCCGCCGCGGAGACCTCGCCAGACCTGGCCCCGTAGCCGGAAATTTCCACCGCGGGAGGAAGAATGCCCCTCTGAAAAAATTTGTGGGGACGGGTCTGGTCTGAAAACTCTTTTTCAGACTCGATCCGCCCCCGGAGAGTTTTTCAGAGCGAGGGGATGCCCCCCAAAATATTTTTCCAAACCAGATCCGTTGTCGGAATATTTTTTCCAAACCTATATGCGGCATCAGCAGAAATTTTTTTTCAAGCCATTATGCGACAGAAATTTTTTCCATATGAACATGTAACAAACAGACATTTTCCCCCCAACGCCGCGAAATAATAATTTTTAAATCAACGATCCACCGAACCATTATGTAGCAAACAGACAAACTTTTTTTCGAACCATTATGTAAGCTAACAGTATTTCGAACGTCGCAGCGTATCACGCGATTACGCGTAATTTGGCTCCTCTGGAGCAGCGATTTTGAAAAAAATTTGTACATATTGATGAACAACGCGGTACCTATTCGGTAAAACTATGGAAAATGTGCGAAATCATTTGGGCGTAAAACTTTTGACACATTGGGAAGGGCGATATGGCGCGGAGGCAATGATCGCGAAACCAAATTTCCACAGCAGAAATGTTTTTTCGGAAAATTTATTAGCTGTTGAATTGCGAAAACTTGAGGTGAAATTCAACAAACCGATACACGTGGGCATGTGCATTCTGGACATAGAAAAAATTTGTTTGTATGAATTTCATTACGAGTACATGTCTGCCCTGCACGAACAAAATGTTAAATTCTGTATACAGACACTGACAGCCTCATTTATCACATTCAATACGAAGATATCTACGAGGCCATGAAACACAATATCGATAGATTTGACACAAGCGATTATCATATCAACAATGTATATAATATATATCGTTTATTTGTTTCCCCTTGGGTATTACAATCCTTATACACCTCCGCTCTTCACTACATTCACCTTAACCTAATCCTTAATCTACTCCTTAAATCTATTCCTTAACCTACACGCTCCTAACCCTCGCTCGCCCGCTCGCCCTCTCTCCTCCGTCACGCACGCCGCCTTCACCCCCTTCCCTATCCTTTGACCCCCGCTTCCGCACGCCACCACTCACTCTCATTCCTTCCTCTCTCATTCCCCCATTCCTTCCCCTCTCCTTTCCTCCACTCTCCTCATCCACTTCTCCCCCCCCCCCGCCCTCGTCATCCGCTACCTCCCCTACCCTCTCCTGCCACCCTCCTTCCTTCCAGCCCATACATTCCTCCCACACATGTTCCCATGTTTCCTCTCCCCATCCGCATACTCTGCATTTCCTCTTTTCTTCCTCCTCCCAGTACTCCCCCCCCCCTCATCCCATTTCCCAACCTAAATTTCGCCACTCTTTGCCACCTGCTTTCCCCCCACCCCTTCCTCAAGTATCCTGGCACCCCTTCCCCTTTCACCACCCTATACCACCTATTATATTCCGACTCTCTAATCCTGTTCCAGGAAACTCCTCCTGCATTCTTCTTTCCCTACACACCAATTCTTCCCCCCTCAGCTCCCCCCCCCCTCATTCTTTCTATCCCCTCTATTGTCCACCCCCTTTCCTCATAGTACTCCTTCCTTTCCTTTTCCCACCCTCCCAGCACTTTCCCCCTCTTTGCCCTTCCCTTAATCTCCTCCCAATCTCCTTCCTTTCATACCCCCATGCCCTCATCCCAGCCTTCCCTCCCAACATCTCCCTCTGCATCTCCTCCCTCACCATGTATCCTGGTGTACACCTTTCCACCCCCAACACCCACTTCAAAAACCTTTCCTACAACCCCTCAATTCTGTCTCTACACTTCCACCCCCACACCTCCACCCCCACACCTCCACCCCATAGCTTACCGTAGCCCATACCAACTTCTCAAATAACCATACCCTTTTCCCCCAATCCTTCCCAAACCTTCTCTTCCCTATCCCCCACACCTGACCCATTACTGCTGCCCCCTTCCTTACCCTTTCTCCTACATGTGCCTCCTGCCCCCCCCCCCCGCTCCTCATCAGCGTGTACCCCAGATACTTGAATTCCTTTACCTCCTCCACCACCTTTCCCTTCCACCTCCACGTCACCTTCTTCCACCTCCCTCCCCCCTTTCTACACCTCATTACCTTTGTCTTCCCCACGTTCACCTGCAGCCCTTTCTTGTCCAGATATCTTTCCATCTTCCCCATCATCCCTTTCATCCCCTCCTCGTCTTCCGCCAGCACCGCAATATCATCCGCGTATGCCAACGTATACACTTTCCTTCCCCCCACCTTCACCCCTCCCCACCCCCCTTTCTCCAACTCCTCGTCCATATCTGCCAACAACAACGTGAACAAGCTGGGGCTCAACGGACACCCCTGTCTCACCCCCCTAGCCGTCCAGAAGTCCTTCCCTTCCTCTTCTCCCACCCTTACCCTATTTACTGTCTTCAACACCTCCCCACTAACCCCTCCCTCACTCCTCTCTCCCTCATTGCCCTCACTAACACCTCCCGGTCAACTGAGTCAAATGCTGCCTTCATGTCGAGGAACAGCACTATCAGCCTCTTCCCTTTCCTTTCCACCTGCCTGTTAATTAAATAATTTAACACGTACACACAGTCCATGCACCCCATCCCCCTCATGAACCCCGCCTGACTTGGTGGCAATATCTGCTTTTCCTCTACCTCCTTTCTCAACCTTTCCGCTAACACAGACGCATACACCTTATATGCTGTCTGTGTCAGTGTTACTCCTCTGTACTCCTCTATCCTTTTTCCCACCCCTTTTTTCACCACCGGTACTACCACTCCTACCCTCCACTCTTCTAACCACCCCTCCCCCTTCCATACCCTATTACACACCTCCCCTAGCCATTCCTCCACCTCCACCCCCCCATACTTCCAAACCTCATTTGGTATTCCGTCCCCTCCCATCGCCTTTCCGTCCTTTAACCCCCTCACCACCCTCTTTTCTATACCCCCCTCCCCGTCCTCGCCCCTCCCTTTTTCTGCCCCTTTTCTTACTCTCCACCCCCCCCCCCCTAGTAGCTCCCTGAAGTACTCGTCCCATTCCTCTATTTTTATCTCCTCATTTACCCCTCTTCTCCTCTTTCTCTCCCTATTTACTACCTTCCATACCTGCCCCTCCGTTCTTATCCCCTCCATCTCCTTCTCCCACCTATCCACCTCCTTTTTCTTCTTTTCTTCGCATATCCTCCTGTACTCCTTTTTCCTCTCCTTATAATCCTTCCCATGCCCCCTTCCCTTCTCCACCTCCTTAGCTCTCTTCTCACCCTCCCTTTCTCCTCCCTGCACTCTCTGTCCCACCACCCTCCCTTCTTTCCCCTCTGCCCCCCTATCTCTGCATTCCCCATTGCCCCTGTCACTCTTTTCTTCAACTCCGCCCATTCCTCCTCTATTCATATACACATTTCCTTGCAAATTCCTCCCTTCCCTCCACCGTCCAGTTTCCTCTCCCCCCTCTCCTCCCCCACCTTTCTTCCTCCCCTCCCCCTGCTCCTCCACTCCCCCCCTGAGCCAGACCACCACCGGGTGGTGGTCTGAATCTACTCTCTCCGCTACCTCCATCCTCTCTACCCTCTCCCTTGTTTCCTCGTTCCCCACTACATAATCTATCACAGAATTCCCCCTCCCCACTGTCCATTCGACCTCCTGGTCCCCCTCTTCATTTCCATTCGTAATTCCCCACCCCCTCTCCACCAGATATCTGCATAGTCTCCTCCCCTCTCCATTCACCACTTTATCCTTCGACCTTCTACTCCCCCCTCCTCCCCCTCCTCTTCTCCCTCCTCCCATATCATTCCCCCTTCCCTCCCCGTCCTCGCATTAAAGTCTCCCCCAATTACCACTCTCACTCCCTCATCTCTCCCCTCTATCCACTCCCCCAGCTCCTCCAGCTTCCTTTGCAAGTCCATATTTACATATATCCCTATAACTCTCCACCATTCCCCCCGCAATTTCACTTTCCTCACCATTATCCCTTCCCCTCCCCCTTCTTCCCCCCACCCTATTTCGATTCCCCTTCTCACCCCCATTATCATCCCCCCTATCGCTCTTCCTTTCTTGCTTTCCCTCCTGGCCCACTGTTTTTCCCACGCATAGTCCTTCGGCAATCTGCCCCTTACATACTCTCATTCCCTCTCCTCCACCCACGTTTCGCTCATCACAACCACCTCCCATTCCTCTAAACCTTTCCAAAATTCCTCATCTTTGTTTCTCAACCCCGCCACGTTCCAAAACGCGACCTTATAGCTCCCTTTACCCCCTTTTACTTCCCCCCCATCCTCCCTCCCCCTCCCCCTTTCCCTTAGCATTCGTTTCCCTGTTCATCACACCACCTTTCCCATAATTCATCCCACCTTCTCATCTTCCCATTTACCCACATTTTCATATAACCTACCTGTACCTTCTTCCCCCTCTCCCTTTCCTTCTCCGCCTCTCTTTCTACCTTCCACCTCGCCCTCCTTTCTTCCTCCGTTAAATCATCGTCTATCCTTTCCCTCCTGCCCTTCAGTTTTTTCTCGCCTCCATCACCTTTCTCTTCTCCTCCCTCCCCGCCAGCTTCACCAAAACCAGTCCGCTCCCTTCTTTTCCCGTTCTCCCTACCCTTCTCACCTCCCTTATTCCTTCATCCTCCATTCCCATCCTCGCCCATAACTTCTTCACCTCTTTTTCCACCTCTTCTCCTACCCCCACCCCCTTACCACCACATTATTCCTTCTCTCTTCCCTCTCCTTTTTGTCCTGTTTTAGTTCCATCCTCCTCAGTCTTACCCTACACTCTTCCACATCCTCTCCACCCTCCTTCTCCCTGCTACCCCTTTTCCCTCCCTGCTATTCCTTTTCCTCTTCCCACCTCTCCACCTTCCTTATCATCTCCTCCACCCTCCCATCCCTCTCTTCCAGCCTCTCCAACTTTTCTTCCAACTCTTCTCTCCTCCTTTTCTCCTCTCTTCTCTCCTCCACCCATCTCCTCCTTTCCTTCCCTCCTTCATCACCTTTCTTCTTTCCTCCCCTTCCTTCTTCATCTCCCCTATCATCTCCCTCATCTCCTTCCACATTTCCTCTTTCTCCACCCTTACCTCCTTCATCAGTTCCCTCATCATCTCCACCATCTTTCCCATCTCATCTTTTCCCTCGTTTCCCCCCCTCTTCCTCCTTTCCTCCGGTGACCGCGTCGTCTTCACGCTCTTTTTAAATCCCATTTTTTTCCCTTCCTCCTCCGACCCTTCCTCCCCCTCCCTCTCCATCCTCTTTTTCCCCCAGTAGCTATCTAGGTTCCCTGCGTTACTACCCACACTACTCACACTGCTCATACTCTCCTTCCTTCTTCTTTCCTCCCTTGCCAGCTTTCCTGTTTCCTTCCCTATTCCATCTCCATTTCCCTCCCCCCTTCCCTTCCCTCCTCACCCTTATTCCCCACCATTTAACCTCTCACTACTTTTCTACTCTCCGCTGCCCTCTTATTCTTATCGCTTTATCCTTTCTTCTATTTCCTTCCTACTCCTTTTCAAATCTCCCGCCTTTTTGCCAGCTCCTTCCTAATTCCTCTCCTGTCCGACAGATCCCTCTACCTCAGGGATGCACAAGGGAGCTGTTTTAGCGCCTAGCTGCGAGCAACCCACCTGTCCTGTTGCTAAGGTTAGAATCGGTGAGGAGAACTGCAATAGTGTACGTGCGTGCTCGTAGGCTCGTAGCATAAGTATATATGACTGGGTTCAAGTCATACCAAATGCACGTACACTACCGCAGTTCTCCTCACCGATTCTAACCTTAGCAACGAGACAGGTGGGTTGCTCGCAGCTAGGCGCTAAAACAGCTCCCTTGTGCACCCCTGCTCTACCTGCTCCTCTTTCTTTCTCTTCTCGCCACGCAGCACCGATCTTTCCACCTAACCTACAAATCGGTCCCCTTTCTCGCTTCCTTTTCGCCACACACCCTATTCCCTTTACACTCCCTTTACCCGCCTCACTTCCCCACCTCTACCCCACCTCCAACACTCACTCCCTATCCTTTCCTCCGCCTCTTCACTCACTCTTCCTCCACTTAACTCGCAGCACCAAACACACAATCCTTTCACGCTCGCGTCCGGAACCGGAAGTAACAATGTATATAATATGCCGCGCGTAAATAAGAAGGTTCCGGGGCTTATGAAGGATGAAAATAACGGTGCGATAATGACCAAATTCGATAGGTCTTAGAGCGAAAATGTATGCACCCCGCGTAGACGGCAAAAAAGATACGAAAAAGGCGCAAGGCGTCAAGACCAACGTCATAGCCAGACCGATAACATTCGACGACTACGCGCAGTGTTTGCAAAAGGAGATCGAAATGGTTCGCAGACAATCATGCATACGGTCTAAATTGCACAAAGTGTATACCATTTCGGAATCCAAAATCGTTCTAAGTCCATACGACGACAAGCGGTACATCGTACCCGATTCGATCGACACTCTGCCCTAGGGACATTACAAAATTCCGTTATGGAATTTCGTTGCAAAAAAATATGGTTGTAAAAAAGAAATTATTATTATTATTATGTAAAATAAAATTGTTCACTCATGTACAGGGTGTCCCATCTAAGACGAGACAGCCGGTTTTCTCCTAAACTATAGGAGATAAAAATATAAAAAAAATAGGGAATTGCATGGTTCGAGGGGGCCAATTAATTAGCGCGAACGAATTTTTTTATCGATTATTATTTTAAAAGATACGATGGTCAAGTTCGGTTTTTCAAATGGAACTATTTTTTTTTAACACCTGAGTTGATAGTGCGTTCCAAGATAAATTCAATAAGCTTTAATGTATACACTTTATTTTCACTGGTTTTTAAGATATTGCGCTTGCAAATTTACTGATTTTCACTGGAAGAAAACTGTCTGGTATAGCACGGACCGGGGACGGTTTTACTGGCTCCACTTGTGGCACTGCCTTTTGAAATAGATACCTACCTGCCAAAGGTCTACGCCAGGCCCAAAGGCTGGACAATTTTTTTCCGTCAGAAATGCTACTTAGGTAGGTACATCTGCGGTATCGAGAAGCGCACCGTTACTTTTATTTCGCACTTGCTTCTACGCTCGGATGGCCGGTTCTTTTGGGAGGGATGCAAGTTCGATTGGTTAGGTTAGGAGGAGTGAAAGTTGCTAGACTAAATTTCAATCATAGGGAGCAGATTGTATCAGAACCATTCGGATTTGCATTCCTCACAAACGGCTGCTCTCTTGAAGCATTGCTCTTCACAGCAATGCCCACCTTCTCTCGCACGGAATACGTTAACGCTTGCTTTTGTTCTGATATTGAAGCTCGTGTTTATACTCGAGAGGACCACGCGTCGACAGCGGGCTACCCCTTTTCTTCCTGTGTCTCTCCACGAGCCGTGTTGACGGTGGATTGTAGGAGCGTAGATATCTGGATGCCAGTTATTGAATTCAGGAGACGATAGAAACATTTTATTACAAAACACACATGTACTATAATTAAAGTAAATCGTATTCCTCTCGGGCAGGAGTACTGATAATGATCGAACTTGCGCCCCACTTCGCGCAGACCAATTACACGGAGGGTAGTCGGGTCACACACTGCCCAAATGATACAGGGTAATTCTGGAGCAACGCCCGTCAAGGAGATGCGCTGGCACCCCGTGGCGAGGACAGACCTTCGCTGTGCCTCACCCGATTTTTATGGTTTTTTTCCGGAAAAAGGTACGAATCCTGGGCCGAACGTAACGAATTGAGGTCGAGCCCCCGCAGTCGAGGGTGAAATATCCATTTGAGCGTATTAAGAAATTCTTTGCTTCGTCGTATCGAAAGGGAAGTGGTGCCAATGGATTCCTTATGTTTTTCTGACGAAAATCATACCAAATGTCATGCAAATCGGACTACTTTGACACAAGCTATTTGTATTCCTTATGTAAAAATAGTCCGATTTTCATGATGTTTGGCATGATTTTAATCGGGAGAACGCCCGGAATCCATTGGCGTCACTTCCCCTTCGATACGATGAAGAAAAGAGTTTCTTAATACGCTCAAATGGATATTTCACCCTCGACTGCGGAGGGTCGACTTCAATTCGTTACGTTCGGCCCAGGATTCGTACCTTTTTCCGGAAAAAGCCATAAAAATCGGGTGAGGCAATGCGAAGGTCTGTCCTCGCCACGCGGTGCCAGCGCATCACACATTTGGGCAGTGTGTGACCCGACTACCCTCCGTGTAATTGGTCTGCGCGAAGTGGGGCGCAAGTTCGATCATTATCAGTACTCCTGCCCGAGAGGAATACGATTTACTTTAATTGTGTGTTTTGTAATAAAATGTTTCTAACGTCTCCTGAATTCAATAACTGGCATCCAGATATCTACGCTCCTACAATCCACCATCAGCACGGCTCGTGGAGAGACACAGGAAGAAAAGGGGTAGCCCGCTGTCGACGCGTGGTCCTCTCGAGTATAAACACGAGCTTCAATATCAGAACAAAAGCAAGCGTTAACGTATTCCGTGCGAGAGAAGGTGGGCATTGCTGTGAAGAGGGCCTCTTCAAGAGAGCAGCCGTTTGTGAGGAATGCAAATCCGAATGGTTCTGATACAATCTGCTCCCTATGATTGAAATTTAGTCTAGCAACTTTCACTCCTCCTAACCTAACCAATCGAACTTGCATCCCTCCCAAAATAACCGGCCATCCGAGCGTAGAAGCAAGTGCGAAATAAATATACCGCAGATGTACCTACCTAAGTAGCATTTCTGACGGAAAAAAATTGTCCAGCCTTTGGGCCTGGCGTAGGCCTTTGGCAGGTAGGTATCTATTTCAAAAGGCAGTGCCACCCGTGGAACCAGTAAGACCGTCCCCGGTCCGTGCTATACCAGACAGTTTTCTTCCAGTGAAAATCAGTAAATTTGCAAGCGCAATATCTTAAAAACCAGTGAAAATAAAGTGTATACATTAAAGCTTGTTGAATTTGTCTTGGAACGCACTATCAACTCAGGTATTCAAAAAAAATAGTTCCATTTGAAAAACCGAACTTGACCATCGTATCTTTTAAAATAATAATCCATAAAAAAATTCGTTCGCGCTAATTAATTGGCCCCCTCGAACCATGCAATTCCCTATTTTTTTTATATTTTTATCTCCAATAGTTTAGGAGGGAGCCGGCTGTTTAGCTTTCCCGCGGACACACTGTATACATAAGAGCTACCGGAAGTTGCCTGAAAATGGCGGCACCAATCAGCGGCGAGGAACACATTGGCCACACTGTCCCTGGACCCTCTGTAGTGCGTGATGGTCGCAAGCGCTTACGGTGAGCACGGCAACCGCTTCGCAAAATCTTGACGCAGGCCCGGCATAAGTCTTTTTTGCGCCCTAGGCGAAATTGTCAAATTGCGCCCTTTATTATATTACATTTATTTGAGATTATTTATGACTTTACTTTGCAAAATTAGGCAACTGCTAGGGCGTAAGGTTGACAAGAGGCGCAAAATGGCCTTTTTATTGTTGGCATTGTTGAAAATAAATTTTTAAATGAAATACTACAAATTATACTACAACGGTTTTAAACTACGAATAAAAGTTAAGAGTATGGTCATGAAGAAGCTCAATTAAATGTATTATAATAAATGGCGGAATTTGGCAAGTTCGCCTAGGGCCCAAAAAAGACTCGTGCCGTGCCTGGCTATCTGACCGTCGCGCGCATGCATCGAGCAGTCACGATTCCATCTGTGCGCTCGCACCCGTCGTGCACGCAAAGCGTTCCATCTCGCTCCCCCCTTCGACCAGAAAGAAGCGATAAACGAACACTCGGAATTAGGGCTCTTGTCTCCATGAGGGCTCATCGCCGGTCCCGACCAGCGAGCCCTCAGGGAGACAATCCTGTAATGTGTAATCAATTACACAATTACAGTTTAATCGTAATTTGCAATTTGTAATTAGATTACATTTTGCCCAACTCTGCAGGAGACTGCCTTCGTCGGCCGCCGATCGTCTCGTTCTTTTGTCGATGTCGACGGGCTCGACGTTGCGGTTTCGGCCACGTCCAACAATGCGTTCGCCGAAGGTCACTCGGCGCGAGGCCCACACATTAGGGATACATACCTTGTATCTCGTACGGCCGTCGCGTCGCAAGGCTTATAATAGAATATTAAGATTTGCGTTTAAGCTATTATTTACAGAGATTTCATTATTATCAACATAATTTTTTTAAATGGATCTATTGTATATTTTTCTTAGGTATTTCAAAACGCGCTCAACGATGTGTATGGAGCGCATGTTTGAACAATAATTTATCCGGATATCTTTATGAACATTGGTGGCAAATTTCAAGTAAACTACGTTCCATTTCTATTTGTAACTTTATTCGAACGGTTATTCGAAGCTCGAATAATTTCGGCGAGGGTCTTTATCCGAAGGCGCGGCTCGGGGGTCATAAACGCTAGACTAATAGCATAAGGACAAAGTCAGCAATAGGCCATTCAGTAATGAGTATGGCAATTTCTATCATAGAAGTATCACTAATCGATTACTAGTGCTTTTCTGATGAAAATGGCACCAAACATGATATAATTCTGATTATTTTGAATGGCTGTAATGGAAAGTACTTTGAGTAATGTAATTGAGGAAATTAATGGAGAGTACTTGAATTCTACGTGAACTGACACGGAACTGATATGTGTGCCCAGTAAGCGTAACGTAAGCGATACCTATGCTTGTGTACTTACATCGTAGATGGTTTTTATAATTTAAAATCCATTCAATAGTTAATAAGGACAGAGTCAATCAATTTGTAATAAAACGTAGGGATTTAGGGGCCTCGGGTCCCAAAACATACAATATAAATTTTACAAAAACGTTTCAATTCATTATTCTGAATGATTTTTACGTGTCGTAGGATGGGCACCGTCTATTTAGACACACGCGGAGTGCAGAGATTTGCGAGAATGGCAGTAACAGCGTCAATTTTTAATATTTTTCAGCGTGCGACACGTGAAAATATTAGTTAAATGTTCCACTACACGTAAAATACTAAAATCAATTTCATCTTGCAATTTATAGCTTGTATAAGCTCTCAAGAAGCGCTATATAGGCTCCTGATCTTCGAAATAGGTTTTCAGAGAGAAATCCGCGTGGGTCGTTGACAAACCGAGCTAAAGCGTAGCTTATTGTTAGCGAAAGCCCGCCCTCTATGTTAAATTCTCGCTCTAAATAAGTCACACGTATACAAGCACGCACACATCTTTCAGTATTTCAACACATTTCAGAGTAGTTCTTGCGTTGAACGCTGTTCATGAACAGAGGTCGCTCAATTCAGTCCTCAAATTATTCTATACCTCGTCTGTGCTTATATTCTAAATTCGCCCGCTCGCTCGCTCGTCAACCGCCTCACCCTCTTTCCCACGCCCCATTCCCGCCACCTTGACCCCCGCTTCCGCTCGCTGCCTCTCACTCCCATTCCTTACCCATTCATTCCTCCAACTCATTCCCCTCTCCACTCCTCCAACCTCCTCATCCACTCTTCCCCCTCTCCCTCGTCACCCATCACCTCCTGCCAACCCCTTTCCTCCCCCCAATTCGTATACTCCTCCCAAACATGCTCCCATGTTTCCTCCCCCCACCCACATACCCTACATCAGGCCTGCCCCATCGGGTGCAAATACCTCCTGAATTTCTGGGACCCGGGTAACAGCCGAGCGCAGGACTGTTCCATTGCTACCCGTTGCGAAATTTGTGAGAGAACTGCATGAGTGTGCGTCCATGTAGAAGAGGTCTTCGAATCCAAGCAATAGACTCGTGGTACGAGCCTACGTGGACAGCCGCACACTCGTGCAGTTCTCCCGCAACCCATGCTGTGGTTAGCAACGTAACCAGTCCCGCGCTCGGCTGTTGCCCGGGTCCCAGAAATTCAGGAGGTATTTGCACCCGATGGGGCAGGCCTGCCCTACATCTTCTTCCCCCCCCCGTACTTTCATACCTCATTTGGTATGCCGCCCCCCCCCCCTCCTGCCTTACCCTCCTTCAGACTCTTTACCACCCTCCTCACCTCCTCCTGCCCTAACTCTTCCTTTTCATTCTCCCCTCTCTTTCTCTCCCCTCCTTTTCTCACCCTCCACTCTACCCCTCCTAACAACCCCTTAAAATACTCTTCCCACCCCTCCATTTTCATCCCCTCTTCAACCCCCCTCCTCTTTCTCCTTTCTCTATTCACCACTTTCCAGACCTGTCCCTCTGTCCTTATCCCCTCCATCTCTTTTCCCACTTCTCCACCTCCCTCCTCTTCTTCCCCTCACACATTATCCTATACTCCCTTTTTCTCTCCCTATACTCTATTCCTTCTCCTAGAGATGGGCATCATTTAAATAAAAAGTTATTTAACTAACGTATCAAATAAAAGAGACTTTATTTCTATTAGTTGTCGAATAAAAATAACTTTGGGTTATTTTTATTCGAAGCGCCTCAAAATAACTTTTTTATTCGACGAGATTCATTCGACGGCTACGCATGATTTTTTTATTCGGCGGGAATTCATTTTAGGGGGTAGACACGTCACGTGACCTGGCCGAATCGGCAGGTCGGTATTACAGCAGATTTTTTCTGCACAGAAATGGTAATACCGATAGATCGACGATTGCCCGGTAAACGCGAGAGGGAGCTGTTTGCTATTTCCGTATTCTATTGTGAATATGGAAAGAAATTCTCAGCTGTTGCCTTGTACTTATAAATATTGTTGCGAGCACCCTATGGATAGGAATCCATGGCCCGCTGGTGCTCGCGACGAGGACAAGAGACAGCGAGAAGAAGGCGATCGGATCGATCGCCTGTCAAGCTGTCATTCGTGAGTCAGCCGCCATTACAAGCAGACGCATCGAAACTACCGCATTGTCCTTACATTAGACGTTTCCTGTTGTTTGACTGTTCTTGTTAATGCGTTATTCTGGTTGTTATACATTAAACTCTCGTTATGCCTACTACGAAACGTAACATTGGTGTCAGAAGTGGGATGCCCACTCGAAGTGGGATGCCCACTCGCGCTTCCGCGGCCCCTGTGGACTCTTCCCCTGGACCGTCGGGTGACGCCTCCCTGCAGGAGATGTTCGCCACCCTCCAGCTCAGCAACGTGGGGCAGCTGCAGGAGCAGCGGAGGGACGACGAGGCCCGGAGGAGGGAGAAGGACGCGGAGGACCGGCGGACGCAGGCGGCCTTCGAGGCGCGCATGTCGAACGTGGAGGAACGGATACAGGTCGTAACCGCTTTATTTCAAAACGGCCATGGTTCCGTTGGTGGCGGCGCGAACCCTCGGGATGGTGTTGTAAATAGTGTTCCTAACCGAGCTCCCGTCGGAGCGCCCGCCACCGCCCCTTTGTCGGAGCCCCGCATGCTCAGTCTGGGGTACGCAGTCAAACCCGCGGTGTTTGACGGGAAAACTTCGTGGGAGGAGTACAAAGTGCAATTTGAGACAATCGCGCGCGCGAACGGGTGGGACGACGAGAAGAAGGCTACGGCCTTGGTCGCTTCCCTTGGGGGTTCGGCGAGGAGCGTCCTCACGACTCTCTCCGCCACCCAATGCGGGAATTTCTCGGACTTGGTTTCGGCACTCGAATTCCGCTACGGAGCGAAAAATCTTTCGAACTTGAATTATGTGCTCTTCCAGAGCCATAGGCAGCGGAGAGATGAGAGCATCTCTTCGCTCGCCACCAAAATCGAACGATTAGCGCAGTCCGCGTTCGCCGACTGCCCGGCGGAAACCCGCGACAAACTCGCCGCATCCCAATTCGTGACGGCTTTGTCGAGCTCTGTTATGCAGCGGGAACTGCGTCTCGGCGGTTTCACGTCCTTGAGAGCCGCCGTGACCAGAGCCCTCGAGATCGAGGCCGTCGAGAGAATGTCTCGCGGCCCCGCGGCCGAGTCGCGGGGGCGGGACTCGGAGAAACGGAAAGCTAACCCCCCTGGTAGTGAGTCCTCAGAGTCCCGGGCAGGGCCCCGATGTGGTAGTACTCGGGGGATCCCCAGGTAGCTACACGCAAGGGGTGGACAGCAGTCGGGAACAGGTGTCCCCGTTCACCGGACGGACGTGCAACGCACGGATCGGTCGGGGGGGACATCGCAGACGCGGGAGCGCTGACAGGCTGCAAAGGACGGTCCCCTGGAACAGCACCAGAAGCCGGGAAGAGGAGTGGGGCCATCTTGAAGACGAGGATCGGAGTGCTGGAGGAGCCTGAAGAAGGAAGAGCGAAGACGGCCAGGGTGGACGAGTCCGGTGGCTGGACTGAGGGCTGGGCCGCTCGCATGCTTGCGACTAGCTGCGATCCCCTGCTTGCGCGCTCGGCCTCCCTTCCTGGTTCCCCGGCTCGTGCAGCCTCAACGGACTGCCGACGGACACGCGCCCTCTCACGCGTCTGATGTTTCTTTACTAGGAAACCCGGGGGGTGTTGATTGGCTCGACGTTCTCCCACCGCTAATTCCTCAGAGGCTTTTACCCCCACCGCTAATTCCTCAGGGGATCATAGCATTTCCTCCGTTCACTGCTTGTACCAGTGATGCCAGAATGAGGACGGGAGCGCTCGAGAATTTCCCTCACCTCGCATGCACACTACGCCGGAGCTGCGTGTCCGTGAGCTCGGCGCTTCGGACAACGTCGGGAAGACGAGAGAGAAAACGAGAGAGAAAACTTTCTCTCTCGCTCTTGAAACGCTGCGATCCAAGGTTACGTGCAAGCGACACGCGGCCGTGCGCGATTTTCTTGAGTGCCTCGAGATACACTTTTCACTTTCTGACATATGTATAATACTCTTGTAATGAAAAAAAATTTGGAAAAAATTTTGTTAGGGAAATCACGTTTTAAGACCTCCTGATCACGTTTTGACTATTAAGAAAAGAGCTTTTTTTTAAATATCTCATGTATTTGTTAACACGATTACGTTTAAGCGGCAAAATGGATTTCAATGAAACTTTATATTAAAATTTTATATTCGTGTCTTAAGATCCATTAGATCACGAAAAATGATAATTACCCGTTATGATTCTTCGATTTTTCAGATATACGAACTAAATTCTACATAAAAAAAAGTTAAATAAAGTTCTTCTGCAACTTCCCACACAGCACACTTCGTTGCGGCAAAGTTGCAGGATGGTTGCTGCGACGTTGCCGTGCAACATTGCACGGAGCGGACATAGAATTGTTGCTGTATAGTTGCTGCATAGTTGCGTTGCAAAGTTGCACTGCAACTTTGCCGCAACTATGCCGTAACTATGCCGCAAGTATGCCGCAAATTTGCCGCATCTATGCGGCAACTTTGCTGCAACTTTGCCGCAAATTTGCTGCAACTTTGCCACAGCTTTTGCCGCAACTTTGCCACAGCTTTTGCCGCAACTTTGCCACAGCTTTTGCCGCAGGTTTGCCGCAACTTTGCCACAGCTTTTGCCGCAAATTTGCCACAGCTTTTGCCGCAGCTTTTGCCGCAGCTTTGCCACATCTATGCCGCAACTATACCGCAACTTTGTCAGAAATTGTTTATACTTAGTGTACGCGAAGGTCTTCACTCGGACTTTAATTCTCCAAAGTAGTAAGAATTCAGCCAAATTCGAGAAAATCGACTTTGAAAAATGTGGAGTGTACATATATACATTTGATTGAAAGTAATCACCAACGAATAGCGTGGGCTTGTGCCTAGCGCTCCCGACTAGTAACCATGAGGTCATCAGTTCGCATCTCACTGTTGGCATTTTTTTTTTTTATTCATTTGAATACCTATTGCCTCAAAGATACTGTGCGAAGTTGCCTCAAAGTTTCCGTGCAAAGTTGCCTCAAAGTTGCCGTGCAACTTTGCAGCAGGCGGACATAGAATTATTGCTGCATAGTTGCGGCATCCTTGCGTGGCTCGTTGCCATCTTGCGCCGCAACTATCCTGCAAAGATGCTGCAACGAGAGTGTGCTGTATGGGTTGTTTAACAAAGAAAAATGTACATTCATAATTGAGGCATTTGATGGAAAAAGGGCACATACGCCAAAATGCCATTTCAAGAAAATCGATTTCAAAGTTTTCATTATAGTACAACTTAATAAAAAGTATTGCAATTAAATCAAATTTTTTAAAGGATGTAGTTACCGTGTCGTTCAAGCGTTCTGAATACAGAAGTCATGATTTAAAAATGATATGTGTCTTTATTTATAAGTTTTAAACAAGTGGTTTATGTGCCGTTTTTTCATCAAATGCCTCAATTTCTTGTTAGAATCCACTCTTGGCCAGTACCATGCACGCTGTAGAAGCCTTCGATAAAAAATATTTTTTCAGAGTATGATCTAAAATCTAAAATCTAAACGTAATCACATCGAACGTAATTATATCAAGTTGCGACAAAGAATCACGCACTATTTACAAATTAATTACGCGCAGCGTGCACGTTACCGCTCGATGGAAACTACGGGAAAGTGGTGGTCTCTTCCATCGAGAGGGAAATGTAAACAATTGGTTATGCAAAGCTAACATCGCGATACATGTTGTACACTAAAATGTGTAAATTGGTATAAAGGTATTATTGTATAAGAATAGGAGAGAAAGGTAACTGGTAAATGCATCTGTGGCAGTTCGGTACTGTCACCATTACCTTGCTGTTATTTCTTTTAGCCTTTTCTTCGATTTTTCTCCTTTCTGAATTTTTCTTACTATTTTACGATTTCCTATCTATTCTTTTCGTTTCCCGTTTCGAGGGTTCGCTCGGGCCTGGTTTTCGTCAAGTACATTTGACGGTCAGATCCGCGATCTGTGGTCGCGTATGCTTTGTTTATGTTTTGTTTATGCTTTGGTTATTCGTTTTGCTGCATTAGTTGCCGAGAAAAATATTTCGCATCAATCCGCAGAGGCGATTCTTCAACTTTTCCAAGACGTTGGGAAAGATCCTGATGTTTTGGAACGTATGACGTGTGGTCGAACAAAGTGTTCTAATATTATATCGAACGTTCTGTGTCCTCGGGAAACAGAGCGTCTTAGTCTGGTTTTACAGAATTCTAAGTTTTCAGTATTTATTGATGAAACATCCGACATTACCAATGAGAAATGGATGTCGTTTATTGTTCGGTATGTCGCACCCGAGACTTTGGATGTTCGAACGGAATTAGTAGAATTAATTAATCTTGACGCGCGAGAATGTACTGCCGATAAAATATTTACCTCCTTTAAGAACTCCATGTGGAAAAAGCAAATTCCGTTCGGAAACATTCTTGCTTTGTCGTGTGATAACGCTTCTGTCATGACAGGGTGTCACTCGTCATTCAAGACCAAACTTGCAGAAATTCGCGGTGAAAATTTTTTCACCATGCCGTGTCCATGTCACTCCTCTGCATTGGTAGTGCATGCAGCATGCGCTACAATTCCCGAAGTCTGCGAGGATTTATTACGGAAAGTCGCAACATTCATTTACAGCAGTCCCAAACGCTCGGCCATTTTTCGCGAAATTCAGCAATATTTTCAATCTACTGACCGCAAAATTTTAAAATTGTGTACTACGCGATGGTTATCGCGTTACTCATCTGTAGTTACACTTTTAGAAAATTGGGACAGTGTGTTGCACTTTCTGCAAGAATTGGTCGTAAGTGAGAAGACAAAGTCTGGGGATCATCTGCTTATCATCATGCAAAATCCAGAAGCGAAAGCATATCATCTGTTTTTGAAATACGTTCTAGAGTATTTTAATGACTTTAGTTTATTCTTTCAGTCGCAACAAACAAGGATCCATTTGCTTCAAAATACTGCCAAAACTCTTTTGTACGATATTTTACGTCATTTTTTGAAACCGCAGCTTTTGAAGCACATGGATTCAGTAAAATTAATAGATTTTTCAAGAGGCGATAATCAAATCGCATTAGATAGTATTCATTTAGGTCCGGATTGTGACACTTTTCTTTGTCAATTAGTTGCAGAAGGCAAACCCGATGTTGTCCAAACCGTTCGAGAAAATTGTATTAAGTTTTACATAACGGCTGCAAACGAAATTCGTAATCGATTGCCAATCGATGACGAATTTCTGAGCAAGTTACGTGTTTTTGAGCCTCATTTGGCATTAGTAGATACTGACAGAGACACTTCCTTCAAAAGTGTTCTCTTTATTGCTCAGAAATTGGGCGGTTTCGACGAAGACGGTTTGCAAAAAGAATGGTCAACATTGCACCTGAATTTTGCAGATGCAGTCAAGCTTTGTACATTAGCTTTTGATGATGTATGGAAAACGGTGTTGTTAACGCGAAACGATCAAGGCTCGTATAAATATCCATGTTTGCAGGAATTATTAAATTCCATTAGAAGTCTTCTGAAAGATCGTTTTCCATGCTTCCCGACATAAAGAACAAGAAACGAAACCGACTTTGTTCGACCATCGTCAATGCCAATTGCGTAACGAAATCGGCATTAAAGGCGCACGGGGAAACAGCTCAGAGCATGGAGGTAGATGACAAACATCTATCTCTCATGTCATCTGAGAATTTATATGCAACTTTTGCAAAGAAGCAAAAGAATAGTTTACGTTTACATGCCGTTGATGACCTCGCGGATTTTCCTTCTACGTCGGGTAATGCAAATTGGTGATGACCAGAATATTATCAATTTCATCCATTTTCTATTTCATTCGATTTTTGGACATCGCGAATATGTAAATAGTTGTTCGATTTACCTCACGCAATTCTTGTTCTATCCTTGCAATGAATTCGCCTGCTTGCTGTACATATGATTCATAGACAGAACTTCGAGATAATTGTACAAATAAATGTATATTCTTAATTATATTCATTTTATATGTAACAATTATCTCGATATTCTGTCGCATGTATTATTGTAAATTCCTTTGCTTGCTTTCTATCCTTTGGAAATGTAAACAATTGTAGCATTATTTCAGTCTTACATCTCGTCAATATATCGAACCCAATTGATATATTTACGTGCTGCCTTTCTTTTCTATTTTTGTAATGTTTTTGTACATTTTAGTGTACAACATGTATCGCGATGTTAGCTTTGCATAACCAATTGTTTACATTTCCCTCCCGATGGAAGAGACCACCACTTTTCCGTAGTTTCCATCGAGCGGTAACGTGCACGCTGCGCGTAATTAATTTGTAAATAGTGCGTGATTCTTTGTCGCAACTTGATATAATTACGTTTGATGTGATTACGTTTAGATTTTAGATTTTAGATCATACTCTGAAAAAATATTTTTTATCGAAGGCTTCTACAGCGTGCATGGTACTGGCCAAGAGTGAATTCTAATTTTAACAAAGTTCACCAATGTACAGTATCAAAATATTCGTCTTTTAATAAAAAAATTCATTTTAAGGTTTGAAAAATAGAAATAGCTCAAATAAAAAGTACGGAAATTTAAAACGAACACAAGAAATTGAGGCATTTGATGGAAAAAGGGCACATAAACCACTTGTTTAAAAGGGTATAGCCGGTTAAGGTGGTCAAATGTGCCCTTGAACCGAATTCGACTCACGATGAGTCATTCGAAAGCTTATAAAAAAAGAAACATTTGTGGCAAGTTTCAACTTTGTATCTCGACCCGGAGGGTAGTAAAGGGCAAAAATAGAAAAACAAGTTTTTGCCGAATTTCTCCTATACTAGGGGATGAAAAATCTTGAAAAAAATCAGAGCCATTTCTGTTATCGGGGCACATATTAGAGAATTGTTTCAGATTTTTAAATTAAAAAACCAAGCTGTGAAAAATAAAAAACGCCAAAAAATGCTGAAAAATGCCGGTTGTGTATCGAAGCAGTCTTGGCACTATAATTATATTTTTACTGTAAGTACGTATCATTGATACTATTGTCCTGAATTTTTTTCAGATTTTTCAATTTGGTGCGCCGCAGTTAAAAAAATTAAAAACCGATTTTTTCGTCGTTTTTTCCGTGTCAGAGTAACTTATAGGTGGAATTTTCGTACATACTTTATGAAATAAATCATTTATGGGATCTGAAATGTTTATACGTACAGCAAAACATCATAGGAATTAAAGAAACTGAAAAAACCGAATCATTTGAAACTATGTTATGCGCCTTACATTGTAAAGTATCTACCGTATTTTCCAACGGCGTCGGTGGCGCAGCGGTAAAGCGTCGAGCTGCTATACCGCTGCTAACTTTTTAAACGCAGGTTCGAGCCTCGGACTTCCAAGTCCCTTAGGCTAAGTTTTTTTTTTTTCGTTAATTATATATATTTCCTAACTTTACGACACAATGATCAATATTTATTTTCAAATGTTTTAAGAATATTTGAAAAACATATTAACCTGAAATATACGTAAATATGAGTTTGGACTGCTTGTTATGCCGCCGTTTCTCTTGTCAAGTATCCTGTCAATTATATTAATATGTGAAATTGGTTTTCAAATCTCTTACCTTTAACAATTATGGATGGATAGCAACAAAAATCGTGTTGTTGTTTTCCTACTATTTAGCCTTTTCGTCTATTAGAATTAGATCATACAATTCTATTCTCTCTTGATTTTCCGGAAATGACAGAGAAAGACCTCAAAATTCTTTTTACTGGTTCGTATCAATTATCTCAAGCGATATCATATTTAGCAGAAGTAATGGATGAAGAGAACAACATTAATCTTCGTTGTGTTAAAGAGAGAAAGAATATTATTAAATTCGAAGTAAGATCACGACATATTAACAGCAAAACTTACAGATGTTATATTGATTATGCACCAAACTCAATAGGCTATTCCGGAATAAAGCGCTATTGTTGTGAATGTGCAAATGGTAACCGCACCGTCGGGTGCTGTTCACACATAGCTGCAATAATTTATTACTTATCGCATGCTCGGTACCTTTAAAAAATTGTAAGACCTGCAGAAATTCTCAGCAAAATATTCAACAGTGAACACGTGACACCAGTAATTAATGAAGACAGCGATGACGATTGAATACATCAGACACGATTTTTGTTGCTATCCATCCATAATTGTTAAAGGTAAGAGATTTGAAAACCAATTTCACATATTAATATAATTGACAGGATACTTGACAAGAGAAACGGCGGCATAACAAGCAGTCCAAACTCATATTTACGTATATTTCAGGTTAATATGTTTTTCAAATATTCTTAAAACATTTGAAAATAAATATTGATCATTGTGTCGTAAAGTTAGGAAATATATATAATTAACGAAAAAAAAAAAACTTAGCCTAAGGGACTTGGAAGTCCGAGGCTCGAACCTGCGTTTAAAAAGTTAGCAGCGGTATAGCAGCTCGACGCTTTACCGCTGCGCCACCGACGCCGTTGGAAAATACGGTAGATACTTTACAATGTAAGGCGCATAACATAGTTTCAAATGATTCGGTTTTTTCAGTTTCTTTAATTCCTATGATGTTTTGCTGTACGTATAAACATTTCAGATCCCATAAATGATTTATTTCATAAAGTATGTACGAAAATTCCACCTATAAGTTACTCTGACACGGAAAAAACGACGAAAAAATCGGTTTTTAATTTTTTTAACTGCGGCGCACCAAATTGAAAAATCTGAAAAAAATTCAGGACAATAGTATCAATGATACGTACTTACAGTAAAAATATAATTATAGTGCCAAGACTGCTTCGATACACAACCGGCATTTTTCAGCATTTTTTGGCGTTTTTTATTTTTCACAGCTTGGTTTTTTAATTTAAAAATCTGAAACAATTCTCTAATATGTGCCCCGATAACAGAAATGGCTCTGATTTTTTTCAAGATTTTTCATCCCCTAGTATAGGAGAAATTCGGCAAAAACTTGTTTTTCTATTTTTGCCCTTTACTACCCTCCGGGTCGAGATACAAAGTTGAAACTTGCCACAAATGTTTCTTTTTTTATAAGCTTTCGAATGACTCATCGTGAGTCGAATTCGGTTCAAGGGCACATTTGACCACCTTAACCGGCTATACCCTTTATAAATAAAGACACATATCATTTTTAAATCATGACTTCTGTATTCAGAACGCTTGAACGACACGGTAACTACATCCTTAAAAAAATTTGATTTAATTGCATTACTTTTTATTAAGTTATACTATAATGAAAACTTTGAAATCGATTTTCTTGAAATGGCATTTTGGCGTATGTGCCCTTTTTCCATCAAATGCCTCAATTATGAATGTATACATTTTTCTTTGTTAAACAAGTTACAGAAGAACTTTATTTAACTTTTTTTTATGTAGAATTTAGTTCGTATATCTGAAAAATCGAAGAACCATAACGGGTAATTATCATTTTTCGTGATCTAATCGGATCTTAAGACAAGAATATAAAATTTTAATATAAAGTTTCATTGAAATCCATTTTGCCGTTTAAACGTAATCGTGATAACAAATACATGAGATATTTAAAAAAAAGCTCTTTTCTAAATAGTCAAAACGTGATCAGGAGGTCTTAAAACGTGATTTCCCTAACAAAATTTTTTCCAAATTTTTTTTCATTACAAGAGTATTATACATGTCAGAAAATGAAAAGTGTATCTCGAGGCACTCAAGAAGATCGCGCACGGCCGCGTGTCGCTTGCACGTAACCTTGGATCACAGCGTTTCAAGAGCGAGAGAGAAAGACACACGTTCGTTTTCTCTCTCGTCTTTCCGACGTTGTCCGAAGCGCCGAGCTCACGGACACGCAGCTCCGGCGTAGTGTGCATGCGAGGTGGGGGAAATTCTCGAGCGCTCCCGTCCTCATTCTGGCATCACTGGCTTGAACTACGGACGTACGAACAAGCAAGTCGACATGCATCGAAGGAAACCGCGTTACACAGTTTTTTTTGTAAAGCAGAATGTTAAATAATAATTATTTGAAGCGAGAGGACAAGAAATACGTACATTTCGTTCTCAAATAACGCATAAGCGAAAAGGTAATGTAGCAGAAAATGTACGACATGTGATCGTAATACGTTATTGAGGTAAAAATCCGTAGTTTAATAACGGCCAACTCAACTAAATTTAAACAATAATATTGGGTGTATGAATAAATTCTTTCCGACTGGATTTACATAATCAGTACAAAGCTACTGAATTTCTATCGCGGTGGTATTTATCATATTTTTTAAATCGAACTGTTATTGTACCCTAAAATCGGAAAGAATTTATTTCTACACCTAATAATCACCAATAATTTAAATAAAACTCACCCATTCGGACATTCCATTCCTTCTTTTTCGGAAACCTTTTTTTGTGTCACTGGGTCACTGTACCGATCCTGGTCATCGGTGGACGAAAAGATTTATGGTAGGGTAGCGCCCAGTGCTCAGCTGATCGCAGGTATTCGCAGGACACCACCCGAAGGTAAGGGTCACAACGTCAAGTGCGTCCGGGTTAATGTACCGAATATTCACTTCACTGTAGAGCTGTTCAAACACTTGAATATTCGGGTAGCTTGAAATCCGAACCAAGCTGAAACCCGGTTTTCGAGCCGAGCCGAGTACCCGAATGAACCGAGCGGCTTGAAAGATCCGAGCGGCTTGGATAGAACCAAGTAGCTTGAATTTTTCAAGCGGCCCGAAGTAAGCGGGCGGCTCGAACAGAACCAAGCGGATTGAATTATTTCAAGCGGGCCGAAAGAACCGAGCGGCCCGAAAGATTAAAGAATCGAACCGAGACGGCAGACGGCCCGAATGTATGTCTGTACACTGTACGTCGAGCAGATAGGTTGGAAATAGGTTATGTAAATCTAACACAATTATAATATAGACTGCGGAAGTATATGTAAATGCATGTTTTTATTGGAATGACTTAAACAAGCGGGATTTTGACAGAAGTATGTTTCATCATTAAGAGGATGTTAAAAATATATTTTCGATTTTACACATTTTGAATATTCTGGATATACGTTGCACATTCTGCATATTTTTCATATTTTTTGCAGATACGGAATTTGTTTACAAATTAGCTTGGTGAACCTCGCCATTAGAATTGAATAGTTTCATATGTTAAAAAGTTTAATAGTGTAATAGTTACATATATATTCAAAAGTTTAGTAATTCAATAGTAGGTACAACGGCTTGATACGTATAATATATAATTATTACAGTATAATTATTAGTATACTACAGTTTTATAAAAAAGGTTGAATATAACCCCTCGTTACCTTTTTCAGCATATTTGCATATTCGCAACATATCATACTTGGATAAACTTCCGCAGTCTACGCATAAATAAATAAATAGACGAATAATTTTTAAACAACAAACACACAATTTAATTTCTTTATTTAAATAATGTAAGATCGCGCTATATACTATTAGATTATAATACTGTATGGGGGACATATCATACTGGTGTTTGACCTTGCGATGACCTTGAAAAGTCGTGCAATGGTCACGTGCCGCCGGCATTAGCTTTACCCGATGTACACCGCGGGGAGGTTGCTCGGTCGGACTTCGTACATCATGGTGGCTCTGAAAAGAGCCGATTTTGTGCCACGTAGATCTGCTGCAACGAGATAAACACAATTGCAGGGACTGCTAGATAGTTAAAAGTCAATGGAGTTCGTAGATCTCACATTAGTAAATTAATAAGGTTTCTTTACACTTACCAATGTTATTGACGCATATTCGCCGACAGAAAACATAACTGTTCTACCCTCTGTGATAGGAGGCACGAGCGTTTTTCAGTCACTATGTTGCCGGCACGCGAAAATAGCCTCTCGCTATACGCCTGCGATGCCGGCACGCCCAAAATGTGGTTTGCCACGTGGGCTAGTTTTGGATATTTCGCCGCATTTTCCCTCCACCACTTCAAAATACATGTATTTGTCGGCCTCAGTTTTTCCACCATATAACTGTTCATTTCTTTTTCGACGGTGTCGGTGGGTTCATCCACCTCGTTTTTACCGATATCGTCGTAAAAATCCATTAACGTCGCATCTGGCGCTGGTCCTGCTTCTAGAAACAAAATATATAACGGACAACATTGAACACAGTATCACATAATCTTATTACTGTTTCACACTCACGTGATGTTTGGTTCAATTGCACATTTTCCCCACCCACGTCGCTTACGTCGAGGTACTCGGAAGCAGCTGAATACAGGACTCTGTGAGCCGCCGCTTTTTTGTCTGCCGACAATAGACGGTCTTTGGTGCGAGGGTCCAAAATCATTGCGAGTATCAATGATTCTGAGTTATTAATAAAATCAAATCTGATATTCAGTTCTGCCAATAAATTTTTTCGGAAGTCTGAGCAACACGTGTCGGCCGTTTCGTCATTCTGCAATGGGTTAACCAGTCTTTTCCGTATGCCGTAGATTGAAGATATATAACGGCACAGCGTTGGCTCATTATCCCGCGTCATTATTAGCGTCGCTTCTTTAAAAACTCGCATTGTATCGCAATACTGTTTGATTTTGGACCACTCGCACTTTGACAAATGGTCCGGCGTTCGTGGCTCACAGAGGACCACATCAAGCGCTTTCTTTACCTCTAGTAAGCGATTGAGCATGTCGAACTGGGAGTTCCAACGCGTGCTCACGTCGGAAATTAATTTGAGGGGCTTCGAGTCCGGATTTATCTTCCTCTGTTCAGCTTTTAGTTTTTCGGTTGCCGATGCTGACCGATGGAAGAATCCTACAATATGTTTGCATCTTTTTATGATTGTAGTCAGATCAGCAGAATCGTCCACGCAGTCGTTTATGACCAACTGAAAAGAACTCGGTGCATTAAATATGAAATGTGAATGATTTATTATTCATTTTTGCATTTAAATATCTCCTGTTTATATACCTGCAGAGTATGAGCGTAGCAAGGGATACGCTCCCACGTATCGCACAATTTAATAGCCTTTACAATATTTGAGGCGTTGTCCGTGGTAAAGTAAATTTTGGATTGCGTATCGTTCAACCCCCACTCGCTCAAACAGTTCTTGAGCATCGCGATTAGATTCTCGCTCGTTTGCGCTTCCGTTACACAGAGAATGTGAAGCGTATAGTTTTTTAATATAAATTTTCCATTAAGATAATGGACCGTCAGCGACACGTACTTCTCCAGTGTCCGCGACGTCCAGCCGTCTGTCGTGAATGCAAACGTTCGTTTCTAATCCAAAACAGTTAAAAGATGTGAATATCTTAAATCGAGTCAGAAACGTGTTTTTTTCAACACCTGCATGAAAATGTGTTTTTTTACGCCTGCAGCAGCGGGAGCAAAATGACCAATTTCAGACGTATTCGCGCATGCGTATTCGCAATTTCTTACTTTCCTCCCAAGGAAACTGGACTTTGACGTTACCCTGTGGTATGAAGATGCTGTTGTTCGACTAATCGATCGATTTGTTGGAAAATAAATAGTCTTATTTATTAATTTCGACAGAATAAAAAAGCAATCGAACATGCATATTTCTTTGCGAATCGCTCAGCAGGCTTTCAAAACACACCTTTCATGCAGATGTTGAAAAAAATATTGTACGTGACAAGGGAGAGAAGAAAGCGATTCCGACGAGCGTGAAGTTTGCTGATAAAAGATACTGACAAATTTCACGAACATTGGAGAAATTATACGTACAGTTTCGACATCCTCGCTGATTACGTCCTGAATTTTCTTCCGTTCGGCTCGGTATCTATCAGGTATCATTTCCTCGGCGAACGTCGCACGGCGGGGGATCGAATACCTCGGCTCCACAACCTTCATTAATTGTTGAAAGCCTGTGTCGCTTACCATTGAAAACGGCTGACAATCAACGATTATCATACGGGCAATTGCACTGGTAATTTCCTTTGCTCGCGGGGAATTTTTGTCCAGCATGGGTATTTTTGTAGCATCTGACGCATCTGTGGACGAATTTCGTGGTATGAGTCACGTGGTTATTTGGAAATTATGTAATTGTTCAAATTAATGTTCCATGCACTAGTAGAAGCAAAAATAGTTTCTTAAAAAATAGTCGCTTGAGATAATTGATACGAACCAGTAAAAAGAATTTTGAGGTCTTTCTCTGTCATTTCCGGAAAATCAAGAGAGAATAGAATTGTATGATCTAATTCTAATAGACGAAAAGGCTAAATAGTAGGAAAACAACAACACGATTTTTGTTGCTATCCATCCATAATTGTTAAAGGTAAGAGATTTGAAAACCAATTTCACATATTAATATAATTGACAGGATACTTGACAAGAGAAACGGCGGCATAACAAGCAGTCCAAACTCATATTTACGTATATTTCAGGTTAATATGTTTTTCAAATATTCTTAAAACATTTGAAAATAAATATTGATCATTGTGTCGTAAAGTTAGGAAATATATATAATTAACGAAAAAAAAAAAACTTAGCCTAAGGGACTTGGAAGTCCGAGGCTCGAACCTGCGTTTAAAAAGTTAGCAGCGGTATAGCAGCTCGACGCTTTACCGCTGCGCCACCGACGCCGTTGGAAAATACGGTAGATACTTTACAATGTAAGGCGCATAACATAGTTTCAAATGATTCGGTTTTTTCAGTTTCTTTAATTCCTATGATGTTTTGCTGTACGTATAAACATTTCAGATCCCATAAATGATTTATTTCATAAAGTATGTACGAAAATTCCACCTATAAGTTACTCTGACACGGAAAAAACGACGAAAAAATCGGTTTTTAATTTTTTTAACTGCGGCGCACCAAATTGAAAAATCTGAAAAAAATTCAGGACAATAGTATCAATGATACGTACTTACAGTAAAAATATAATTATAGTGCCAAGACTGCTTCGATACACAACCGGCATTTTTCAGCATTTTTTGGCGTTTTTTATTTTTCACAGCTTGGTTTTTTAATTTAAAAATCTGAAACAATTCTCTAATATGTGCCCCGATAACAGAAATGGCTCTGATTTTTTTCAAGATTTTTCATCCCCTAGTATAGGAGAAATTCGGCAAAAACTTGTTTTTCTATTTTTGCCCTTTACTACCCTCCGGGTCGAGATACAAAGTTGAAACTTGCCACAAATGTTTCTTTTTTTATAAGCTTTCGAATGACTCATCGTGAGTCGAATTCGGTTCAAGGGCACATTTGACCACCTTAACCGGCTATACCCTTTATAAATAAAGACACATATCATTTTTAAATCATGACTTCTGTATTCAGAACGCTTGAACGACACGGTAACTACATCCTTAAAAAAATTTGATTTAATTGCATTACTTTTTATTAAGTTATACTATAATGAAAACTTTGAAATCGATTTTCTTGAAATGGCATTTTGGCGTATGTGCCCTTTTTCCATCAAATGCCTCAATTATGAATGTATACATTTTTCTTTGTTAAACAAGTTACAGAAGAACTTTATTTAACTTTTTTTTATGTAGAATTTAGTTCGTATATCTGAAAAATCGAAGAACCATAACGGGTAATTATCATTTTTCGTGATCTAATCGGATCTTAAGACAAGAATATAAAATTTTAATATAAAGTTTCATTGAAATCCATTTTGCCGTTTAAACGTAATCGTGATAACAAATACATGAGATATTTAAAAAAAAGCTCTTTTCTAAATAGTCAAAACGTGATCAGGAGGTCTTAAAACGTGATTTCCCTAACAAAATTTTTTCCAAATTTTTTTTCATTACAAGAGTATTATACATGTCAGAAAATGAAAAGTGTATCTCGAGGCACTCAAGAAGATCGCGCACGGCCGCGTGTCGCTTGCACGTAACCTTGGATCACAGCGTTTCAAGAGCGAGAGAGAAAGACACACGTTCGTTTTCTCTCTCGTCTTTCCGACGTTGTCCGAAGCGCCGAGCTCACGGACACGCAGCTCCGGCGTAGTGTGCATGCGAGGTGGGGGAAATTCTCGAGCGCTCCCGTCCTCATTCTGGCATCACTGGCTTGAACTACGGACGTACGAACAAGCAAGTCGACATGCATCGAAGGAAACCGCGTTACACAGTTTTTTTTGTAAAGCAGAATGTTAAATAATAATTATTTGAAGCGAGAGGACAAGAAATACGTACATTTCGTTCTCAAATAACGCATAAGCGAAAAGGTAATGTAGCAGAAAATGTACGACATGTGATCGTAATACGTTATTGAGGTAAAAATCCGTAGTTTAATAACGGCCAACTCAACTAAATTTAAACAATAATATTGGGTGTATGAATAAATTCTTTCCGACTGGATTTACATAATCAGTACAAAGCTACTGAATTTCTATCGCGGTGGTATTTATCATATTTTTTAAATCGAACTGTTATTGTACCCTAAAATCGGAAAGAATTTATTTCTACACCTAATAATCACCAATAATTTAAATAAAACTCACCCATTCGGACATTCCATTCCTTCTTTTTCGGAAACCTTTTTTTGTGTCACTGGGTCACTGTACCGATCCTGGTCATCGGTGGACGAAAAGATTTATGGTAGGGTAGCGCCCAGTGCTCAGCTGATCGCAGGTATTCGCAGGACACCACCCGAAGGTAAGGGTCACAACGTCAAGTGCGTCCGGGTTAATGTACCGAATATTCACTTCACTGCACTGATACTAACACTGATCACTTAATTTATTTTCTACGGAACGTGTTGGTCCTATGTTATAAAAATTGGTGGCCCCGAAAGGGGCCGATTACTGTTAATTGAACAGTTGCTCAATGTGGGCACCCTCAGCGTCTATGCACGCCTACGCCGAGTATAATCGAGACGCCAAACGTCTGATCGTTCCCTCGCTCGGGGTTTCGATGCGCGGGTACTCCACTGCCAACGCTCGCACGGTAGCACTCGCGTTCCCGTCGTTCCGCGCGTACACCCAGAACATAGCGTAATACTCTTCGGCGGAGTACATTTCTGGGCCGAGATTACTAGCTGACTGACAGGATTTTTTCCCAAGTAACTTCCTCTACCCCCAAGTAGTTTCTCTCATTCCATTATGAGTTTACTCCCACCAGGACAAGAGGCTTTAGGTAAAAAGAAGCCAGCACATTTTCGGAACACACGTGTTTTGCAGAAGTGCAACGAAAACTTTCACAAAAGCCCGTGCTCCGTCCTTCCACTGCCAATGTACCCATTGCTTCGAGATAGAAAACAGACACCACGTGTATCGGTTCGAAAGGGTCCGAAGGGAAGAGACGCAGAAAGTCTTTGAGTTGCTATAAAGAAAAAAATGCATACCATTCCTGTTTCCCCTTTCTGACACCCTGAGTTCACGTCTGCTACGAGGCGGAACCAATTAAGTCATAAATTATCCGAAACTGTAGGAAACCGTTCTCTGCCGCCGACTTGCGGGACAATACGGTCATAAACCGCGACCCTGGCGAAATGCTCTGGCTGATGAGCCTGATTAATTTTGGAGAACTAGAAATTACAGAATATTATCCAGCATCAATACGTCTCGCGGAGAGACACAGGAAAAGAAGGATAGTCCGCTGACTGCGCGTAGTCCCGCCTGCTTCGTCCTACCCTCAAATTAAAGACGGATCCCTTATCTCTCGAGTATAAACACGCGCTCGAATTTCAAAACACAAGCACGCGACGACGTATTTGGTGCGAGAGACTGTGGGCTTGAAGTCCCATTGGCCGCAAACTAACCAATCGGGCCTGCTTATCTCTCGTGTCTAAACACGCGCTCGGATTTCAAAACAAAAGCACGCGTCGACGTATTCGGTGCGAGAGACTGTGGGCTTGAGGTCCGATTGGCCCTGCATCCCTCGCAACTGGCCACTGTCCTGAAGAGGCCCTCTTCACAGCAATATCTCCTCCCCAAGGCCCACCTTCTCTCGCACCGAATACGTCGAGGCGTGCTTTTGTTTTGAAATTCGAGCGCGTGTTTAGACACGAGAGATAAGCAGGCCCGAGGGCTGTGGGCTTGACAAGGGGTATGCGTCACCTATTGTTTTTTCATTAAGGTTCCGAAAATCAATTACCAATCTCCACCTGGGATTTCCCTCGGAATCAGGTTTCTTTGGTACTATCCAGAGTGGTGAATTGTATGGAAAAATTGAAAGTCCAATAATTTCCTCTGCTAATTTACTAGAAATTTGGGGAGCTATTTCTTTTTGATGAACGCGTGGAAAACGATATTGCCTAGTGTTAATGGGCAAGTCATCTATTGTAGGTATTCGATGTTGTATTAAAGGAGTGAATTCTAATTTGTCACCTGGTAAACGAAATCGTTCAGGAAATTCCTCGATTAATTTAATTACGTAGCCTTTCTCCTCATCATTCAAATGATCTAAACGTAATTTTGATAAAATTTCGGTTACTCGGTCCGTTGATACCGGTGACTCCTGCTGTTCAGAGTCAGAATCGAAGTACTCGCGTTCTTCAGGAAAGTTATGATATTCAAATGGTAAAATTTCTTGAGGTGGAATTTCTATTTGAATGTCCTCATCTAAGGTATTTATTGCGAGAACATGGCACACGTTATTTTTAATTTTTACGATCCCTTCCCCAATATAAATTCCATCTATTGTTTTAATCAATGGTAAATATCCTTCTTTCAAATCACAGTCGATGGTATCTATGGCGATTGCTTGTCGGGTACGACTGCTAATACGATAAACACGCGGCGTACTATTTTTCCGAGGTGCTTCCTCCGGAGAAGCTTCGCCAATAAAACGGATCGGTCGAATTGGTTGACTTTGTGTAACTAGAGTATTGTGTGCAAAAGAAATTTCGGCTTTTTCTTGTCTCAAATAAGCTTTTCCCAAAATACCATCACTGTATATCGGAAAATTTGATCTTACTACATGAAATAATACTGGTTGATCCAAAATTTCTACTATTGCGGTTCCAATCGTTTCTGCTTTTTCGGCCGTAATTCCTCTCATTTCGATAGAATCGTGTACGTCGACGGTTACGTCTTCGTGCAAAGCGTTTAATTTTATTACATTTATGTCCGAGCCCGTATCGATTAAAAATGTTGCGTTTTTATATCGTAATTGATCCGCGGTCAATTTTACAACAGGCGATTCGTCATTACAACCCAAATTTAATATTGTTGATCCTTTTCCAGAAATCTGACCGTCGGACGACGCTCTGGGTCTTGGTAACTCGTCGTCGCGTCCGTTCGAGGAGTTACTCGGGAGTTTAAATCCGAATTATTCCGCGGTTCTGACGAATTCAGCGGTACATTTTGCTGGGGTGAAGATGGGCGATTCGGAATCGGTGAATACGAACGATTTTGATTCGGTGAATACGGCCTAGACTCGCGAAATCCTACGGAATTCCGAGAATCGGGATTCGAATTTCGTGATGAATTTTGGTAATTTAAATTTTGGTAATTTAAATTTTGGTGCGCAACTTGAGTCGCTTGGGGAATTGGACTCGTGCTCTGTGCCGAATGTTGAGCCGTCGGAGCTTGCGCGTACGGTGAATTTATCGGAAAACGCGGATCCTGTGGATACGGTGGATAATACGGTGGATAAGGCATTTGATAAAAGGGTGGATAAGGCATGTATGGATACGGTGAATAGGTAGGATACCCATGCTGTTCTGGATATCTATGCGATTCCGAATTACTTCGCGGAGGTTTAAGAATACCTGTCGGGAATTTTGAAAAATCTAAATTTCCAGTCGCGTTTGGACTCGGGCTTCGCGAATGAGAGTCTCCAAAATTTTGATTTCGCGAATCGCGATAAGTGAATAAGCTTTGACGTGAATTATTTTGAACAGGGGAATCTGAACGGGGATTTAATCGAGAATCATCCTGTCTTGAAGGAAACAATTTGTTTGGATCTCCAGTCGGTACCTATTACTCCAGATCTCATTCGCGTCTCGACTCGCGTCGCATGTTTTACCGCGTCTTCTAGAGTTTTTGGGTCGCGCGCGTCCACTGCCCTGGCAATCTCGTCCGGCTAGCCCCGAATAAATGCTTCTAGCGCACAATCTTTTATCGGGCGCAACATCTTATCCGCGTCCTCGCCATACGAGTCCTCCAGCGCGAGTCTGGCTCCGCTAATCAAAATATTAAGCCGATCATGGAAATCGTTCGCCGTCTCGTTTCTGTGCATACGGATGCTTTCAATTTCATGGTGGTAATATGGATAATTTTTTCCAGGTGCGAATCTAGTTTTCAAATGTTTGATTAACTCGTTTACGGTATTAAAAGTTTTTCCGAAAGTACTATCGCGTGCAGCTCCTTGTAATTTTCCAAGGACTGCTTTAACGAACGGGCCTTCCGACGCAGGCGGTACGAAAACTGCGCCGTTTTGCACATCTTGTAAGCAATCTTTTAGGGGTATATTTTTCCCGTTAAAGAAAGGAATATTCAACGTCCCGTGCTGTAAAGCAAAGCATTCCGCCATAGACGTCATCATCGCGTTTGTTACTGATAGATTCGCGGACGCATTGGCGTTAGCGGTTTCATTGGGACTAGCCATTTTGCTAAATTTTTCAAATCAACTCAAAGAATATACACAAATATATAACTAAACCGAGTATATATAAGCTGAAAATAAATTAGAAGGCGACATCACGGTATTTTCCTAAAACTTTCAAGCAAACAAAAATGCAAAGCATACCAATTAAATCACAATATATATTATCGAACGTCTCAGAAAATACCACAACGGAAGGGGTTGACAAAAGCAGTATCCCACTTCTGACACCAGTTTAGCTGTTACGTGAGGGCGTTGATTTTATTTGACCGAGCGGTTGAGTCGAATTTCCTCACGCAACGCTTAACAATTTTTAAAGAGATTTTAATAATTTTACATAATCAGATTATTATGCAAAAAGCAGGATTGTTTTGGGTACGGCTTTCGTCTACAACCCATACAGGTTGCCCAATCGGGATGTGGTATCTTGGTAAGACAGGTTCGAACAGAATGAGACGATATTTAAGTAAATATTACCATGTATTACAAAATGAACGAAACGGAAATGTTTTAAAGGTGGTACAAAATGGGGATTTCTACATGGGTTTGAATAGTGTCGGAAATGTTACAATTTAACGCAAGTGTTCTACGGACGACAATTGACCGAGGGAAACCAACAACTCATTAAATGAGTTGGATCAATGATTGCGCGGTTGTGTGATACTACACATTCTAGATAAACAGTTTCGAGGAAAATAGCGTGATCGGCGCTTTATAATCATTGAATTCGAACAATTCACAAATGCAGTATACGCGGAAAAACGGAATTAAACATAGTAAAAATCACTCACCGATTTCACACGAAGATTGTTAGGGTTTGAAATGCTTACTCTCTGTGCTTTCTCACTCTCTCTGTCTCTCGCTCGCTGTGTGACCTGAAGGGGCCGGTGGTACAGAATGATGGTGAAACGCAGGACACTTCCCACAGTACACTTATGTCAGAGTTTGTATAAACGGTGGATTTAAATATTAGAGCGCAAAATATATATATAATTTAACGATGAACGGTTAAAGTAACGATTTAAACGGTAAATTGAATGAGTCTCTACGGGGACTGAGTCTTTCCACGCTAGGTATTAACTATTCACGATGGAACTCTAGCTCATAAGCCTATCAAGATATGGCAATACGTCCCTCGGACAGAACAACTGCGCACTACGCGACTTGCTAGCCGACTGCCAAAATATATAATGATTTAAATGAACAATGATTAAATAAGTGAGTTTTTCGAGAACTAAGTCCTTCCACGTTCACTGTGATACGGTGGAACTCCGGCTTATACACCGATTAAACAATGCGGCAATATGTCCTCGGACAGAACGACTACGCACTATGCGATTTAACAGACGACTGCCACGAGCGATTGCAGGGTAGGCCCGAGCACTCGGGCCTTTGGACAAAGAGCGCCAAAATTGCTGACTCTGCACCTCGTGCACACGGGTCCAACCGTCGTCGCTCGGAACGTTCCCAGCATCTAAGTTGTTATCGCGCTCGGCGTTCTAAGAACGTCGACGGTGTTGGAAGATTTTCGCATGGAAGAACGCAGTGGCGCAACGGCTCATATAAAATTATTATTATAATATGGTTTGTAGATTATTGGCAATTGATTGAGGGGGACTCCCACCACACGCAATGCTTGGATCAGATGCCAATAATAGTGTAACAGAAATTTAGCAGGGAAGAAAAATATAAAATGGCCTACTACAATGCTTAGGCTTCGGAATGCTTATCATACAAGGCGTTCTCGGAAAGCCGCACGGCGTCGACAATTTTGCGTGGGACAATATGCCGCGGCGTGACAGACTTCAAGCTGAGTTAAAATCGTAACTATTGAGATCTTTCACAGATAATTGACTATTGATCGAGGGAGATTCCCATAACACGCAATGGTTGGATCAATTGTCGACATCTGTGAATTGATAGTGTAGGCAATGAATTTGAAAAAGTAACCGGCACGTAACAATATTCATATTCAGTACTGGATGACTCAAGTCGCCGTCGACCGAGGGCTCTAATAAATGTGCATTTATTTGGGAAACCAAAGCCGCGTCACTCGTGACACCTACTCGCGAACAGATATATGTATGTACGAGAAGAAGCAACGCAATTTCCCGATGACTTGAAGCAACATTTCAATAGGTAAATGCATGAAACTCTGGGATCAGGAATTTCCAACCAAGTGATGCAGAACTGGCGAAATTCAACAATAGTTTGTCGTCTAAATTTTACAATTAAAGTATTTATTTGACGCGAATATACATATGTAAAGTCAGCAAAGTCTTTCTCGATTTGAGTTGTATACAGTGTGTCCGCGGGAAAGCTAATCAGCCGGCTTCCTCCTAAACTATTGGAGATAAAAATATAAAAAAAATAGGGAATTGCATGGTTCGAGGGGGCCAATTATTTAGCGCGAACGAATTTTTTTATCGATTATTATTTTAAAAGATACGATGGTCAAGTTCGGTTTTTCAAATGGAACTATTTTTTTTGAACACCTGAGTTGATAGTGCATTCCAAGACAAATTCAATAAGCTTTAATGTATACACTTTATTTTCACTGGTTTTTAAGATATTGCGCTTGCAAATTTACTGATTTTCACTGGAAGAAAACTGTCTGGTATAGCACGGACCGGGGACGGTCTTACTGGTTCCACGGGTGGCACTGCCTTTTGAAATAGATACCTACCTGCCAAAGGTCTACGCCAGGCCCAAAGGCTGGACAATTTTTTTCCGTCAGAAATGCTACTTAGGTAGGTATCTGCGGTATATTTATTTCGCACTTGCTTCTACGCTCGGATGGCCGGTTCTTTTGGGAGGGATGCAAGTTCGATTGGTTAGGTTAGGAGGAGTGAAAGTTGCTAGACTAAATTTCAATCATAGGGAGCAGATTGTATCAGAACCATTCGGATTTGCATTCCTCACAAACGGCTGCTCTCTTGAAGAGGCCCTCTTCACAGCAATGCCCACCTTCTCTCGCACGGAATACGTTAACGCTTGCTTTTGTTCTGATATTGAAGCTCGTGTTTATACTCGAGAGGACCACGCGTCGACAGCGGGCTACCCCTTTTCTTCCTGTGGCTCTCCACGAGCCGTGCTGACGGTGGATTGTAGGAGCGTAGATATCTGGATGCCAGTTATTGAATTCAGGAGACGTTAGAAACATTTTATTACAAAACACACATGTACTATAATTAAAGTAAATCGTATTCCTCTCGAGCAGGAGTACTGATAATGATCGAACTTGCGCCCCACTTCGCGCAGACCAATCACACGGAGGGTAGTCGGGTCACACACTGCCCAAATGTGTGATGCGCTGGCACCCACCCCGTGGCGAGGACAGACCTTCGCATTGCCTCACCCGATTTTTATGGCTTTTTCCGGAAAAAGGTATGAATCCTGGGCCGAACGTAGCGAATTGAGGTCGAGCCCCCGCAGTCGAGGGTGAAATATCCATTTGAGCGTATTAAGAAATTCTTTGCTTCGTCGTATCGAAAGGGAAGTGGTGCCAATGGATTCCTTATGTTTTTCTGACGAAAATCATACCAAATGTCATGCAAATCGGACTACTTTGACACAAGCTATTTGTATTCCCTATGTAAAAGTTGTCCGATTTACACGACATTTGTAATGATTTTCATCGGAAAACCCCAAGGAATCCATCGGCGACACTTCCATATCCATACTATAGGGAATAACGAATTGTTTTATTTCTTAAAAAGGTAGGTACAGGCTGATTCTGGTGCTGCGCCCGTCACCCCGTGGCGAGGACAACACCCCGCAGTGACCATAGAATTTTATGGCTCTTTTCGGAAAAAGGTACGAATCCTGGGCCGAACGTAACGAATTGAAGTCGACCCTCCGCAGTCGAGGGTGAAATATCCGTTTGAGTGTATTAAGAAACTCTTTTCTTCATCGTACCGAAGGGGAAATGACGCCAATGGATTCCGGGCGTTCTCCCGATTAAAATCATGCCAAACATCATGAAAATCGGACTATTTTTACATAAGGAATACAAATAGCTTGTGTCAAAGTAGTCCGATTTGCATGACATTTGGTATGATTTTCGTCAGAAAAACATAAGGAATCCATTGGCATTTGGCCCTTTCGATACGACGAAGCAAAGAATTTCTTAATACGCTCAAATGGATATTTCACCCTCGACTGCGGGGGCTCGACCTCAATTCGCTACGTTCGGCCCAGGATTCGTACCTTTTTCCGGAAAAAGCCATAAAAATCGGGTGAGGCACAGCGAAGGACTGTCCTCGCCACGGGGTACCAGGCCGCCGCATCTCCTTGACGGGCGTTGCTCCATAATTACCCTGTATCTGGTTAGGAAATAAAATAATTCTTTATTTTTTATCGTATGGATATGGAAGTGTCGCAGATAGATTCCTTGGGGATTTCCGATGAAAATCATGCCAAGTGTCGTGGAAATCGGACAACTCTTACATAAGGAATACAAATTGCTTGTGTCAAAGTAGTCCGATTTGCATGACATTTGGTATGATTTTCGTCAGAAAAACATAAGGAATCCATTGGCACCACTTCCCTTTCGATACGACGAAGCAAAGAATTTCTTAATACGCTCAAATGGATATTTCACCCTCGACTGCGGGGGCTCGACCTCAATTCGCTACGTTCGGCCCAGGATTCATACCTTTTTCCGAAAAGAGCCATAAAATTCTATGGGCACTGCGGGGTGTTGTCCTCGCCACGGGGTGACGGGCGCAGCACCAGAATCAGCCTGTACCTACCTTTTTATGAAATAAAACAATTCGTTATTCCTTATCGTATGGATATGGAAGTGTCGCCGATGGATTCCTTGGGGTTTTCCGATGAAAATCATTACAAATGTCGTGTAAATCGGACAACTTTTACATAGGGAATACAAATAGCTTGTGTCAAAGTAGTCCGATTTGCATGACATTTGGTATGATTTTCGTCAGAAAAACATAAGGAATCCATTGGCGTCACTTCCCTTTCGATACGATGAAGAAAAGGGTTTCTTAATACGCTGTAATGGATAATTCACCCTCGACTGCGGAGGGTCGACTTCAATTCGCTACGTTCGACCCAGGATTCGTACCTTTTTCCGGAAAAAAAGCCATAAAAATTGGGTGAGGCACAGCGAAGGTCTGTCCTCGCCACGGGGTGCCAGCGCATCTCCTTGACGGGCGTTGCTCCAGAATTACCCTGCATCATTTGGGCAGTGTGTGACCCGACTACCCTCCGTGTAATTGGTCTGCGCGAAGTGGGGCGCAAGTCCGATCATTATCAGTACTCCTGCCCGAGAGGAATACGATTTACTTTAATTATAGTACATGTGTGTTTTGTAATAAAATGTTTCCATCGTCTCCTGAATTCAATAACTGGCATCCAGATATCTACGCTCCTACAATCCACCGTCAACACGGCTCGTGGAGAGTCACAGGAAGAAAAGGGGTAGCCCGCTGCCGACGCGTGGTCCTCTCGAGTATAAACACGAGCTTCAATATCAGAACAAAAGCAAGCGTTAACGTATTCCGTGCGAGAAAAGGTGGGCATTGCTGTGAAGAGGGCCTCTTCAAGAGAGCAGCCGTTTGTGAGGAATGCAAATCCGAATGGTTCTGATACAATCTGCTCCCTATGATTTAAATTTAGTCTAGCAGCTTTCACTCCTCCTAACCTAACCAATCGAACTTGCATCCCTCCCAAAAGAACCGGCCATCCGAGCGTAGAAGCAAGTGCGAAATAAAAGTAACGGTGCGCTTCTCGATACCGCAGATGTACCTACCTAAGTAGCATTTCTGACGGAAAAATTGTCCAGCCTTTGGGCCTGGCGTAGACCTTTGGCAGGTAGGTATCTATTTCAAAAGGCAGTGCCACCCGTGGATCCAGTAAGACCGTCCCCGGTCCGTGCTATACCAGACAGTTTTCTTCCAGTGAAAATCAGTAAATTTGCAAGCGCAATATCTTAAAAACCAGTGAAAATAAAGTGTATATATTAAAGCTTATTGAATTTGTCTTGGAACGCACTATCAACTCAGGTATTCAAAAAAAATAGTTCCATTTGAAAAACCGAACTTGACCATCGTATCTTTTAAAATAATAATCGATAAAAAAATTCGTTCGCGCTAATTAATTGGCCCCCTCGAACCATGCAATTCCCTATTTTTTTTATATTTTTATCTCCAATAGTTTAGGAGGAAGCCGGCTGTTTAGCTTTCCCGCGGACACACTGTAGAAGGCTGACTTTCCTTCGCCATGTAAAGTCCTCTCTTGTCCTTCACGCTGGCAATCATGCAACTCCCTGAGTTTCGTGGGTTTCGACGCTCGAACCAGCGGGGCCATACAATTTACGCACTAAGCAGTGACAAATCGTCAGTTCTGCATTTCTAATCAGATCTTTGCGAAAGTGATGTGAATCGATTCGTCATGTTTTCTCGATCAAATTGGCTCCAAAAATGATATTATTCGGACCATAATTAAGGAAATTACGTGAAAATTTGTTTGCAGAATTGGAAGCCCGTTTCTTTAAAAATAGTCTGCTTTAAATTATTTTCTGTTAATTTAATCGGGAGTATGCCAGAAATACATTTGTGTCACTTTCATATTGATACGATGAAAAAAACAAATTCTGTTTCTATATAATCGATGACACATCGCCGAGCAACGGCGATCTCGTGCGGCTCGGGCAACAAAGGTTCTCGTCGGTTATTCGAGCATCTAAGATCGTTACGGGCTCGGTTTGGTGTACACGATACGGACTTTTCGCTATCCCCACCACTTCTGTCTCACTCTTGTCCGGCGAAGGCGAGCGCGAGATGGAAAGAGAGCGAGCGAAGGCACTGAAAGCGAGCGAGGACAGTACGAGATAGACGACGCGTTGATATTTTGTCTCGCTCCGTCTTTCGGACGCCTGACACTCCGTCCTTTGTGTGCGCGACGGGCGTGCGCGATGGTCGCAAGCGCTTACGGTGAGCACGGGACCCGCTTCGCAAAATCTTGACGCAGGCTGGGCATAAGTCTTTTTTGCAGATTCCCGTTACCCCACCATACTCCTCGATCGCTGTTCGCGATCGCTGTTCGCGAAAACGAATCGACCGGCCAATATATCTGAATACGACCTTAGGATAAAGATATAATGAAAGATGAAAAATTATTCGAAGCCCAAGCGCGAAATTTCTAAGTTTAGGGCCTAAACTCCGAATTTTTTCCATGTTCGGGTCAACATATTTGTGCGAATGTTCGTTCTCAAAAATGCGTGCCATTAAGATAGAACAGGGCACACATCTAAGCGATTCCTCGCTTTCAACTTTAATACGTACAACGTCGACCAGCCTCCCCGTTGATATTTTAGATATGCCCAGCACGTCTCAACGTGCGCGAAAATTAAGTTTACCCAAACGTATTTAAAATTTTGATAGTAAAACGCGTTTTTCCTATCCATTTTTATCGCGTGACACAGTGGAATAGGCCTACAGGGGATACCACTGACAAAAAAAAACGCATCGATAATAGTACCCCATGGGTGATGCGGAAATCTATTGATACGGGTGTCGCCCCAATGCGCCACGCGCGGTTCATATGGTACGGGTCTGAGGCGCTCGAACCTCCTAGGCCCGTCGCGGGGGCCAAGACGCGCGGCGGGAGAAAGGAGGCGTTGCCTCCGAAAAACGGCCGCTGCGTTCACTTTAGTTCCATGCCTGGTCTAGAATATTAGCTTCGTATCGCGATGTTCTTAACCAGAGTTTCGTATCAATAAATTGAAAAATAAATGGATTGGCCAACTAGTAAGTAGTTATAATTAATGAATTGGGTATGATTGTAATGACGTGTAATTTATTTGCACTTAAAAAGTGAATTACTAACTGTATTTAAAATAATACTTTTCGTCGTGTAACACGAATTTCATGGCCGCGCATGATACGATCGAATGAGATTGGTTGCGTGATTTGCGCGTATGTGGATAGACAGAGAGAGATAGAGAGAGGGGGGGAGGGAGAGAGAGAGAGAGTCGGCAAAAGGAATTTACCGATTGTGCCAAGAAGTAATTCCATACAGAGTACCACGAGTTCCATTATACATCTTTAATATTTTTCTTCAACCATTGTACATAGAGAGAGATGACAACAGACGTTTAATTCATTCTTTTCGGTTAATATTAGCTCGGCGCAGAAGTTCGTTCGCTTCATTGATACAAAGTGTTTATTAAAAGTATAAATGTATTTTATATGTTTGTATCGAAAACATGGTCCTTGAATATTTATAATTGAAGGCTCGAATGCAACAAGGGGTACTAACCTTCGAAAATGGAAAAAATTATTGTCCAAACGCTAAGAAATATTGGAAAATTAAAAGTTATTCAACTGTGTTTTAAAAAATATAGGGTTGCAAAGATCGTCACAGCATACATTTTTTCTATTTACAGTTTCTTTACCCAATCATTACTATTCGAGCTACAAATTATACACAAAAAAATTTCCATCGTCCAGAATTATTATTTCTTTGAACAAAAATTGCGATAACTTCAGTAAATATTAAGGGAGCGTTAGCAGACTTAAAACATAACTACAGAAAACTCTAGCGAAGCCGAAATGTATGCACAAAACCCTTATGTTAAAAAATGTAATAATATTTAATTAAAAAGAAATGCTGCATATTAAAAAGTATCATAATAAAAAGTATCGAGGCAATTTTTAGGTACATATAACTTGCAGCGACAAAGTTTTTCCTTAATATACAAGGAAGATTTTCACAATTTTTCACACTGATTAATAAATAATTGTAGGAGATATAGCGATATATATAAATTCCGCGCGGCACCAACAGTCAACGCGAGTGCTATAACTGCTAAGTAGCGCATTATACGTGGCTGCTGACTGTTGGTGGCGCGCGAGATTTATACATAGTATCATATCTTCTACAATTATTTATTAATCAGTGTCAAAATGAATCAGTGTGAAAATTGGTGAAAATCTTTTCTCTCGCATTTGAAGCGAAAACATTCTACCGCGTTTGACGCATATTCTTTGGAATCGGGAAGAAGCAAGCAAAGAGCATCTGCGAGTTCTGCAACTAATCACGAAACGAAGACTATAACACAGAATCGGTTCGAAATGAATGTCGCCAAGTCATGGAGAAATGCAACACGTTGTGGAAAGCTGCAATAAGGCCAAAATCCGCCGAGATAATAAAACAAACAATTGGTCATGCATTAAGACGACCGGGCGAGACACGGTGGAATTCTTTGTATGACTCTCTACAACAAATTGTAAAAATTGAGAACAAAATGACGGAATTAACAAGCCTTTTAGGAATAAGTGTGTTGGGGGATAGTGATTTTCTATATTTGAATGAACACCTGGAATGTACAAAGCCAATTGCGGAAGCCATAGATATACCACAAGGCGACAATATTTTCTATCGCGTACTTTTGCCATGTTTGTTATCGTTACATCTAAAATTGACAAGACTGGCGGAAAAGGAGTTGCAATATTGTAAACCTATTAGTAGGTGCCTTAGCGCCTCTTTGCAGTCGAGATTCGAACTGTATTTGAATTTCACCACACAGGAGTCACGCAATGCCGCTCTGGCCGCTTTGACGCATCCGGAATTAAAAAATTCGTGGTTCCCGTGCATTTCCGACAATGACCAAGACAAAGTGGAGAAGCTCCTTAAATCCGCAATAATTGAGGAAATGAAAGCGAGTAACGAAATCGGACGCGCTCACAATCAGCCATCTACATCGTCTAATCGCCATAGTTTCTTCGAATTTGGAAATGCGCGTGCGGTAGGATCTGCAGAATATACGTCTAAAGCAGCACTTCAAGTTAGTACTTTCTTTCATTTAATATATATAATGGAACATATGTTTGGGATTGGTCGCAGCGAAGCGACCAAACATGCGCATGCGCGTTATCGCTGTGCGGCGCGGAGTTTGAACGCACTTCGGTTCCCCGTGTCGCGGCTGGGCGATCGCGGTGACGGCCTGGTCGGGCCATCTCGGGATTGACACCTGGACTAGTTAGCTACTGTTTCACCCCACTAATTAGCTATGTCTCGCGACAGGTACGTGGACCGCGTTGATTGGCCAGGTGTCCTCTCTCCCGAACCGGTGGCTTGGCCCGTGCCGTCTCCGCGATCGCTCTCTTGCCGGTGAATCGCGAAACTGTAAACATCGTGGCTTTTCTGTGAACGCGAGACACAAAGAGCAATCGGCGCTCCGATAATTTGTTCCCCGCTTGGGAAGCTTAGAATCTCCACTCCGCGTACTTGCGTTGTCGTTAAATACCTTAACTTCGAGTGGGCTTACAATAATTGTTGTAGTAAACTAAATTCTTGTGAGTTTAGAATCAACGTGCTCGTTTATTGTGCCGCCATTAATGTACAGTTTAGACATTTAAAACTATCATTTTTCACTTAACCGCGTGAGTTAAAATTTATTGCGCGTTAAGAGCAGGGACGTAGGTGCTCCACGTTCTTGCTTAAACATAAAGTTGGTCCTTCAAGCCGGATCTCCGGCGATTTCGTGAGCCGTTCAAGTGCTGTGTGGTGACCGCGTTGTTCGAGAGTGCCTTTCGTTACGCCATCATGGAGGACTTGCTCGCGGAACAGATCGATCTGTACCATCGGCTCTCTCGTGTGTACGATAATCTAAAAAAGAAAGGTGCCGCTAAAATGACTGAAGGTTCGGTGCAAGCTAGACTGGAACTACTAACGTCGCTATGGGAGCAATTCTCGAAGCAACATAGTGTTCTAATAAAAGGTCGTACGGAAGAAGTGGTGAGGCACGAGTATTATACTAAGGATGGCTTCAGTCTTGGCGAAGAATCATTCTTAGAACAGAAAGGGTACCTTCTGGATCTTCTTCGTGATCTTAAACGGAAGGCGGCGCCCATCGGAAACGTGGCCCCGACTTCCGGCGGCGCTGCTGCCGCGGAGACACGATCTCGCGCCACTCTGCCCCGCATCCCGCTCCCCAGCTTCGATGGACGTTACAGCGAATGGCAGGCGTTCCACGATTCCTTCGTTTCGCTGGTCATCAAGGACCGTTCGTTGATGGATGTGGACCGTCTACACTATTTAAAGGGATGTGTAAAGGGCGATGCGAGTACTATGATCAGGAACCATACCACCACAGACGATAATTTCCATCCAGCCTGGGACGCTTTAAAGGAACGTTTTCAGAATAAACGCCTCTTGGTGAGTGCACAGCTTACCATTCTAAATGAATTGCCTACGGTGAAAAGTGAATCGTCTTCGGAACTGAAAAGATTGTTCTACGGCACTTGGGACGTGGTCGGTGCTATGGCCGCTATGAATCGTCCCGTGACCACTACAGACTGGTTAGTAAACATGACCGTCGACCGGCTGGACGAACAATCTCGCCGTGAGTGGGAGGCATCCCTCGGCCTCTGTACAGAGCCGCCGTCCATGGAAGCTCTAAAGGTTTTCATTGAAACTCGTATTCATACGGTTGAAGCTCTGGAAAATAAACGCAAGCGTGAGCCTCACGCCGAAAACAACCAGCCAGCAACCAAAGGCACCCATGCTAAGGAGACCGGTGCCAAAGGCGCCACTGCTAAGGGCACCTCTGCCAAGGGCGCCTCGGTGCACCAAGTCGTCGCGACACCGTCGCACTCCAAGGACTGCGGTCTATGTAAGGGGTTTCATTACCTACTGTTCTGTCCAAAATTCAAGGGTCAGGATGCTGCTTCGAAGAAGGCCACTGTCGAAAAGTTGCAGCGCTGTCTAAACTGTCTGGGCAGACATCAATTCGACAGCTGCCAGTCAACTAAGCGCTGCCAGCGTTGCGCCGAACCACACCATTGTTGTCTGCACGATGCGTTTCAGACGACTACGGGTGCGGTAGTGCAGCACGTCACGCCACGCGTACTCAACACGCCTCCGGTGATGCTCGGCCTGGCGCGGGTTCGCGTATACACTCCGGCCGGTCAACATGTCACAGTGCGGGCTCTAATCGATCCTGGGAGTGAAGTGTCCTTAGTTACGGAGCTGCTCGTGCAACGACTGGGTTTAAAAAGACAGCGCGCTCGTATACCTTTGCTGTTCGCCGGCGGAGCTCCGTCGCAATGCACGCGAGGGTCAGTACATTTAGACATCACTGCCGACCGAGATGGTGAGAGTATCCTCGCCCTGTCGGCTTTTATCTTAACTGATTTGTCCAGCTACAAACCACCCGTCGTGCCCGACGGTACTGTTTGGCCCCATCTACAGGGCCTCCAGTGGGCCGAACCACAACTAGGTAGCCAGGATCCTATCGAGCTGCTTCTGGGTGCGGACGCCTACAATGACTTTATGTTAGAAGGCGTGCGCAAGGGCAAGCCAGGTACTCCTCTAGCTCAGGAGACGACTTTCGGCTGGATCCTTACCGGAGGTCTTCGGAATGGACGTGCACTGTGTCGTAAGGGCATCTCGACCGTTCAGTACTGCTCGGTCAGTCAGGAGCTACCTGACCTGCTAGAGAGATTTTGGGTGCAAGAAGAGATCCATGTGCCACCCACTCTCTCACGCAGCGACCAAGAGGCGGAGGATCATTTCCAGGCCATTCATCGACGCACGTCCGAAGGTCGCTTTGTGGTGAGACTTCCGTTTAAAGTTATACCGGAGCTGGGTCCCTCGAGGCCCGCTGCCCTTCGCTCCTTGAACTCTATGCAGCAGCGTTTTCGTAAGAACCCTGACTTTCAACGAGCCTATCAAGACTTCCTGCAAGAGTATGAGGACCTCGGCCATATGGTGGCGGCGCGTGCCCCTCCTGAGGGTCGTCATTTTTACTTACCACATCATGGTGTTCTGAAGTCCACTAGTTCCACTACGAAGCTACGCGTAGTATTTAATGGCTCGATGGCAACCAGCAACGGACGGTCTCTCAACGATGTTCTGCACACCGGATCCAATCTGTTACCAGCCTTAGCCGACTTGTTGCTGAGATGGCGTCGTCATACCATTGCCTTCGTCGCTGACGTTGAAAAGATGTATCGGCAAATCGTAATACATCCAGACGACCGAGACTATCAGCGTATACTCTGGCGAAAGGGGAAGGAGTTAAAGTTGACAGAATATAAGCTCTGCACAGTCACCTACGGCTTAGGCTGTGCGCCCTACCTAGCCCTTCGATGCTTGCGGCAGTTGGCCACAGATGAGGCCGAATTGTTTCCTTTGGCTTCTAGGACGATGCTTTCGGATGTATACATGGACGATATCCTAACTGGCGCAGCTACGGTGGAGGAGGCCTTGATCTTGAAGGCAGAGTTGGATCAGCTCGCCATGGCGGGCGATTTTCAACTACACAAGTGGGCGTCGAACTCGCCCGCGTTCATGGGGTCGTTCCACAATGATGTCACTGGTCTTGCCCGTCACTGGGATACAGACACGCAGCATAGTGTTTTGGGAATTCAGTGGTTTCCCGATACCGATACCTTTCAGATCCGCCTGCTGGATGGTAGTTCAAGCCCAAGGACCACGAAGCGGAGCGTCTTAAGCCAGGCCGCGCAAATCTTTGATCCCCTAGGCTGGCTCGCACCTGTAACCGTATGGACAAAAATATTCATCCAGACACTCTGGTCGCTCACGACTGACTGGGATGAACTATTACCGGAGGAATCTGAGAACGAATGGCACGAATTTCTGACGTCGCTACCAGCTCTTCGTCGCATTCAGATCCCACGCTGCATGGGCTTGACCTCTACTAGCCAATCGGTGGAAGTTCACGGCTTCTCCGATGCATCGGAGCGAGCTTACTCTGCTGTGGCTTACCTACGAGTTCAAGACGCATCAGGTGACGTTCAGATTCATCTCATTTCAGCAAAAACGAAGGTGGCTCCGCTTAAGCAACAGTCGTTACCTCGTCTCGAATTGAGTGGCGCCCACTTACTCACTCGACTGGTGGCGCATCTTCTGTCTACGCTGGCACTCCACATCGATGGCGTGCATTTGTGGACGGACGCTTTGGTGGCCTTGGGTTGGATCCAAGCCCCGTCCAGCCGGTGGCAAACTTATGTGGCCAACCGAGTAGCTGACATTCAGCGGACGCTACCGCAGGCCCATTGGCACCACGTACCAGGCCAAGATAACCCGGCCGACTGTGCGTCGAGAGGGCTGGAACCGGCGGAGCTTCCCGAGCATTCACTGTGGTGGTCTGGACCGTCTTGGCTATCTTCAAGCGAAGGGCGCCCCTTCACTGCCGAAAAACCGGTCGAAATGCCGCACGCTGAACGAAGGCATATCCTTCACATCCAGCATCCTCCGGATGATGAGGTGAGCCTGCATTTGAACCAGTTTTCTAACTTTCGCCGAATGCTCCGAGTTACAGCGTGGTGCTGTCGATGGCTCCCGACCGCCAATGGGAAAAGGTCACCTTACCTTACGTCCAGCGAGCTACGAGATGTCCAAACTAGGCTGATCCGATGCGTGCAAGCTACTGCCTTCACTGCTGAAATAGCCGCTCTGCAAGACAGACAACCACTGCCTCGACGAAGTCGCCTGCTGCGACTCAACCCCTTCCAGGATAAGGGAGACGGCATCTTACGTGTTGGCGGGCGGCTGCATTATTCAAGTATCTCTTATAATCGCCGCCACCCCTTGATACTTCCCGATGAATCGCCACTGGCTGTGCTGTGGATCGCCGATGCACATCGACGCTGTCTACACGGAGGGGTGCAGCTTACCCTGGCCACACTTCGCCAGCATTGCTGGGTTCTGCGAGGTCGACATCTGGTGAAGTCCTGCATCCGTCGATGCTTCACTTGCGTGCGATGGAGGGGCAAGACGGCGGACCAGCTGATGGGGGTGTTACCTGCACCACGAGTTACCCCTTGTCGTCCGTTCCTGCGCGTCGGCGTCGATTATGCAGGGCCCATTTTAATACGATCCAGCCGAGGGCGCGGCCAGCACGCTCGCAAAGGTTATATCGCTCTGTTTGTCTGTTTAGCCACCAAAGCTGTGCATCTGGAGGTGGTGTCGGACGGAACAACGGAAGCCTTCTTAGCCGCACTGAAACGTTTGACCTATCGCCGTGGCCTCTGCTCCCAGATCTACAGCGACTGCGGTACGGCGTTCGTGGGCGCAGACAAGGAGCTGCGGTGCCTTCTACAAGCTGTCAGCGCGGAGAACCGGCAATTCTTGGATCGTTTGGCGTCGGAGGGCATCGAGTGGAAGTTTAACCCCCCTTCCGCGCCTCACTTCGGCGGAATCTGGGAGGCCGCGGTGAAGTCTGTAAAGCACCACCTCCGGAGAGTACTTGGCGAACATCGACTAACCTACGAGGAGCTGGCCACGCTTCTCGTTCAGATAGAAGCGTGCTTAAATTCTAGGCCGTTAATACCGTTGTCAGATGATCCCGATGATTTAGAAGCGCTGACACCGGGTCATTTTTTAGTCGGTGAAGCGGTCACCGCAATACCCGAACCGGGACTGGAGGAGCTTCCAGACAATCGGCTTTCTCGGTGGCAGTTGGTTCAGAAAATGCAGCAGCATTTCTGGCGCTTGTGGTCTCGAGACTACTTGAACACCTTGCAGACTCGGGGCAAGTGGAGTCGCGTTCGGACGGTGATTCGAGAGGGCGATCTGTGCTTAATCAAAAGCGAACTGCAGCCGCCCTCGCGATGGCCCCTGGCTCGAGTTCTTAAAACTCATCCGGGTCCCGATGGCCTCGTACGTGTTCTAACGCTTAAGACGGCGACGTCTGAGTTCACTCGTCCTTTAAACAAATTGATCATCTTACCTTCTACTGCCACCGAGGAAGTCGATGCTGAGAGCTCTCAAAGTGACGTTGTCGATTGACGACGATTGACATAACCTGGTCACTTCACTCCATCTCGCGGTCTTGGGACTCGATCTGCGGCGCTCCTCGCGCATAATTGTCTTAAATTTTAATCACTTTCCTTGTTCTTTTTAACTATCTTCAATTTTTTGATCACACGCTCACTTGTATTCCCGTCACTATACAGCACCGTGCTGTCGGTTTCGTCAGAATCTGACGAGACGGGCGGGAATGTTTGGGATTGGTCGCAGCGAAGCGACCAAACATGCGCATGCGCGTTATCGCTGTGCGGCGCGGAGTTTGAACGCACTTCGGTTCCCTGTGTCGCGGCTGGGCGATCGCGGTGACGGCCTGGTCGGGCCATCTCGGGATTGACACCTGGACTAGTTAGCTACTGTTTCACCCCACTAATTAGCTATGTCTCGCGACAGGTACGTGGACCGCGTTGATTGGCCAGGTGTCCTCTCTCCCGAACCGGTGGCTTGGCCCGTGCCGTCTCCGCGATCGCTCTCTTGCCGGTGAATCGCGAAACTGTAAACATCGTGGCTTTTCTGTGAACGCGAGACACAAAGAGCAATCGGCGCTCCGATAATTTGTTCCCCGCTTGGGAAGCTTAGAATCTCCACTCTGCGTACTTGCGTTGTCGTTAAATACCTTAACTTCGAGTGGGCTTACAATAATTGTTGTAGTAAACTAAATTCTTGTGAGTTTAGAATCAACGTGCTCGTTTATTGTGCCGCCATTAATGTACAGTTTAGATATTTAAAACTATCATTTTTCACTTAACCGCGTGAGTTAAAATTTATTGCGCGTTAAGAGCAGGGACGTAGGTGCTCCACGTTCTTGCTTAAACACATACGTATTCCTAATCTGTTCACATTTTACTTACAGGTATTACACTATTTCAAAGAGAAAGATACCAAATTTAATATTTTAGAAAAATATACAATTATCAACAAAGTGTTCTTCAAATATAATACTCCGCTGTCATCATCCGCTCCAGTGGAAAGACTTTTTTCTTATGCCACGATGACAAATGCTCTGAAGAGCAATAGACTTTCTGAAAGCATGTTTGAAAGGAGAGTGGTTGTGAAGGCGAATTTGAAAAATCGAAAAGGAAAATGACTCTCCTTTTTTGAGAAAAGGATTTCTTATCTGTCGCTACGATAATTGAATTGGTTGTCATAGTTGTAAATCAAAAATGCAATTTCCCATGAACTACCTATGTTTCCCACAACTGTGAACATAAAATCTCGAAACCTATTCCCCACAATGTGTCGGGAGCAGATTTTTTAACAAAAATTCTATAAAAAAAAAACATTTTAAGTTAAATGATTTAAAATGCATTAAAAACGTCGCGTCTCCGCGTGGGCGACACCTGCATTCAGTCTCCATACGTAACACGAAGAATTTATTCACATAAGCAAAACTTTGAAATTATCTTTGTTGCATAATAAATTAGATATTTTGTGTTTTTCAAATAGCACCATATATTTCTCTTCACATATTTTTATATTGAATAAAAAGGCGAATTGAATAACAATTATAGAATGTATCATTTGAAGTATCTGATCTTAAAATAATTTGAAATTTATTCAAAGTACAGTTCACAAATTGGTCACCAATACATAATGTTTGTTATAATTACCAAATTTACTAGTTTATCGAATTGAACTTTTACCAAAAAAGTGGCAAACAATTGAAAGCTTGGAGGCAAGAAGGGGACTAGCGCTCGAAAATGGAAAAAATTATTGCCCAAACGCTAAGAAATATTGGAAAATTAAAAGTTGTTAAACTGTATTTGAAAAAATATGGTGTTGTAAAGCTCGTCACGACACACATTTTTTCTATTTACAGTTTGTTTATTGAATTATTAGTATTCGAGCTAAAAACTATAAACAAAAAATTTTCCATCGTTCAAAATCATTATTTCTTTAAACAAAAATTGCGATAACTTCAGTAAATATTAAGGGATCTGTGACGGTCGTCCGTCCGGAGGTAAGGATTGTGGAGGATGCACTCAGTCGGGATGCCAGGGTATTGAAATCCTCTCCTTACTAATTATTGCCTTTATTACCTTGTCACTAAATATATACACTATTTACAATTGTTCTCTCCGCTATGTCTGTCGCGTTTTGCTTCGCGGTTGCTTGCGAAACGATGGAGACCTGGGAACGGCCAGTCGTCTCTGTTTCGGAGCGGTAGAGGAAGGAGGCTGGGCAGCGCCCTGGCGTCTCTACTTGGAACGGTAGCAGGAAAGAGCCCGGGCAGCGTCCGGGCGTCTCTATTTGGTATGGTAGCAGGAAAGAGACCGGGCAGCGTCCGGGCGTCTCTGTTTCGGAGCGGTAGCAGGAAAGAGACCGGGCAGCGTCCGGGCGTCTCTGTTTCGGAGCGGTAGCAGGAAAGAGACCGGGCAGCGTCCGGGCGTCTCTGTTTCGGAGCGGTAGCAGGAAAGAGACCGGGCAGCGTCCGAGCGTCTCTGTTTCGGAGCGGTGGCAGGAAAGAGACCGGGCAGCGTCCAGGCGTCTCTAGAGGGAAAGAGACCGGGCAACGTCCAGGCGTCTCTGTTTCGGAGCGGTAGCAGGAAAGAGACCGGGCAGCGTCCGGGCGTCTCTGTTTCGGAGCGGTAGCAGGAAAGAGACCGGGCAGCGTCCGGGTGTCTCTGTTTCGGAGCGGTAGCAGGAAAGAGACCGGGCAGCGTCCGGGCGTCTCTGTTTGGTACGGTAGCAGGAACGAGACCGGGCAGCGTCCGGGCGTCTCTGTTTCGGAGCGGTAGCAGGAAAGAGACCGGGCAGCGTCCGGGTGTCTCTGTTTCGGAGCGGTAGCAGGAAAGAGACCGGGCAGTGTCCGGGCGTCTCTGTTTCGGAGCGGTGGCAGGAAAGAGACCGGGCAGCGTCCAGGCGTCTCTAGAGGGAAAGAGACCGGGCAACGTCCAGGCGTCTCTGTACGGTACGGTTGAGGGAAAGAGACCGGGCAACGTCCAGGCGTCTCTTATGCGGAACGGTAGTAGGAAAGAGACCGGGCAACTTCCAGGCGTCTCTGTACGGAACGGTTGAGGGAAGGAGGATAGCGGACGATCATATGATCGGCGGATACACGGAACTTTCTCGCTAGTTTGCTTGCACCGGGCAGCATCCAGGCAGGCGGTCTAGGAGGGGGACCCGTAGCCCCACTCGAACTGCTTGCCTCAGTCGCGTCGAGGCTTATGTCCCGATTCTCGGAAATTCCCAGCAGCGAGAAATTGACGCGATCTAGCGGCGCGGTGGGGAGTGAGCGTCTTTTGACGCGTCGCGAGACCGGCGTGCTTCGGTTGGGTTCGGCTACACTCGGTCGCGGTCGTCCGCGCGGTTGGCCTCTCGCTCACTCCCGGTCGCACCGTCGCGCGCCCGACTCCTCGCGCTGGGACGCTACGTCACATCCCCCTCTTTCTTCGAAGAGAAATGCGACGTAATAATCGGGTTACGCGTATTTCATTTTTCTCTTGTTTATTCCCCTGTACAATCCCTTCCCCCTTATGATCTAAACTTATGCCCGTAGGCTACCCACCACCCTCACTCTGACACTTAAACTAAACTTGTTCGTAACTTATACTAACTTAAATTTAATTCTGGTCTTGGAGATGCGGCGGAGCTGTATCGTACGCCCGTCCTGGCGGACGCGGAAACGCTGTCCTTCTCGGAGGCGCTCCAGATCCACGACGGTCCAGCCCTGGTCGTCCGTCGCTCCCTCCGTGTCCCTAGGTGTTGTGGTCTCCCTGGGTGCGCACGAAGGCCCGGGTGCGGTATCGCCGCGGGGCTTCTGCGTCGGGGGCTCGGTCGTGGTGGCTACGTCACAGATCGTTATGAGACTTAAAACATAACTTCAAAAAACTCTAGCGAAGCCGAAATTTATGCACAAAACCCTTATGTTAATAAATGTAATAATATTTAATTAAAAAGAAATACTGGATATAACTCATGTTTTTAAACGTTCGCCGTTAAAAAGTATCGAGGCAATTTTGAGGTACATATAACTTGCAGTGACAAAGTTTTTCCTTAATATACAAGGAAGATTTTCACCAATTTTCACACTGATTCATTTTCACACTGATTAATAAATAATTGTAGAAGATATGATGGTATATATAAATCTCGCGCGCCACCAACAGTCAGCAGCCACATATAATGCGCTACTTAGCAGTTTTAGCACTCGCGTTGACTGTTGGTGCCGCACGGAATTTATATATATCGCTATATCTCCTACAATTATTTATTAATCAGTGTGAAAAATTGTAAAAATCTTCCTTGTATATTAAGGAAAAACTTTGTCGCTGCAAGTTATATGTACCTCAAAATTGCCTCGATACTTTTTAACGGCGAACGTTTAAAAACATGAGTTATATCCAGTATTTCTTTTTAATTAAATATTATTACATTTTTTAACAAAAGGGTTTTGTGCATACATTTCGGCTTCGGTAGAGTTTTTTGAAGTTATGTTTTAAGTCTCATAACGATCCCTTAATATTTACTGAAGTTATCGCAATTTTTGTTTAAAGAAATAATAATTCTGGACGATGGAAATTTTTTTGTGTATAATTTGTAGCTCGAATAGTAATGATTGGATAAAGAAACTGTACATAGAAAAAATGTGTGCCGTGACGATCTTTGCAACCCTATATTTTTTAAAACACAGTTGAACAACTTTTAATTTTCCAATATTTCTTAGCGTTTGGACAATAATTTTTTCCATTTTCGAAGGGTAGTACCCCTTGTTGCATTCGAGCCTTCAATTATAAATATTCAAGGACCATGTTTTCGATACAAACATATAAAATACATTTATACTTTTAATAAACACTTTGTATCAATGAAGCGAACGAACTTCTGCGCCGAGCTAATATTAACCGAAAAGAATGAATTAAACGTCTGTTGTCATCTCTCTCTATGTACAATGGTTGAAGAAAAATATTAAAGATGTATAATGGAACTCGTGGTACTCTGTATGGAATTACTTCTTGGCACAATCGGTAAATTCCTTTTGCCGACTCTCTCTCTCTCTCTCTCTCTCTCCCCCCCCCCTCTCTCTCTCTGTCTATCCACATACGCGCAAATCACGCAACCAATCTCATTCGATCGTATCATGCGCGGCCATAAAATTCGTGTTACACGACGAAAAGTACTATTTTAAATACAGTTAGTAATTCACTTTTTAAGTGCAAATAAATTACACGTCATTACAATCATACACAATTCATTAATTATAACTACTTACTAGTTGGCCAATCCATTTATTTTTCAATTGATTGATACGAAACTCTGGTTAAGAACATCGCGATACGAAGCTAATATTCTAGACCCTAGAATCTTCTGTATTGCCAATAAGTATTGCAGTTAAAATGTGTGTCTGACTGTGTTAACACCTCAGACTCTTCAGAAGCAAGCGCTCGACAGCCCAGATACACGGAGCCATAAAAGACATACATAGCACAAGCCATTAAGAACGGAAAAATGTTGTTTATAATGTTTATCGGATCGGTGCAAGGAAGACTAGTTCACAATTACGTAGCACAACATTTAATTATAAAGCGATTAGAGGAGCACAAGGAAAGTATAATTCTAGCAAATGTATTTACAGCGCAAGGTTCACTATGTACTCTCGTTTATGTACAAAACACGCTTTAATAAATAATTAGTTACACTTAAATATCGGATGTTGAAGCTTTAGCGAGCACTATTGATTATTTGCGAATATTTAGCGATTAAGAGCAAAGCCAGACAGTGGTTAGCAAGCGCGAAAGCAAGTTACTAAGCAGATGAGTAACTTTTACGAAACGGTAAAAGGCGCTAGCAGGAGAAGCGCGTAAACGTGAGCAGATGCACGTGTTAACTGTTTCGAATTCGCGAACCAAGAGTGTCTTCCAGGAATCGCGATCTATTTCCTGGAAGGAATAGCAGTCCCCCTTCCATCAATCGTAAGGCGATGGAAGGGGCCGTGATCGACGCTCCACATGAGTCAGCGCGCCGTTGCCATTGCCTAATTATCGGTGGGCCCACGGAGATGGCGTTAGCATGCAGAATTTCCTTAACAAATGTGAAATCACATTCTTCATCGAATCTGCACGAAAGTGATATCAATTGCACGAAAGTGATACCAAACCTGACATAATTTGAACTTTAATTAACGATACTAAGGTCGGTATCAGATATATTGGCCGGTGAATTCGTTTTCGCGAGCAGCGATCGAGGAGAAATCAGCCACCACCATCTGACGATCGCGGATTTGTCAGTTGGAGTTGCAGGGCCCTCGCAGGGTATGGTGGGGTAACGGGAACGCTGCTCGGCTCCGCCTGAACCTAGCCGTTTGGCTGTTATTTATTCTTAGCGTAAAAGTTGTGTGCGTTACGTAGCTATACGTAGACCAATACGAGATGAAGCTATCGAGAAAGAATCAATGTTCTGACCAATAAAGTTCCAGAATTTTTTCGGAGCTAACGCACACCTATTCTGATGTGTGTATTTCTACGCTGAGAGCTCGGTTTGTCCTACACGCCAGAAGCTTGGCACCATCCCCACCACTTCTGGCTCGCTCTTGTTCTGCGAAGGCGAGAGCGTGATGGAACGAGAGCGAGTCAGAAAACGTTGAGAAAAGGAGCACCGAGGCAGGCAAACTGTGTGGTGGGAGAATACCCCTCACGAAACTCACCAGCCAATATATCTGATACCGACTTTAGGCATAAAATTAATTTGCAAGATTGAAAGCCCGTTTCGTTAAAAGTAGTCCGATTTAAATAATTTTTTGTCAATTCAATCGGGAGAATACAAGGAATCCATTGGTGTCACTTTCATATTGATACGACGAAAAATAAAGAAATTTCGTTTCTGTATAATCGATGACACATCGCCGAGCAACTCCACGCTGCAGTGTATACGGGTGAACGATACAATGTCGCTCGGCTCCAGAAGCCGGCGGCTTCGATCAAAAACTCTCGAGGCTCGCCCAAAGTTATTTTAACTTCGAATAACTTTTGAAATAAAAGACGCCTGAAACGGAGAAAATCATTTCAAGCTTAAAATGAATTCCCGTCGAATAAAAAAATCATGCGTAGCGTTCCCGTCGAATAAAAAAGTTACTTTGAGGCGCTTCGAATAAAAATTACCCAAAGTTATTTTTATTCGACAACTCTCGAGTAAAATTTTTGTCTTTTATTTGAAAATCAATTTTTTATTTAAAATAATTTTTTGCCCATCTCTGCCCTCTCCTCCCTCCCTTCTCCTTCTTCTCAGCTCCCTCCTTACCTTACTTTTCTCCTCCCGACATTCTTCGTCCCACCACCCCCCTTTTCCTACCCTTTCACCTCCCTTCCCCCCCTTCTCCAGCGCCGCCATCATCCCTCAGCTCCCTCCATTCCTCTTGTTATCCTCTTTTCTCTCCATCCCTCCTCCCGAACATCCTTACAAACTTCTCCCTCCCCTCCGTTGTCTAATTCCCCCTCACCAACCTCCTACCTCCACCTTTCTTCACCCTTCTTTCGCCCTCCCCCCTCTTCACCCTCAGCCACACCACCACCGGGTGATGATCTGATTCTATCCTCTCACCCACCTCCATCCTCTCCACTCCCTCCCTCGTGTCCTCATTCCCTATTATATAATCAATGACAGAGTTCCCTCTCCCTCCCGTGTACGTCCACTCTCCCTCCTCATCCCCCTCTACATTTCCATTAAAAATTCCCCAGCCCCTCTCCTCCAGAAACCCGCATAGCCTCTTCCCTTCCCCGTTCACCTCACTATCCTTCGATCTCCTGCTTTCCACTCCACTTTCCTCCCCCTCCTCCGCCACCAACTCCGTCCCTCTTCCCTTCCCGTCCTCGCGTTAAAGCCCCCCCCCCCTATCGCCACCCTAACTCCCTCTTCTCTCCCCCCTATCCACTCCTCCAATTCTTCCATCTTCCTCTGTAGGTCTTTATTCACATATACTCCTACCACCCTCCACAACTCCCTCCCCATGATCACCTTTTTCATCATTACCCCCTTTCTCCTCCCTTCCTCTCCTCTTGTTTCCATCTCCTTTCTTACCCCCATTAACATTCCCCCCATCGCCCTCCCTTTTTTACTTACCCTCTTCGCCCTCTGCTTCCCCCACACATAACCCTTTGGTAACCTGTTCCTCACCCATTCCCAATCCCGTTCCTCCACCCACGTTTCGCACAACACCACCACATCCCATTCCTCCAGTCCTTTCCAAAAATCCCCATCCTTGTTCTTTACTCCCGCCACATTCCAAAAAGCAACCTTACCATTTTCCACTCCCTCTTCCCCCTCGTCCCTGCTCATTCCCCCCTCACACCTCCTCTCGCTCCCCTTCCGTTTCCCTGCTCCTCCATCCATTTCTCCGTCACCTCATCCCATTTTCTCAACTTCCCATTCACCTACATCTTCATATACCCTATCTGCACCACCTTCAACCCCCTCCCTCTCTCTGAGCCTCTCTTTCTATCTACCATCTTCCCCGCCTCTCCTCCTACGTTAGGTCATCCTCAATCCTTTCCCTCCCTCCTTTCATTTTCTTCCTCGCCTCCATCACCTTCCTCTTCTCCTCCCTTCCCGTAAGTTTCACCAACACCATCCCGCAACCTCTTGCTCTCCCTATCCTGGCCACCTCCTTTACTCCTCCCTCCCCCAGACCCATCCTACACCAAAGTTTCTTCACCTCCTCCTCCACATCCCTTCTCTCTAGCCCCAGTCCCTTATTACTACGTTGTTCCTTCTACCCTCTCTCTCCTTTTTGTCCTGCTTCACCTCTATCTTCCTCATCCTAAGCCTCCACTCATCTACTTGCTCTTCATCCAGCACTCCCTTAGCTCCCCTTCCCATTCCTTCCTTCTCCCAATTCCCTACCTTTTCCACCACCTCTTCCATCCTCTTTCCCCTTTCCTCCAGCCTCTCTACTTTCTTTTCCAACCCCTCCCTCTTTGCCCTCTCCTCCTTCATCCACTCCTCCCACCTCTTCCTAATCCCTCTCCACTCTTCTTCTCTCTTCCCTCTCCTCCCTCAACTCCTCCTTCATTTCCCTCATCTCCCCCTTCATCTCACTTATCCCCCTCACCAAATCCCTTATCATCCCTTCTAACACCTCCATCCCCCTCTCCCCTATCTTGCCTCCATCAGGTGATCTCGCCGTTTTCCCGCTCCTTTTAAAACCTCCCCTTCCCCCTACCTTGACCCCCCGCCCCTCCCGCATCCTCGCTTCCTCCTCCTCCCTCTCCCTCTTTTATCCCAAATAACTCTCCATACTCCCTATGCTACTACCTACACTACTCGCGCCGTCCTTCCTACTCTTTTCCTCGTTCTTTCCCTGCCGTTTTAGCTCATCACCCCCCCCCCCCCCATTTTCCACCATTTACTTATCCCTGCCGCCCTCCTGCCCTCCTACTCCGCATTCATTTCCTTTATACATTCTCAAGCACTTTCCTTACCCCGTTCAAACTTCGCGCCTTCTATCCCTTCTACCTCTTTTCCTCTCCCACAGGTGTCACGACTTTCCTTACTAATTCCTCTTTGGCGCCACACTTCTCTCACCTTACCCACTTAACCTCCAAATCTTCCCTTATCCCTGCTACTTCTCCACAACTCTCAATCCCAGCCCTATTTTCAATAGCCCTCTTCCTCCTACACCTCACCCTCACCTTCCACACACACCCTCTCCAGTCTCTTTCCCCACCTCACCCACTTTCCTTCACCCGCTAAAACCAGTCACTTTCTCGCACCTGCCAAACAATGCGACCGGAAACGGAAGTATCTTATATACATATGTATTCTATTTATTTTTTTTATATTTGTATTATTATTCTATATTATTTAAAACAATATACCCACACAGCACAACGTCCCAAGGACGTCCACAGACGTCCCTAGACGTCCCGGGGACGTCCTGTTACTGTTCAGGACGTTGAATGTCCTGATCAGTAACAGGACGTCCCCAGGACGTCTAGGGACGTCTGTGGACGTCCTTGGGACGTTGTGCTGTGTGGGATATATCTTAAACGTATATTATATCTCAATTTTATTTACCCGTCTTCCTCCTCCTTCTCTCCTCGCCACATAATTTTAAGATTTCAACGTTTAAAAAGTATTATATTTCGTTCGCGCCTTCTTCCCACCGCCAAATGACATCATCGCCTGCAGGTGTCCCGAGGATTAAAATTACGCGAGATCGCGCAATACGCCGCGATGTTAAATCGGAACGCTTTAAAAAATTGCTAGCTTTAGAATGCTTGCTACATATTGGTTTGAAAAAAAAAATATATGTCCGTTTGTTACATCATGGTTCGCTAGATCGTTGATTCAAAATTATCATTTCTCTGCATTTGGGGGGAACAAAATTCTGCAAGATAATGGTTTGAAAAAATATTTGGGGGTCGTCCTCTCCCTCTGAAAAAAATCTGGGGGTGGATCGAGTCTGAAAAAAAATTTGCAGACAAGACTCTGGAAAAGCAGACCGATTTTGACTCTTGATTGTAAAAGTCCCAAACTGTTCTCAGTTATAAAAACGATCTATTAAGAATATATTGAAGTTTTTACCAGTATTCATTTTCATTTTTATTTAAAACACCCGCGCATTTCGCGAGCAGAGTGCTTTAGCGCTCCCCGGGCACCAACCAGCGTTAGAATCTGAAATATCCTCGGATACCCACCACTGCTGTAGTCTGGTCCAAACTTCGCAGGAGTAGAGTTTACGCTGTACGCCGTTAGGTTAGAGAGAGGGAGTCGTAACAATGGTGTAGGGATTCTCTACCCTACAACGGCGTAGTCTGTGGATTATAGATGGTGTGATATTGTTTACTGAGTATATATACTATAGTAATTATGTGACACATGTAAAGATTAGCGTTGTGTGTTTTAAGTTGATATACATATGTGCATTAACTTATTGTAATTTGTAAAATATCCTTGATTAGATCCATAAATAATATGAAATTCATAATATACAACTATTAGTTACAAAAAGTTCAAAGTGTCAGTTAAAAATGAATTTGTTTGTTGCTTTAAAATTTTATATCAGGAGAATGACAGAAGAAAGTGGCCCTGGCATGAAAGTTCTTTTAATGGATAAGCAGACGGTAAATATTTTATAATTTATATATTCAAATGAAACAAGTAAGTTTACAAGATATTGCGGAAGCATTCGTGCATCCTGTATATAGAAAAGACTAAATATATTTCATTAACCTTTTATAAAAATCGTTAATAGCTTGTCTTTATTAATATTCTTTAAACCAGTACATATGTATTGTTGCACGTACTAAAATAAAAGTTATATGTAATACAATACACATTTATTAAACTAAAAAGAAAATATTTTTTTATGATGCAGTTAGTCAACAACGTCTTGTAAACCTTATTCAAACTTATTAAGTGGTGTATAATTTCAACAGAGAAGGTAGTAAGTAAATAATATTTATGGTATTTTATTTATAAACATAAAATTTATTATTAGTACAAATAAAAATGATTTACATTCATTTGTTACTAATTGAACAAAAGAAAAGGAATAATTTAATAGGAATGAAACCATTCCTTAACACTCTGCCGTATGTTTTGGGTCATGTATTTTCCAACAAGATTTAATTCTTTCCACTATGGTCTAAATTATTGTTTACAATATTAAGGTACACATTTTGATCCATAATTCCATTTATAGATTCCAAATATCACACTGCCACTGAACTTATAGACCCCCAAAGCATAATGATGCCACCTTTATGCTTAAATGTTGAACATCATGCTGTGACCCTGCCAAATAATAATTCTTCGAATTTGCTTAAATGCTGGTTTATTGTATAAAAGTAAATCAACGTATATAATATCGAGGTGATGCTTTTGCTTGGATGTAGGACATGGAAGTGATGCTCTCGCTACAGTTGGGGAAAGTGCTAAGTGTAGGGGTGTGGGAAAACTGAGGTTCTTGAGGACCTTGACTAAAATTGGTCGTACCTTTGTACGTCACGTACGTACGAAAAAAAAGCGGTGATAGTTACCTTAGGGTATTTAACAATCAGTTTTGACAATTCATTTGTGTTTTTGGTTTATTCCAAATTTTAGTTTTTGAATTTTTATTCGTCACTGAATATAATTGTATTTTAGATGGTTTCATCATTGGTATCACGTGATTTGGCAAATTTGAAACCCTTTTGTTTATTAGTGCCGCAAATAAAAGAATATTTCCTGGCCATACGACTATTGTAACCTGTTTTTTTTTTATTACATTGTGAATCATTTTACTTTTATGTTATAATCAACTTCAATTGTTCCTGCCAGCTGTGTGGCACTTGTCCATGGATTACACCCAGATGTTCATAAAATAATACATTTATGATGTGACTCTAATTTTTGTGGTCATCCTGTAGGTACGTTTTTGGTTTTAAATAGACCCACTTTCACTGTATTTTTTAATAAGAACATATTGCACGGAAGCGTGAGAAAAATCTTTAAGCTTTCATCGCTTACATAATTGTCCTAAGCGATTGAACTTCTTTTTTCAGTTATTTATGTTGTTATTTAGATTAGAAATAAGTAAAGTCGAGACACAGTTGACCACAGTTTATATAACGAAACGTATTTATTCTGATATATAACATAAAATAGTGACTGCGCAAAAATATAAGAAAAGAATATAAAGTACATTAAATACAAGTCTAAGATAAAATTACAAAGAACGTCTTATGCCGATTACGTAGCCAGTGTTTATGCTTTCTTTTGTCTAACTGAACTCGCGCTTGCCCAGCCTCATGGTAGCGCCTGCATCTACGTTGCCACCGCATGGCGCCTAATACAATATTAACTTCTAACAGTTTACAATTAAATCACGAATTGGAAATAATATATTTTGGGAAAAATATTTTGAGCAGTGTTTTCTACTTGCTTGCAAGTAAGAAACTAACTTGTATTTGCCTTTGGGGTATTCCTTGAGGCCTATTTGTAATCATTCTGCAGAACTTTTAGATAATGTACAGAGACTTTTTTTATATCGTTTCTGTTACATTATTCTTTTTGTTTAGTTGTATTGTTAATAAATTAATGAAAATCATTTTTGTTGTATTAATAATGAATATTATATTTTTAAATAAACTAACCTAAATATTATTTATTTACTACCATCTCTGTTGAAATTATATGCCATATAAATTTTAATGAGGTGTATGGAGACGTTCTTAATTGACTGTACTGATTGATAATTAAAATACCTGTTGTTATCCCTACACCGACACAGTGGAGTCCCTGGCAACTACAAAAATTTGAAAATTTTAATGTTCTCAACATACGTGTCTGTTAGGTTGTGTGATTAAAGGAACTACCTTTTTGTACTTGCATAACTATTTAATAGAAAAATAGAAAATGGTTTTATATGTTACGCATTATACTATACATACTAAAAGTAAAAGTGAAGCGGTGTGATAAACTTATAAACTAAAGACGCCATTGCAAAATGGTTGGTCGATTGGTCATCGAGCATGAACCAATACTCCCTCTCGATCAACCATTTCCTTACAGTTTAATCCTAAACTCTTTGTAAAATTTTGGTGCTTCCCTTTATACAATGGCTTTGTCAGAACGTCTGCAGTCATATCTTTCGAGCACAAGTATTGCAAATTAACAATTTTTCTTTTGAAGGTGTCTCCAATGAGATGAACTTTTACGTCAATATGCTTTGTACGATTATGCGGCATGTGACCGTGTGCCCAAGCTTGAGAGTTTAACAAGTTTATATCTATTTATTTGTTCAATAACTCTCGGATTAATTTATGCAAATATTTAGCTTCCCTGCATGCTTCAAACTAGGCAACATATTCAGCTTTGCTGGTTGAGACAGCTACCGTGGTTTGTTTTTTGCTTTCCCATGACATGGCTACATTTCCTAATAAGAAACTATATCCAGTGTACGACTTTCTATCTGTCTCATCGTTCGCGAAATCGCATCTACATAGCTTTTTATTTCACAATCAGTTTTTTCGTAAATTAAACAAAGATTTGAGGTACCTTTTAAATAGCGCAGTACTCTCTTCGCAGCTGACCAATATTCTTGGTCATGACAATTTTTAAATTTACTGAGGTAGCTTATGGTATGAGAGATATCTGGTCTCATGCTAACGGCAAGATAATTTAGACAACCTATTAATTGTTGATAAGGTCGCTGGTTGCAGTCCTTAGCCATCGTTAATTTTAGATACCAAGTAGCAGTCCGTCATTCCAAATCTCTCCAGTATTTCCTTTATGTAGTGTTCTTGATCTAGAAAGATTCTACCATTTTCTCTCCGAATCCTTATACCTAGTATGTTTTCAGCTTCCCCTAAATCTTTCATAAGGAACTGAGACGTTAGTTTTTGTTTCAAAAACAATGTTTCCTTCTCGTCATTGCAAAACACAAATAAATCGTCAACATAAAGTGCTATAATTGTCTTACTACTACCTTTAGTCTTTGTATAAACATATGAAATACCGTCACATTTTTTAAACCCAAGTTTAGTTAATTCTAAGTGGATTCTATCATACCAGGCTTTTGATGCCTGCTTTAAACCATAGATGGCTTTACCTAGTAAACAGACTTTGTTTTCTTCTTTCACATAATACTCTGGCAGCTCCATGTAAATCTGTTCATTTAATTTTCCATTCAGAAATGCTGTGGTGACATCTAAATGATCAATGCGCATGTCCATTTGAACCGCTGAAGCTATTAACACTCTAACAAGGAGAGTATTTTAGGTGTCCGCCTCCGATCATTTTGATTTTTGGATATGTTATAGAGGACCGAAAAATAAGAAATACGTGTTTTTTTATTTTTCCCCGTTTTCATATTTGGGGGATGAAAACTGCGTTCAAAGTTAGGGTTGAAAAATCATTTTTGTGGAATATCTCGAGAACTATTAGAGATAGGGGAATAGTGTCAATGGACGAATTTTGTGTCTTTGAATGCGAAATATGACTGACTCACCAGATTTTCAAAAAGTCCATTTGTTTAAATAATACATAAAAAATTGTTATTTTTTTGTTAATAATTCTTGTAAATCTTCATCTATATTCATGCAAATTTATTTTCTCATACTTCACAGCCGAACCCAAAATACGGATAAATCAGAATTTGTATTTCCTACAAATTAACAAATATAATTATTATTGAAGTTTACTTATAGTAAGGTGTCCTCCTACAGGGAAATGTAGTTCTCAAGTTATCTAGAAATAAAATTCTAAACAAAACATATCTAATACGCATATAATTTCCTTCTGTATACTAGATATTACTTCTAGCGTGAACAAAATTGCTATTTCGAGTACGAGGTGTCTGTAGCGCTACGTCCTCAAATGAATGTGTTTACATTATCGCAGACCTTATGGTTCATATTGATCACAAAAATGGTATTCATGAAAGAAGTGTTTTAAACAAAATGATTTCTGACATCACGAGCATCTAATCGCATAGTGCACATTTCGTTTGTGTATCCTGGTCAAAAGCGAAGTACACAGGGTTCTCAAAATTTCCTGCTTTCTCGTCTATATACCCACTTTTATACCAGGAATACTGAAATAAATGTGCGTATCTCGGTGAAGACAGTTGGTTGTGCACAAGCGACTGTAATTTAATAATATTATTCCTTAAATGTAGATTAATATCAGAATTGTATAACAGTACATCGTCAGAAAAGCGTCTAACGTAATTTTTCCACACTCTAAATCCGTACACATCCAGAGGCTGGATTCGTCCCGTGGTACCTTGTGGTATTTTCTTAATTATGATTTCTTTACCAGCTGGTTTCGCACTATGCACATCTTGTTCGCAGTGTCCACTCCAAGAGTCTAGTAACAACACACTTGTTTGTTTGGTTTTAGGAAAAAAGACTTCTTCCAACTAGGTTTCGAAATGAGCTGCAATATTAAATTAAAATCCATCGTAACTACACATATAAGTATAGTTCAATTTCAATTATCAATAAAATATTGTTGAATTAAGATAATTTCAAAATATACATTACCAGATGTGAGTTTCCCAGATTTTGATGCCGTCACGTACACGTTCGTTGGCTTAAATAATGTTTTTCTAACTATTGGTCCAAATTCTCCATCTGCTTCTTTCAAGACCATAAAGAGGGGTGACAACAATCTTCCATCCGCAGTTATTGTTGGTTGTATTGTATAACTATGTGTCGTTGACGCTACAGATTGTACAACACATTCTACTTTTTTTTGGCCTTCCGCTGATAAGGTCCGTCCAGTATGTATTTCTAATTGAAATCCACTTTGATCTGAATTATATATATTTTGAGATCCATACGTTGCAATCAAGGGCTTCACTTCCTTAACAAAATCTGCAGCTTTAACTTTCAAAACTTCATCGTCTTCTATTGCCGATCTTGTAACAAATTTGGTTATTTTTCGTGAAACAATGCGATGGGCTTTTTTAAAATTATTTACCCACTTTCTAGAAGCTTTAAAAGCGTTGTCGTTATTACCCTGCTCTTTGTATGCGTTCAGAGCCCATTGCCGAATGTGTCTGTCATGCAAAATATAACCAGCGCCAATAGCTTTTCTCATAGTTTCTACTACAGACTCGGAAACTTTTGTTAACTTTTCGTTTTTAGTTGCTCCTGCTTCAATTTGATGAGCCCATCGTCGTAATTGACGTTCAGAAGAAACAAGTTGAAAATTATGTTGAACTGTAGTAAGCTTTCGTCTTTTCTCTGCTCCTTTCCAAAATTCAACTGCGCGCCGCTTATATTTAATGTCAACATCTTTATCACGCTGCGAACAAACTCCTGTATATGATTCTTCAGTCCAGTCTTCATGTGTATCGTCTACAACCACAGGTTCCGCTTCACACTCTTTAAACTGATCTAGAAAGTCTAATGAAGCTACTTCCGATATTTCGATATCATTAAATTCAAATATACTATCGAGCAACAGCTTTTGAATGGAGTCTTTTAACCGTATTTCCTCTCTCGTTATTGGAGTTTCCATCAAATACATACTTTGAAATGATACTAACAACAAGTTGATCACATTCAATGGATTAACAATCATTTTCTATTACGAAAATGGTACTTACAAAGTCACTTCTGTGGATTCGTCACACACTCGGATACAACTGAAGAAGTAGCCAGAAACCGAGAGAATATATACCGACTTATCGCAAACAAACAGCAGTACGTAAGTTGATATATTTAACTTTTATTTTCGAATCTGAAGAATGTATAAACAAACTGATATCTCATTGTCAGCGTGGTAAAAATAGCAGAAAAAGTGAAATCTTATAAAATGTAGTTAGCCACATACACATGTATGTTCCATACGAAATAAAACCACTGTCAATCCATTAACAATTGACGTCGTCTAAATTGATTAATTTTCTCAATTGTGTGATCCTATAGTGTGCTAAACAATGGCAAGCACAAATCTAATAAGTAAATTACTCCTTTTCAGAACTACCATATGTTTATAAACGGAAAAACAAGAATTGAACTTGCACATACTATTTTATTTTTACCAAAATGTTTCTAACTATATTTTAAGGTCTTCGCATACATTCAAACTAATTACGATAGCCAATCACGTTAAGGGCGCAGTGCGCCGCTTGCAATAGAACGTAGCGCTACAGACACCGTACTCGAAATGGCAATTTTGTTCACGCTAGAAGTAATATCTAGTATACAAAAGGAAATTATATGCGTATTAGATATGTTTTGTTTAGAATTTTATTTCTAGATAACTTGAGAACTACATTTCCCTGTAGGAGGACACCTTACTATCAGTAAACTTCAATAATAATTATATTTGTTAATTTGTAGGAAATACATATTCTGATTTATCCGTATTTTCGGTTCGGCTGTGAAGTATGAGAAAATAAATTTGCATGAATATAGATGAAGATTTACAAGAATTATTAACAAAAAATAACAATTTTTTATGTATTATTTAAACAAATGGACTTTTTGAAAATCTGGTGAGTCAGTCATATTTCGCATTCAATGACACAAAATTCGTCCATTGACACTATTCCCCTATCTCTAATAGTTCTCGAGATATTCCGCAAAAATGATTTTTCAACCCTAACTTTGAACGCAGTTTTCACCCCCCAAATATGAAAACGGGGAAAAATAAAAAAACACGTATTTCTTATTTTTCGGTCCTCTATAACATATCCAAAAATCAAAATGATCGGAGGCGGACACCTAAAATACTCTCCTTGTAAGTGTCGAATGTCTTACAACAGGCGAAAAAGTATCAACATAGTCAGTGCCGTAGATTTGTGAGCACCCCTTGGCATCCAACTTTATATTTTATGGCTCTATTATTATTATTCCTTTTTCTTTTAAACACCCATTTTGATTTAACGGTTTTCCTACCTTCTGGTAGAGTTACTAGCGACCATGTTTTGTTCCTCTGAAGTGCTCCAAATTCCTCATCCATGGCCTGCTTCCATTGTTTTCCTTCAGGGCTGGATAGAGGTCCATATAGGTTGCAGACGCCTGATATAGCACCATGTCTGGATATTCTTTTGGTTTTCTCTGATGCTGAGGATATCTTGTAGCGCTGTCTTCTGGTTCTGGTACAGTATCGTAAAAGGAATCATCATGTTCCTGGTCTGCTTCAGAATTCCCTTCGGAATTAATAGGCGTAATTTCTGAATCAGTTGCTGGAATTATTGTTACATCGAGTTCATCGGACAGAGTTCCATTACCAGTCGAGTTTAACGTAGGGTGTAACAAACCTCCAAAATTGCCCTTTTCTCTTTTTTCGTTAATAAACATAATTAATAATTACTATAATACTATTATTCTTACTTTTATAAGATATGCGTAGCATTAATATTAATATTAGTTCAGAGTACCGCGAGACGCGAGTGTGATGAAAGAGAGAATTGAGTGTTGAGAAGTGGGAGAATTGAACGCATGCGCGATCCTCAGTCGATCGGCGGATCGGCGAGAGCAAGGATCAGGAGCAGCAATGTGTGCATAGCGATGAGTGGGGGAACCGAGCGTTCCACGCGCGCCTGCGCATTAACCAGTCGCTCTGTAGGCCGACTGGAAAGCGAACCATGCGAGCGCAGAATAACCGATGCGTAGTAGTCGAGCTCCATTCCTATTGGTGCGCTCCCAATACTCCGAATATGTATAAATACTGGCATGATAATCCAGAGAGAAGCATTCAGATTCATATTCAAGGGATCATTTAAAGCTAATAGTTTATTCTGACCTAAATTAATGCTCTAACTTTGGAAGCCGCTTGGTAGGCCCCTCAGTTATGCTGAACGTTTGACGGGAAGTTCCTGACTTCGAAGCCGCCTTGTAGGCCTCATAGTTGTTGAATCTAAGTTATTAATAATTATTCTCAGGTTAGCAATATTACTCCTGAGCAACGAGGGAGTGAGATTATCTTAGGTGGCAATACCTGCTCCTGATGAAACGAAGAAACAAATACAAACGATTCTCGACTTGAACATATTCAATCCCCTAGATCCTAAGTTTATTCTATTTTCCTACTACATCGACCAAAAGAATCATTAGCCATAAGCTAATTCATAAGCTTAAATAACTTAGTTATTTAAGTTGCATTACTCCAAATCGATCGATCAAACGGGTGTTCTTTTGTACCGACCAAGAGTCGCAACCCAAGACGATCAACTTTATTTTTCTTGTACCGACCGAGAGTCGCAACCTACTTAATTACTCTAATTTCGTTAGTATTATAAAGCGTTAATTTATGTTTGCATGTATGATTTAGAAGTGTTTTCCTGAATAAACACTATTAAGATTAATTCTTGTTCTGGAATTCTAATTCTTTATCCCACGCCACTCGAACCAGTCTCGAATTCCTGTGACGCGCGTTACGCCACGCGTGGAAACGATACAAAGGTGAAAGCACTAGTAGTCGGCCACCCTCTAGTAGTCGACCATTTTTATTGTTTAGCTTAAAGAAATAAGTACTGAAATAAAGCATTTTTTAACTGACAATTTTATATTATAATAATATATTTTGAAATTTTGAATTTCTAGGAAAAAAAAATAAATTCTTTTAAAGTGATTTGTAAACTAATTTGATTCTACATGTGCCATTGCTGTTTTCCAACACGAGAAGCATAAATGCGCTTTGAATACAAACGACAAATGTAATTCAGTTCTCTACAGTTTTTACTGGAAAATGATACTATTTCACTGAAAAAGCATCAACAATTTTATATGCGCTTAAAAAATTTTTAAAAAAATGGTATAATTTATTTATCTATGGGAGGTGGGTAACTGGAACATCATTCCCTTCCAATTTTCAATAGTCGACCACAGCGGTCGACTTCTGAAGCTAACATTCACAATGAACGCTAAAAGTCGACCATGTGTTAACTATAATTTATCTTAATCTAACCTCAGAAATGGGATGATTGTGCATTATTAACATAAATTTAATAAAATGAGTAATGAAAAAGTAGAAATTCGGTTTCGGTCGCGGTCGCGGTCAGCGAGACCGACCAATATGGCATTTACGGTTCTCTCGACCGAACGGTCAGGATTTTTCTCTCGACCGAACTAGAGAGCGACCGAACGGTCAGGATTTTTCTCTCGACCGAACTAGAGAGCGACGAGCGGTCAGGATTTTTCTCTCGACCAAAACTCGAGAGAGAATTTCTCTCAGACTTTCGGTCCTGACCGGTCGCAACCGGTCGAGTTAATTTATGGAGAGATTTCTGTTCCTCTCCATAAGTTACGAGTCAGAGCGGTTCGGAGCGGTTCGGTTCTGTTTGGATCGGTTCAACCTAGCTGAATAAGCCGGGAAGGTATGGATGCTATTCCTGCCGCTCACACTGTTTGTCACTCTCGTGACGGATTTGTTGATAGCAGACTTTTGCAGTTATTTGTTACTGTAACACTGTCCATTCCAAACTATGTCGATCTGCCGAGATATTATTGTATTTCAAACACTAGTTATGTATTATTTTAATAGAAGTAGTTAATATAAATAAATTATTGTTAATATACAAATAATAAGAAAATGGTTGAAAATATAATTCTTCATGTGATTATTTTAAAAGTATGTCCAAGTGTGGAAAAAACAGAAGATAGGAATGTAATAAAATGTAAATATATTTAACAATAGCATAAATAACAAATATCACAGCAAAATTTATTATAATGTTTCAATTTTTATCTCTCACAATAACATGTGAAAATATTATTTAACATCTTATGAATCAGTTGTATAAGCGTTACTTCTTCAATTTTTAATACGATATACATGTATAAGAAAAGAGAGTGGTACATCGGAAAATACTCCTGTGATGCGAGTAGTACATCTAACGTAAGACAATGATGGCCCCGTCAAGGAAAAACTTTGTCGCAGCATGTTATATATACCTCAAAATTCCCTCGATACTTTTTAACGGCGAGCGTTGAAAAACATGAGTTATGTCCAGTATTACTTTTTAATTAAATATTATTACATTTTTTAACATAAGGGTTTTGTGCATACATTTTACGGCTTCGCCAGAGTTTTCTGAAGTTATGTTTTAAATCTCATAACGATCCGTTAATATTTATTCAAGTTATCGCCATTTTGGACGATGAAAAATTATTGGTTCATAATTTTTAACTCGAATAGTAATGATTGGATAAATAAACTGTAAATAGAAAAAATGTATGTCGTGACGAACTTTACAACACTATATTTTTTAAAATTCTTTTTAATAACATTTAATTTTCCAATCTTTTTTAGCGTTTGAACAATTTTTCGCATTTTCGAGCACTAGTCCTCTTATTGCATCCGATCCTTCAATTTACTTTCCCCACAAATTGTTTTGATATGAAACTAATTTTGATTCTTTTACAGGTACTAAAGAATGGCAACGTACAATCATGACGGGGCCATCATTGTCTTACGTTAGATGTACTACTCGCATCACAGGAGTATTTTCCGATGTACCACTCTCTTTTCTTATACATGTATATCGTATTAAAAATTGAAGAAGTAACGCTTATACAACTGATTCATAAGATGTTAAATAATATTTTCACATGTTATTGTGAGAGATAAAAATTGAAACATTATAATAAATTTTGCTGTGATATTTGTTATTTATGCTATTGTTAAATATATTTACATTTTATTACATTCCTATCTTCTGTTTTTTCCACACTTGGACATACTTTTAAAATAATCACATGAAGAATTATATTTTCAACCATTTTCTTATTATTTGTATATTAACAATAATTTATTTATATTAACTACTTCTATTAAAATAATACATAACTAGTGTTTGAAATACAATAATATCTCGGCAGATCGACATAGTTTGGAATGGACAGTGTTACAGTAACAAATAACTGCAAAAGTCTGCTATCAACAAATCCGTCACGAGAGTGACAAACAGTGTGAACGGCAGGAATAGCATCCATACCTTCCCGGCTTATTCAGCTAGGTTGAACCGATCCGAACAGTACCGAACCGCTCCGACTCGTAACTTATGGAGAGGAACAGAAATCTCTCCATAAATTAACTCGATCGGTTGCGACCGGTCAACCGACCAGTCGGCGGACTGGTCATGCCTTCGGTTTGGTTTCGATTGGTCTCGTTAAAAGTACGGTCTGAGATTCCCGGTCGAGAGGCAATCGGTCTGGAGTTCGGTTTCCCTCCACAACCTCTCACTGTTACGGTCACAACAGCGGTCCCTTTTCGCCTCGGTTACTGGTCGCTAGACCGGTCGCGACCGGTCTGAAATTCGGTTTCTGTTTCGGTCTCGACTCCCTGATTGAGACTTCACCTAAGCGTTCAAAATGCTGACAGGCCGACCAACTGGACGGCTGGTCAGTTATTGGGACAGAAGACAAGATTATTATGTACCGGTACATGAACACGTATATTTTTAATTAAAATCAACTTGAACTGATCAATGTTTTGTTTTGTATGTAACAAGAAACTTCTTAAGATTCTGTACATACGTGTTTTTCTCAGAAAAACGTTATATAACGATTATTATCACCTTAACAACTAACTGTATTTTTCTTAAAAATTACTTAAGGGGACTAGGCAGTCAAATTTGTTAAAAATGTAACATTCGTTAGGCAAATACTTTAAAAAAAGTGTATACAGATAGTGATTAGTGCTCTTAGGTTACATTAGCGAACATTATAAGCTACAAAAAAATATGTTTTCGAATGGTAAATATGTATATATAGCGGCGCTGCAGTCGTTCAAAGTGTCGCTATTTTTTCGGAAGTCGCTGCGGTTTTGCAACGATTCTTGCCGTAAACAAATGAATTTTGCGACGTCCTTGGTGAATTTAGCATCCTGAAGGTTCTCTTTCTGCACTGAACCTATGGGGAAAAAAAACTTTTTTTAATGGCGGCTGTAATACGGCAAAGTTCAAAAAGTCTTGTTTTTTTCACTAAAAAATCGAGCTATTCAATTTTTTTTTTATCAAAACAGGAGTCTTTATAGACTCATGCGTAGGTTCAGGCCTAAACTAGACATGTTTTACATATACTCAATTTTTTTCAAATCTATTGGAACCTCCGTTTTTCTGCAATAACTGCAAAACGAAGAGAAAACGTGATTCCGAGAAAATGGCATTTAAAGTTTTGAAGAACATTTGAGTACAATAACTCCAACGTACCTCGCTTAAAAACTTCCTGCAGCATAATAGGAGGTTTCCATGGCTTCTTCTGCATCAGCCTGTAGTTGCTCAGCGACTCTTCTTTTGATTCGGCTTTCTTTGGATCGTTTTTGAGCAGGCCTGCACAGCAAGGCTGTGACGGGCAAGAGCGCTCTCGATTGCTCGCGAGCAAAGCGAAGAGCGACGCCGCGAGCTGTTCCCCCACTCTGTGGCTACTAGCTGAAGTAGTATGCGTGTAAACTGTAAGGTGGTGCCGTGGTGGTTGTTCACTCACGAACACTCCCCACCACGGCACTGTTTCTCATAAAGGCGTGGCCTAGCGGTTTACGATGCTCTTTCCACACACGGCCGAAAAGTTTTGCCCGGCGGGCATTCAGCTGTGCACGCTTGTTTTTGAGCATCCGCATCCGCGTAGAACAGCCGCCGAGTGTCCTTTTCCGCGCACACCGCCATGACGCGCTCACCAACTTGTACATGTAATTGTTCTAACAACTGTAGTAATATTTTGTAACCATCGTTAAATATACATGTAGCCAAGTAGGTGGCAATTTCCACAATTTCCATTCCGCTAAATGCAATTTTTGGTGCTATTCGCCATACCATGTTATTGTAACTCTCGTTTGCATTTTGTGTATATCCGCCGATATATCTGATAAGTAAACTATCGTTGCTTAGGTCTTCGTAAATAGGGAGTAAAACTTTAAACACATCTTCGTGGATCGCAGGCTTGTGTTGATAATTACTTAGTGTTTTTTCAGCCTTTGCTTTTTGCCAGGTACACCAGCTACTTTCTCCTTCCGGACAAAACTGATGTTGCGGGTGGGCATCTGTCGAGCACTTGTGATACAGCGTAGCCTTAATCGCCATTTTCATTCCTTCAACACTTTCATTATTATTTCGTATGGCGTTCCCATAGTATTTGGATAACTCTCCGATAACTTTGTCTGTCAGTTTTCCTTTACCGCCGAGACCTTTAGTGTCTTTTTTAATTTTGCGCAGTCGAGTGCCCATTCTCTTTTGTACGTGCCCTACGCACTCTTTTTTGAAAACTTGAAAGTTTTCACCGTACGGTTGCTCCTCTGTAATGGCTTTATATGTTTTAGAATCGCCATCTCCAACATAGTATTTGTATCTAACGGCGTAGTTTTCCTCAGATCTTCTGAACATTTCAACGACAGCGTCGACTTCCATTTTGCCAGATGAACCTTCGTGATTCGCCTGGCATTCGTCTTCATGGTTTTCCAACCAATCGACGTATTCTTGTGTCCCACTGCGAGGTTCCCAAAGTTTACATGCAGCACAATAACTAGATTTAATAATAGCATCATCAACTTTTCCACTGTGGTGTCCAATTAGAGATGCTACGCCGTGTAATGATTGGAACCCTCGTTTCCTCCAGGTGCCGTCTCCAGAAAGTATTAGGCTTTCCGCATCTTCTGATTCACTAATTTCTTCCTTGCCGTGGTCATCGATAATTTGGCGAGAGTCATGGAAACGTTGCGTATTTGTTTCACAAATAAATCGTACGTGCGTCGATCCAAAGGCGCGGGCAGATCCATAAGACCGCAAAAAAAACTTACACCATTGTACCCGATGCCCAGATATCTCATAATTGCAATCAGTTTTGAGTTTATTTCATACACGACATTGCTGTGAGTGAATGAAGCAGTGCAAGAATGTATGTATCTGTCATTGCATTTATCGCACGACATTTTAATTTGAAACCAAGTCCGCGATACAGACATTTTTCAAACTTGACATTTTCACCACATTCTTTACATGTCACGAGCGAAGCAATAATATTGAAAACGGCAAAAAAGTCTATTATCTCATAATTGAGATTAGTAGTCACTTCATAAGAAAAATTATGACTTTCTTCTCTACTTGTTGACGTAGAAGCTTCACTTTCCGTACTTCCGTCTTTGCTAACAAACTGATTGCCAAAGAACTTGCGCTTTTTCGGTCGGCCTCCTCTGTTTTTCCGGTCAGTTTTCACTGTATCGCTCATAGTTTATAAAAGAATAAAACTACAGCAAACAAAATGGATTTCGCTCAGTGTATACGACGCACCTTTTGCTTAGAATATTGGATCGGAACTGAAGGACGCTGCTTCTAAGCGTTAAGGTTTAGGGGAACGTTAGTATTTCAGTGTATTGGTATTAAATACAACAGTGAGTACCTAAGTCTGAGTGAACCTTCCTAGATCTAATAGACAAAAGATTCGACTGGCCCGGGGACAGGCCAGCTGCAAATCCCTTTTCAAAAGGGAGTAAGCGCCGTCCTTCTCGGTGCCCCTCGTCTACCTGCGCGCAGACAAGAACGCTTGATGGCGCGCTCAGACTTTCTCGCCTGTAAAATCCTTAATTTTACGAATGTCAACAAAATCCAAACGGCATTTTACTCGGGAAGGACAGTACTTTCAAAAAAGACAAAAAAAAATGCGTTTTTTGACTGCCTAGTCCCCTTAAGAAATCTACGCAGAATTCAAGTGCATGCACCTCCGATATTTAAAGACTGTTTTATATATTAAACTTTACATCTAGGGCTTTCTTAATTTTTTATATAAGAGATCAAGTTACAAAATCACATATGTTCCCAACAATATTGTTCTAAAGTTTCTATGAAGCTTAGTAAAAATATAAATGTCATCATTGGTGTCCAGGTGTTGGGACGTGTCCAGTTATTGGTACTGTTTAAACTATTGCCTTGGGAAGGCGGTGTGGATCGCCACTGGTATGGCCAGGGAAGGGATGCACTTCAATGAGTATGAAGAATTCCACCGGTTGATGGAACGGCACGTTTATTTGGCCTAAGTGGGCGTCGTTTACACTGACGGACGAACACTCCACACAAAACTCGACCACGAACAAACACAACTCACACAAACCACGCAAAGAACACGAAACAGAGATCTGTACAACTATGTACAATAAGCGCTGGGCGCGGGTGGCTCGACGGGCCGTTTTATTCAGATTCCAAAACTCGATGGGTCGCGGGGCGACAAAGAGAAGACCGTTCGTGCGTGCGGGAGCGTGTAGTGTTATTATTCCAACGATATTCGTGGTCCTGACTGCAGGATACCCGGAAGAGCTCGAATTCCCAAGCAAAAACGTGGGAACCGCGTAACCGTCTTAACGGTCGGTGCGTCATGATGTTGACACGCTCTCGCACGCACATTTAAATCACCGCTGAGCGGCGCGTTACATCGCGGCCGCAACAGGTACTTAAATACATTTGAATTACTTCAATACATTTGATATATTTTATAACATTGATTGTTTTTTTTTATAGAACTTTTCATTCGAGTTTAGCTTTAAGTGGTCGACTACTAGTGCTTTCACCTTATCTCTTTTCCCTCTGATGCAAGTGATTGATCCTGTATTGATCCTGTATTGTACTTCTTCGTTTGAACTCGTTTCTATCCATGGCAATGTACGAAACTCGTTTCTCGTGGTATTCGGATCTATTTTAAAAGAAGTGCATTGATTTTGGTACTCATCTTCTAAGAATGTTACATCACGTGACATTATTGTTTTCTTTGGGTTATTTCTATCGACGAGTCGATAACCCTTAGACTCAGTGCAGTAACCAACAAATATACATTCTTTACTCTTGGCGTCAACCTTTTTTCTTTCGTGTTTCGGCAAATGAACGTACGCCTTGCAACCGAAAATTCTCAAATGCTCGTGATTAGGCTTTCTACCGGTCCAAGTTTCAATTGGCGTTTTGCCCTTTACAGCCTTGGTCGGGGATCTATTCTTTAAATAGATGGCTGTTGATACAGCTTCTGCCCAATATTTTTTACTTAATTTGGCATCATGTAACACACAGCGACTCTTCTCCATTATCGTCCTATTGGCTCGTTCTGCCACTCCGTTTTGTTCGGGGTTGTAAGGAATACTGATTTGATGTATGATTCCATTAGTCTTAAAATATTTGTTCATTTCTTGATTCACAAATTCCCTTCCATTATCTGTCCTGAAGATTTTAATGGTGTGTCCAGTTTGGTTTTCAACCAATGTCTTGAACTGTTTAAAAATTTCGAGTACCTGATCCTTCGTTTTCAGAAAATATCCGAACGTCATTGCGCTGAAATCGTCTATTAGTGAGAACAAATATCTTGCGCCTAACCAAGTTGGTTCGGACATGGTGTTGACTTCTTTTCAGAATATAAGTTTAATTTAGACAATATGTTTATAGAAAAATAAGTACACTGCTTCACGAATGTTACACTCGGTTTACACGGTACTGACGCTTCGTAACGACTGCTTACAAGTGAGAAGGAATCGAACCTTCTCGAACGTTTTTTTTTTTTCTTACCTAGCAACAGTATCGGCACTGTTGATTCGACCGCTGTTGCGACGCCAGACATGCGAGCCAGATTTGAACAGCATAATAGTTGGTTTCCATTAAGGGGTTAGGACACAGTAACGGGCCAAGAAATCAAAGGATTTTTAAACGACGATAATAAGAAAAGTAAACAATCGTTTAATATAAGGTTTTGTGTTTTAGTTCACTATATTATGAACTATAAGAAAAGCATATAATATTTACAAAATAGCAATTGTACGCCGTGCAATGTCTCCATTTAAAATGTCAATTTTTTTTCGGATGGCCAACTGGTGGGCCGGATTCCGGCAAATCGGATGAACTGTAACAAAAATGTCATAAACTATAATATATTTCCTAGGCATTGACGATCCAACATTTCAATTTTAGCGAAAATTGACAAAATGGCCGATGTTTGAAAAATAATGAACAAATTTCGACAAAAGTGTGTGATCTGTTTGTTTTATGTTTTGTACTATAATTAAACAATTTAAAATGTTGGATCGCCAATGCTTAGGAAATATATTATAGTTTATGACATTTTTGAGGTTTTTGTTTGTTACGTCCTGAAGGGACTTTTCCGTAGATCACCCTGAGCGGTTAGAGTAATCTACTGGGTTCCTTGCTCTTGTCAAAGTGCTGAAGCACACCTTGACTATACTTACCAAGGAAAGGGAGGATAATAAGGGATTGAATATATAAGTACAATGGGTTTAAAGGGAAATCAAAGATGCAAAGTATATTGTTACAATATTTGAGATAGAAATCACATACCTAGAGACGGCGCTCCGTCTTAGCTGTCGCTCGCTGTTCGCTTTGATATCGCACGCTCGAGGTGTCGGTTGACCGAGCGTAGGTCGTGGTCGCTCGCTGTGCTCTATGGTAGCACACGGAAGTAGGTGAACGCGGGAACCGTCGTTTCGCTGACTAACTCGTACTGCCACACGTCCTCGCGGTATTTGGCGGTCCGAATCGGCGCGTAAGGGCTCTCCCGGCTATGCCGTTCTCGGTGCGTCGGATGGAGTTACCCTTAGGCGGAACCTGATCGGCCAGGCCTGCTTCGCGGTCTATACGTGGAGGTGAGGTCGCGATTTCTAGACGGCCCGCTGGCTCGTCGCAACTTCCTATGTCGAGCTCCCGAAATTGAATGTCTTCCCGAAGTACCGCGCTCGAGGTCCAAGCCTCGCACTCCCTATCTCGAGAGCGGGGGAAATCGCCCCGTCAGTCTTTATCCTTTTGCAATTTCCATTGCTCCATGCTCTGGAATCTAGGGCCCGGACCATCGGTGGTCACGTTGTGCCCACGCCGACGGATTCCGCGTTCGCCGACCTACTAACCCGCGTGTTGCGATTCCGCTGAATCGCTGATGGCGAAATGGAAGGCGACGCGGGGACAGTAAGCACGGAATGGACCTGAAGGGCCCATGTAACATGTTACAGTTCATCCGATTTGCCGGAATCCGGCCCACCAGTTGGCTATCAGAAAAAAAATGGACATTTTAAATGGAAACATTGCACGGCGTACAATTGCTGTTTTGTAAATATTATATGCTTTTCTTATAGTTCATAATATAGTGAACTAAAACACAAAATCTTATATTAATCGATTGTTTACTTTTCTTATTATTGTCGTCTAAAAATCGTCTGCTTTCTTGGCTCGTTACTGTGTCCTAACCCCTTAACACTCCCTTCGTTTAAATGTCTTGACCTCGCAGCAGTATCCCGATTTCTGATCGCAAATAACAGAGTCTATCTCTCGGCAAGGCTTTTGTTAACAGATCTGCCAACTGTACTTCTGAAAAAACATACTGTAGCTCGATCTGCATACTTTGGATCTTTTCTCTGATGTAGTGGTACCGTATATCTATGTGTTTAGTTCGCTTATGATACTCTGGATTTTTCGCTAATTTTATCACACTCTGATTATCCACTCGTAATTCACTCGCTTTCTCATACTCATATCCAAATACATCAAGTAAGGACCTTAACCATATGAGGTCTTTCGTCGCTGTGGCAGCCACAACATACTCGGATTCAGTCGTGCTTAGAGTTACCATTTTTGTCTTTCCGACGACCACAGCACTGGGCCACCTGCTAGAAAAATTATACACCCGGAGGTGGACCTCCGTGTATCGATAACGCTCGCAAAATCGGCGTCTGAATAGCCTACGAGTCGCGAGGCATTCTGTTCCCCCCTATAGAGCATTCCAAAATTCCTCGTACCCTGCAAGTATCGTATGATTCTTTTTACCGCTTGCCAATGTGATTCGTTATTTTTTTCTGATACCTGCTAACCGCATTCACTGCGATTGCAATATCTGGCCTGGATACGGTCGCTAAGAATAAAAGTGATCCCACCGCTTCTCTATAGGGCACGTTCATTCGTGCCTCGGACTCATCCTCGACTGGTCTCAGACCTGTATGTGGATTTGCAGGTATTGCAAGAGGCGTTGCCTCATTCATATTAAATCTTGTAATTAACCTTTTTACATATGACCTTTGATGAACGAAAATAGACTTTTCTTTCCGATTTCGTTCTACTTGCATGCCCCCGTGTGCACCTCTGCATCTCCCACCGTGATGTCGAATGACTCCCTCAGGGCAGCCATAACTCTCGTGATTGATTCTGTTTATTCGCTGCAACCAGACTGTCGTCTACGAAGAGCGCCAGATAGATGTCGTCGTCATCCAGTCGTCCATGGAAGATACACGGATCTTCATCAGTGGGTACAAGCCAGAGTTGGGCATTAGTCGAATAAATTTTGATTCGACTACATTTTTATTCGAATGAACTGGAATAAAAATTTCGAATAAAGTGAAGTTATTCGGGAATAACGAATAAATTTTTAGTCGACTAAATTTTTATTCGACTAAATTTTTAGTCAACTAAATTTTTAGTCGTTATTCGTTCCTCGTTATTCGTTAGTCGAAGGTCCGCTGTGGCAACTAAGCGACACGAATAAGTGGGGGTCAGAACCCGAGCCGCCCCGGCTCGGATCCCGAGGCTCGAGGCCTCTGGTCGGGCGAGAGGGGTATCATGCGGCAAGCTTTTCGAGTGTACCTACCGCCCCTACCAGGGGCTGCTCGGTATTCCGTACCATATATCGTCAATTTTAACAAATTTCACAGGGTTGTAAATTCCGTTCTGTATATTTCACAACAATAGAGGTCGAAGATCTTGTAATAACGTATAATATTACAAAACTGATTCACCATACATCATTAAATATATAAACAAACAGCTGACAAGTACAAATAACAAATCGAATATGAAACTGCGTTGTATACAGAGTGAGTGGGCTTGATAATTGAATAATTCCCAAATTTGACAAATCTAATTAAGGGCCACATCTCTTTGATTTATGGTTTTATGAAATGCTAATTGAACTGTTACCCCATTTTCGTATTTACGTTATTTCGGAAAAATGGAAGGGATGCATAGTGGGTGGAATAAAATTTTATTCAAGTTAATTGACTCCTCCTTTATATCCGGGACTCGAGCCGAAGCGTCTTATTCGTGACTTTTAGTCGCCACGGAGGTCCTTTGAATAACGAATAAGGAGGAACGAATAACGACTAAAAATTTAGTCGACTAAATATTTATTCGTTATTCTCGAATAACTTCACTTTATTCGAAATTTTTATTCGAGTTCATCGAATAAAAACTTGGTCGACTAAAAATTTATTCGTTAGTCACAAATAACTTAATTTTCTTCGAAATTTTTTTCGAATTTTAATCGAAGAACAATTTAGTCAAATAATGCCCAACTCTGGTACAAGCTCGAAGCGCCTGAAAAATGATCGAATAACATTATTTCAGCACCGTGGTGCTTGTTTTAAACCATATAATGCTTTGTTTAACTTGCATACTACGGCTTCGCGCTCACGACCTATCGTTAAACCTTCTGGGATTTTCATATAAACTTCCTCGTCTAAAGTCGCGTACAAAATCGCAGTCTTTATATCGAACTGGGCTAGCTCTAAATCTCTTTCCGCGACAATTCCTAACATTACTCGTAACGAAGTACGATAGCCTTCTTTTTGCATAAATCCTTTTGCACAGAGTCGTGCTTTGTAGCGACGAACTTCCCCGGATGGACCTCGCAACACTCGAAACACCCACTTCGAGTCTATCAGGTGATGGTCCTTGGATGCTGGCACTATTGACCAAGTGTCGTTTTGCCGGTGTGCCTCGAGTTCCTCTTCTATTGCTCTCTGCCATTCGGGTGCATTTGAACTCGAGATTGCTTCCTTGAACAAAACAGGTTCTTCATATGTTACGATATTCGCCGCGTACCTGTCCAGTCTTTGTATCAGTGCTCGATCTCTGAGATGTCTCTGGGAAGTCGTTGGTTGCTCATCTCTGTTGGCTTCCTCTTCCTTCTGGACGTCTGACGTGGTTCAGCTTCTTCTTCTTCTGCTTGTTCGACTCCCTTCCCTTGCGGTATGTCCAGCTGAATCGCCGTCTGCTCCTGCAGGTCCCAGTTGCAGGTCTTCTCGTTGAATACCACATCCCTTGATACGGTTATCTTCTTCGTGATTGGATCAAGAGTTGATAGTCTGTTGACTCTCCACTGTATCCCACCAGTATCAATTTTTTGGCTTTTGTGTCAAGTTTACCCCGAAGGATACGAGGAATATGCGTGTATGCTTCAGAGCCAAACACTCTTATGTGTGCCAGAGTTGCTTCCTTTCTTGCCCATAGTTGGAATGGTGTCTCTGTCTTTCCTTGGCTCGTTACAGTCCTGTTGAGAATGTGTACGGCAGTATTTACTGCCTCTGCCCACATATGTTTTGGTAGGCGTGCGGCATTTAACATGGTCCTTGCACACTCCACGATGGTGCGGTTGTCTCTTTCCGCCTTCCCATTTTGTTCTGGAGTGTATGGGGCTGTGTGTTCCATGATAATTCCACGGTTCTTGCAGTATTGTACCATTTGTTCGTTGCAATACTCCCTTCCGTTGTCTGCTCTCAGGATTTTTACTGGTTTGTCGAATTTGTTTTGGACGTACTGCACGTATTCTCTTAATTTTTTCGGCACGTCTGACTTGTGTTTTATGAAGTATACCGTTCGGTAACCCGTTGCGTCGTCCTTGAAATTGACATAGTATTTTGCACCGCTGATTGACTCGGTCGAAAAAGGGCCACAGACGTCGCTGTGTATCAGATCAGCCTTTGTCTGTCTTACGTAATCTCTTGTACCGAAAGGCTTCCTGTGCAGTTTTCCATGCTGACAGGCCTCGCAGCAGAATTCCGTGGGTTCATAGCCTATGCCACTTATCAGCCCGGTTTTTGCCATTTTGACCAGTGAGCGCTGGTTTATATGGCCTAAGCGTTCGTGCCACAGCTTGACGTCACTCTCGATGGTGTTCACTTCAGTATTTTTTACTACTTTGAAAAACATTCGAAAAATGTCATTATCTTGGCGTACGCCTTCCCCAACGATCGCGCTTCCGGAGTAAATATATATACTCCGTTTCTTGAAGAGTATTTCATAGTTCCTTAGCATGCACGCACCCATGGAAAACAGATTCTTTCTCAGTGTCGGTACGTATAACTGTACGTATTTTCGATATTTCCGTTCACCTACGCACCATTCACGAGTTTTTTTAATTTTTACAGTTCCGGAGCCAAGAGCCTCCAGTTTGTGATCGTTTGGCATGACGTCAGAGAGCCCGTCCTTTCGGAATGTTATGTGTCGTGACGCACCACTATCGGCAATCCACGCGTCCCTTGCTGAGAGATTCAGTAGATACTCTACCTGCCCGGCAGTGGGAGACCTTTAATAGTTTTCTAACTTACCAACACTTGCTCCGTTGTCTTCTCCGTCTCGTATGTACGTAGCGATGAATGCGCCCGTGTTCACTCTTTCTTGTTCATCGTGTCTGGATTTCTCCTTCTGTATACGGATCTTACAGTATTTCTTGATGTGCCCTTTCTTTTTGCAGTTAAAGCATACCAGATCCGTTACTCTTTTTGTGTGCCCAGCTTGGGATATCTTGTTTGCTTTTACTTCAGATTTCACTTTTATACTCATCGCAGCTAGAGCACTGTTTTCCGGGTCATCACAAGAGAGATGGTTTTCTTCTTTTATCAATCGTTCCTGAAGGCTTTGTAGGGTTTGCTGTGAGGGGTGTAACGTTCTCGAACGAGACGTTGCCGTTTGTTACAGGAGATTCCACAAGTAGAGCGGTTTACCCGTGGAATTGTGGGATTGGTTCGGGTGGCGTGCGATAAAGAAATGAATTTCACGAACTAGTGTCCTTCTTTTAACAATAAGTATTAAAGATAGTTTATTAAAAATAAATGGTTATTGACCTTTGGTCGCTCGGTCGATAAAACAATATGATTCTTTTATAAGGTAATCACGTAACGACGTATCGGTCGGTATTAAAGAATATCGCTCGGTTTGGGTTTCGACGCTGAGTCGGTAATTACGAGTATTATATAGGTTTTAGACACTAAGTCGGTTATAAGGAATATCGCGTTAATTATTCTAAAGATATGATTCTAAATCGTAATTGAACATAAAGTCTTATACACGTAGTCTGTATAATGTGTAATACAGGAATTGACGCTAGGTCGATTTACTAATGTTGAGTTGAGATATCGAGAGGATTCCTTCTCTCTGTATTGTGGTGGCTTCCAGTTGCCTATCAGCTTGCCCACGCTTTCTAGGATGGTAGCTGAGTGCTAGTGTAAGCGATCTCAGATGGTAGCCAGGTAGCCGGTAAAGGCGTCCCCAGATGGAAGTCGAATTTGGCTTCCTTCCTTCGGATTTGGTAATGGCTTCTGGTGCCTATTAGCTGGCCCACGCTTTGGAGTATGTGGTGTAGGGAACGGTAAGTATGCCCTGGGTGTGTAATTTAGGAGCTAATTAAAGCTACCTCGATTTGAGATTGAGGAGCTAATTAAAGCTACCTCGATTTGAGATTGAGGAGCTAATTAAAGCTACCTCGATAGGAAGTTGAGGAGCTAACTAATGCTACCTCGGTAGGAAGTTGAGGAGCTAACTAAAGCTACCTCGGTTTTGAGATTGAGGAGCTAATTAAAGCTACCTCGAGAGGAAGTCTTTTAGAGTTTGGGTTTTAAAGATAACTTCTTGTGTGCTGGTTCGGTGGCAGAACCTCGTCGTCGTCCGTTCTTCGTGGTTCGGTGGCAGAACCAAGTCTGATTCTCTGCTGCTGGCGACCTGTATTTATAATCGTTGTTGGTACTTGGCCCGCGCCAATCACTAGCTGCGCGGTCTTGCGCACCAATTAGGATTAACGTCCGGTTCGCGCCATTCGCGTACTACGCTCGGTTAATTTGGCGTCCGGTTTATCGTGCTGTTTACGCACGCGCGCTCTATTCACTCGCGGCACTGAGTTCACTTGTTTGAAAGGGTGGTTATGCGCGTGCACGAATTCGCTCAAAAGTATCGGATTCTGTAGACATTTCTGAAGAAGAAACCATCCACGGAAAATATCGGAACGGTTTTAAACTCGGATTGTTTGAGAAAATATCCAGCGGGAACGCGTGCACGGAGTTTTTCCGCTTGACGACAGTGCCATTGCTCGCCTGGCACGTCTCGCTAGGGCCGTGGCTACGCGCAATCGACACGGTGCACAGTGTTCGACGTAATGTACAAAAGTCAAAAATCCGAAGTGTTCGATCCACAAATTCTTGTATCTTAAAATGTTAATAAAGAAACGTGGTTTTTAATGCTACCCATAACTTTTGCTCAATTTACCAATTTGTTGTAAAAAATGGCCCTAGAAATTTATTCCAAATCTCGGTGCATTTTCCAAACACGTCCCATTGGCGGAATGTTTATGCTTTTCATTTGATTTTTAAAAGTTGTGTTTAATACTGTCATACCTTCAAAACTGCCAAGTCAGTTTTTTACTATACTAACAATTTGTACGAATATTTTATGTTAAGTGTTTATCAACTTCAAGGAGACTTTTAAAAAAAGTACCAAAAAGTACCTCCGACATTTTTTTTATATAAATTTAGGGGACATTAAGCTTTATATTCCCGTCAATTTCAGCTGCCCGAATTTGCCCGAAACAGAAAAAAGTAAAAATCATTATTAAGACGTTCGCCGCTCAGGCCCGTGCTGCGCCCGCTGCGTAGCGTAGAGCTACTCGTGCATTCCGGACGTTTAGTCTACACATTCATCTGTATCTCTTCCCTGCATCTCTGGATTAGATGCTTTGAAAATTTACTTCATATTGCTTACCGATTGAAGTTTAAGACATGGCAAGTGAGAGGCGAAGCTAATAAGCGTCTTTTTGCGGAAACTAAAGCAAATGTACAAAAGGGATTTAAAGAACAGATGGGATACTTAATTGATGTTCCAAAATCTGGATTTGGTACGACTAATGACGGAAGCACAGTCCGAAAATTTTTCGAAAACCCTCAAATGACTTCAACAACAACAGGAATAAATGAAGACTTAATATGCAAAATTGGATTAATTTTAAGAGTAGTTTCAAGTGGATTAAAAATAAATATTACTACATGGAAACAATTAACAGAACAGACAAAATTATTATATTTATCGAACTATGGCTGGTATTATATGCCAGTCAGTATGCACAAATTACTAATTCACGGGAGTGATATTATATCACACCATCAAATTCCAATAGGGCAACTGTCAGAAGAGGCTTTAGAAGCTACACTAAAATATAAGATATATTAGAGAACACTATACCAGAAAATCATCCAGAAAGAATACCAATAAAGACTTGATTAATTTCCTTATTATAAGTTCAGATCCCGTGGTCTCACGACACAGAAAAAAATCCTCCAAGGTAAAAAGGAAAAATTTTGCCGAAATTATGCACTATGTGATAACAAATGAATGTACTGAGGAATCATCTCTTAATTTTGACGAAGAATCCTCGGAAGCAAGGTTATCGACTGTTTCAGAATCCGAAGCTGAATGAACCAAGGTAAGTGCGGGTAATAAGGCCCTCTTAAGGATCCATCATTTTTTAAAAAGAATTATACATACTTTTGAAAACTCTTTTTTTTTTACAGAAATCTATGAACATTATACTATAAACTATGATATTTTGTATAATATATAATAAAAGCAATATTACCTGATGGGCCTTATTACCCGCACTTACCTTACATGCATTCAAAAAAATTTTTAAAAAACTTATAACAACAAAGATGTATAAAAATAGTCCTTTTATAAATAAATATGAAATTTATTTTAAAAAATTTTACTCCAGAGAGAAGTTATTAATTTTTGTCCATTTCCCTATACCCATCGAACACTGTGCGGTGCCCCGTAGAATTGTCCTTAGCTATAGGAGTTAAAATTTTTTTTGAATTTTTTTTGGTCCTCGACTACTTTCGAAGTATCAATGAATATTGTTTAATAAAAGTACAATTTCTTATATGTATAATAGTAACATTTGTATATTATTTCCAAAAATATAGACGAAATCTTTGCTTTATATCTCTTACAATTATATGATAGAATATAACGCAGCGTGTAAGCTACTCTACGCGGGTGCGGAATCCGGATGTCACAATATAGAATATTTTTTAGTTACTAAAATTGTATTATTCACTAATTCCTTATAATTATATAAGTATTTATATACAACAAAATATTATTACAATTTAACTTAGATATAGGTTTAAATAAAATTAAAATAATGCATACGTGTTAATATTTGTCTTTTATCAAGCTAGATTTCTTTGTATCGGGGTAGAATTGTCGATATTCTTCTAAAACTTGTAAAATGTATTGTTTGTTGTCTTCATTTGTTGTTAATATTTCATTGTAGTCTGACATCAGTTTTACGCCTCTCTCCGCAGTGTCATTCACAATTTTCAAATTCTGTACAACTTCTAAACCCGCTTTATATTCTTCGTCGTTTTCCCAGGCTGCCGGATCTAGTTGCAAAAAATTTGTCGATATATTAAATATTTTTAAAAAATTTTTGCTTTCTCCTGAAATAAATTTTTCCACGTTGGCATTAACATAATTTTTTATGTCAATATTTTTTATAACAATTTTTTTTAAAGGAATTTTTGTATCGATTTCATCTAACTTTGTAACCATACGCCTTTTTACATTGAAAGATAAATCTGCATAAGAAAAAGATAGAGCTGCACATTTTGGCGTCAAATACCATAAATGGCCACTAAATTTTATGTAATCCTATTTGGCTTATATTTTTGTCAACTGCTTGGTATGCATAACGCTGTTGCACAAATCTTAAATCCTGATGCGGAGCTTTTTCAGGAATTGGAGCACTAAACCACACTTCAATGTATAAATTAGGTAAAAATATACATATATCCTTAATTCCTACCATTTCTTCGGAACGTCACGCAAATTCTTCGCGCAATAAATATATCTTTAATATATATATATGGCTTTAGCCATCCATCTGGCATGGTGGAAAGTTCCAGGAACATGAAAACGATTTCCTTTGGCACAAGTTCCACCAAGAAAAATAATCATTAATTGGAGGAATTCCACATAATCACCTCTTGGTTGCTTTTGCTGTATAGTATTGAAGCAGAAGTTCAATTTTAATTCTATGTCTTGGAGCTTTCCACTAACATAATCATGAAAATTTGATTGTTTAAGGGGACCTTCCAGTCTAAAAGTCGATTTTTGTTTTATTTCATTTTTCGAATGTTCAACCTTTCAGGAATACGTGTTTAAAAGGATTTGTTGAAATTCGTAAAATTCCCGAAGTTATAGGCATTTGAGTAGCGGCAAATGCATGGGCAACAATCGGCCACTCGGCGCTCAAGTAAAACTTAAATCGCGTTTTTCTCGAAACAGTGTTCTCAAAACGGTGGGACCTGTATCTCTAAAAGTTATAATAATAATAAGAATAATAATAATAATAATAATAGTTTATTTGACGGACATAAAATCCACTTGTACAAAGAAAATGGCAATAAAGCGATAAGCAATAAAGTATCTAATTAATGTATCTCCGAACTTAGTCTAAGTAGACGCTCTTAACACGGACAAAATTCTAGCTTTGAAAGTGTGTAGAGAGTCGACAAAAATATCAGCATTACACGCCAGCTGGTTAGCTGTATTACAGGCTCTGTTTAACGGGTCAGTTTCCCCCAGGTTCAATCTAAAGAAACCTGTATGGAAAAGACGTTTGAAACGGAGTGGCCTAGCCAAAGCGTTAAGCCCCACCAGGCCTAAAATATCAGGGCAATCAATCTCCCCAAGCAACAAATTCCTCAAAAAGGTGAGGTCAGAAACAGACCTACGTACTTCCAACGTATCCATTTTTAAGCGAGATAAAATTGGACCGTAATCATGATCCGTGAAGGACATAACTCTACCCAGCACGAAGCTGGCGTGTCGTAAAAATTTGTGCTGAACCCTCTCCAACAATACCCTGTATTTAGCCTGATGGGGTGACCAAACTACACTGGCATATTCGAGCTGCGGTCTGATCAATGCACAGTACAATAGACGCAACGAAGCTACTCCCCTAAAATCGGCCGAACATCTTTTGATTAGGCCAAGCGTCCTAATGGCTGCTCTTGATATGTTTCGTGCATGCTGGGCAAAGGACATTCTCGAATTGTATGTTACACATAGATCCCGTATACACTCAACCCTGCCCAGCAAGGTTCCACACACATTATAATCGTAGTTCAGGACACTCTTCCTGCGGGTGAGGGACATGATGTGACATTTAGCAATGTTTAGCCTGAGACCATTTGCATTGCACCACGCAGATAGACTATCCAAATTAGATTGTATACGCTGCGCGTCCTCGGAAGTCTTTACTATCGAGAAAATCTTCAGATCATCCGCATACAGAAGAGGTTTAACGAAGGAAAATTGCTGAACCAAATCATTAATGAAAATAATAAATAACAAAGGACCGATGTGAGACCCTTGTGGTACCCCAGAGTTAATTACAAAGCTCTCCGAGAGAGTGCCCTGAACCTTGACCGCGAGCGACCTGCCGCTCAGGTAACTTCTGACCCACTCCACCATGCTATCCGTGAAACCAAGAAGAGCTAGCTTCTGCATGAGCAGATCATGATCCACACAATCGAACGCCTTGGAAAAATCAGTAGGGGAAAGGTGGGATAGTTGATCACAGTTTTGCTTTTTTATTAAAATAATAATAATGGTTTGCTTTGTTTGTATTTAATTATGTAAGTTGTGATTATTAGAGTATTCTCAATGTACTTCTACCAATTTGAGAGTTCAAAACTAATTTTAATGACTGAAATTAAACATTTTCTGGCGATGATGTTATGCACAAGTATCCCCCACTGAAGGGGAGACTTGATCAGAATGTTAGGGAGACTTGATCAGTGAAGTTTAAGAGTAAATAACACATTAACTTTCTAAAAAATATTTATTATCTTAGTCAATAACATGATATAAAAAGAATATGATAAAAAGAAAGTAAACTATTGAAAGAATTACTGAAATAATAAAACCGAAGAATTAAACTCTATCTAACCGAAGATAAAACAACATAAATGCATTCTTAAAAGACATTTCACTTATTGTTAGATAACATCTGATTCAGATGAAGATGAAGAAAAGATTTTCCTTCTTACTTTCTTTGCCGTATTTGTCAGCTTCGTTAGCCGTTCTATGGTTCTTTTTTGGGCATTTTGTAATTTCTTTATTTTATTTTCTTCCCTATTTCTTAAGTCAGTTTCAATATTATTTTTAACAGGTGTGTCAGTTAGGATAGCAGACTTTAATTTCTTTCTGCCCTTTTTGCATTGTTTTCTTGGTCCCGCTTTTGGGAACGCCAGCAACTGCTCAGGACTAACAAGAAAATTTTCTGCAGATTTTGACGGTAATTTGCTTGACTCGATAACTGGCTCCACAGGCTCTTGTTCGTTGATTGTTTCAGGCAGTGCTTGGCGATCCGTCAACGCGGACGACAAGAAATCATCCTCCTTAAAAATGGAGGGATTAAATGGAAATATGCCAGTCTTTCTAAAGCCGCTTATTATATTTGTACAAGTCATAGAAATTGGGAAACCTTTTCCAATGATCTGAGAAATATCATAAATAGTGATCACCCTACCTGGATGATCTCTCATCCACTCGTTTGAAGCAGTGTCGCAAGCATTTTTAAAAGAATAATAAACAGCCACATCTAGAGGTTGTAGCTTATGACTACAGTGTGGTGGTAGAGTTAACAAATTTATGCCATTCTGTTTCGAAAAGTTCAGTGATTTTATTGAAATATGACTTTCGTGATTGTCAAGAATAAGTAAGACCTTCCTATCTTTTGAACATTTGACATGAGCAACAAAATGCTGCAGATATAAATAAAACGTATCAGCTGTCATCCATCCTGATGGATTTGCTGCTCCATCTGAATCAGTTGGAGCTCCCGCGAGCATCATAGGTTTAAAATTAATTCTAGGAAAAATCATAAACGGCGGAATGGATCTTCCACTACCACTAATGGCACAACAAATTGTTACTAATTGACCCCGTTCTGCAGATGTTAATTGTCCAACTTGCTTTTGGTCCTTTGGAGCAATAATTTTTTTCGGTTTTTGAACAGTAGTGTAACCTGTTTCATCTACGTTTCATATATCGTGCTCATTTAACTTTTCTCTATCTAAAATGGTTTTCAAATTTGCAAAAAAATCGTTAACATTATTTTTATTAAAGCTTGTAGCCCTGCTCAGACTTGTGGCTTCTGGAGTTCTTAGTGACAGTGACGTATTTCTCTTCATATATCCTTTTAGCCAATCATTTCCAGCAATTTTATTTATATCCCACGTTTTCGGTCGCGGAATGTTATTCTCTACTGCTAACTGATAAGCTAACACTCGAACTTTCCTGTACGTCAAACCACAATACATTTTAGCACATATTTTAAGATATTCGGCTAGTTCGGCTTCACGTTCCGTATTAAATATCAACTTTTTTTGATAGTTTGATGTCATTTCAGAGTTAGGATTATCCTTACATTTCTTCATATAACGTTTTAGTGTCATTCTGTCCACATTGTATTTTTTCGCCACAGTTAAAATGCCGCTTTTGCCTTTTAAGGCTTCTACAATCGCTAATTTCATATTTTCACGGTCTATCTTCGTCCTATCTTTTACACCTTTTTTTCTCTTGTAAAACTGTGGCATCTATAACAAGAAATCACTATGTAACTACTCGTATATAGGTATTTATGTTCTGTCGCACGTCGATAGATTCAGAAGAGAGGGATATTTGATCACCTGCTCAAGTATCCCACCTCACACACTGATCAAGTATCCCTCAATGCACTCGATTTGAAAAAGGATGAAGAATTAAACTTACCTTAAATATTGAGATCAATCAATAAATAGTATTAATAGACCAGAAAATGCTGTTTTTACTTAATATAGTTGAAATCGTTGAAAATGCAACATTCACTCGAAAAGCAGGAAGAACAAGGTGACCGAAATATTTACTTTTTGGCTGCGAAAAAGATAGAAGCTTCTAACCGCATTATTCTATGCTCCCGAAAGAAAACTGCAACGTGAAGTATTGCGACAATGCAAACAATACCATGACAACGTGACAGCAGGCACAAATTGCCAATATATTAATTAAAAAACGGATGTGATCATGTATCCCCGATGATCAAGTATCCCACCTTTCCCCTATACACGACATCGATTTGTTCGAGCGTATCCAAGGCCGTGGTCACATAGTTACCGAAAGCTACCAAGTTAGTGACAGTGGACCGACCCGGAACAAAGCCATGCTGAGAAGAACAGATTATATTGTTCTTACAAAAGAAAGTCAGTTTACCCGTTACAATTTTTTCGAAAATTTTACACATCGAACAGAGGATAGTAACCGGCCTATAATTTTTAACATCAGCTCTGTCGCCCGATTTAAAAATGGGCGTCACAAGGCTAGATTTCCAGCGAGCAGGAAACTTCCCCATCCTCAGCGAACGGTTAAATATAATCCATAGCGGCCGCGACAATGAGTATTGACATAATTTAAGGAAACAAGGAGGCACACCGTCACTACCAGGACCCTTGTTGACATTTAACGAACCAAGTGCCTCGAAAACCTCGCACAGGCCTATATTCAAGTGCGGTATATCCACAGTCGATGATACACCGATATTCGCACCGTGTATGCCGGCTGGAAAAGAAGCGAAATTTGACAAGAACTGACCGGCAAAAAGCGCGGCAATATCGGTAGCGGAATCTGCGCGATGGTCCCCTGAGAACATAACTCCTGGAAAAACACCAACCACGCGCTTTGAGTTGACATGTTTCCAGAAAGACTTAATGTTCAGCGGGATGCTGGATTCCACCGCACTTATATAGCGTCTATAATCTATGCGCGTCAGATCTTTACACGCTGAGCGTAAATGCGAAAAATGCAAGTAATCAACCCACGAATGAGACTGCTTAAACCGAGCGTGAGCCTTCTTCTTGGCTCTGACCGTGTACCTCAGATTCCTCGAAAACCAGCTCGGGAAAGATGACCGGAAGGAGGTGCGACACGGAATATAGCGCACGACGGCATCATTGATGCGAGTGTAAAGAAGATCCACTGCGCTGTCGAGAGGCAATTGTTGTAGGTCGGTATCCCAGTCGAAAGCGCCTAGAAAGCAGTTAATGACCGGGTAGTCGCCGGCTCCGAAGTCCAGACGCGAGCAGGAAGTCCTGGGAAGAGAGCAAGTCGGATGAGCCCTGATAAAAGCAGACAGCGCTGGATGATGTGAGTCTTCATCCACAAGGAGATCCAGAGCGGCCTTCATGCTGATGGACGTGTTATTTGTGATTATCCGATTCGACTGAAACTTTTTTATTTTGAAGAATATACTTCTGGCTAGGGAGGGGGGGGGGGGGCTAGAAAAAATTACAAAAAATTGAAAATTTGTAATTTTCAAAGGCGTTGAACGGACGACAAATACAGGGAAAAGTGATTTCAAACTTGAAGTGTCGTTATTTTGTAATAAAAATGTAATTTTTGTAATTTTTTCTAGTTCCCCCCCTAGCCAGAAGAATAATCTTCAAAATAAGGAAGGTTTCAGTCGAATCGGATAATAACTTTTGGAGATACAGGTCCCACCGATTTGGATAAATTTTTTGACGCTTTGACTTTAACGTTTCCCCAGGGCCGTATGCAATGATTAATTATAAAACAAAAAATATATTTCTATAATTTAAGATATCCTTAATACAATGCAAAATGTCCCATTAAATTATATATAGTAGTTTTCCTTTAATTAATTCCTAAATATCACCTATTTAGTTGGGCTCTAGACCGGAAGGTCCACTTAATGCTCGGCCAAGCTTTTTGAAATTTCTTGAATAACGGTATTTCAGGAGCTGAAAATTTCGATATTTTTTCTTCGAATACACATTTTAAAACTAATTCGTACATATGGTGATGACACGGAAAGTACAATAAATCCCGCCCGATCGTTTGCTGTAAAATAACGCAAACACCTTTCAATCGTCCCATATTTGTAGAAGTTGTATCGCAGCAAATCGCTTGTACCGAATCTGTTAGTTGCCAATCTTCTAGCATTTCGAATACTGCTAACGCTTGTTCTTTACCAGTAGATTCTACTATCGCAGGAACCCCCAGGAGTTTTTCTTTTTGTGGATATGTAATAACTACAGGCAATCTCTCTACCCGTCCTTTGCCAGATAAGCATGGTAGCATTTTCCCATCCCAATGAACTGTTATGATTATAGGTACCTTTTTTGAAATACTTCCCGCAATTTCGCGGTGCGTTCTGCGCGAAGACGATGTCGCATACGCCGAATTGAAGATCGGTTAATGATCAAATCTGCATTACGATCACTCACCTTGCAGTTGTCCAATGATGCGTCAAGTTTCATATTAAGGGGGCCGTCTCACCGGGCCTTGAATGTGTGCGTACGCTCACACCAGCTAAGTTAAGCGTGTACGTATACGCGTGTAGCAAACAATCCGTAAATTACAACTTTTGTCCTGGAATCGGCATGAAGGAAGTTTTTGCGGGTACAGTTCCCTTCAGTAGACATCTGTGCAGGTTGGTCTGGTGCGTTTGAACGCTAATAAGCACCCAACTTTGAAATAATAATGAATTTATGACTCGAAAACTGTCAGAATGAAGCTTCAAGGCTTCTCCGTTGGTGGCGCTAATGGTGCACTGCAGCCATGTAGCACCAGCGTGACGTGTAGGCAGGGCCGACGCGAGGTTAGCTGGCGCCCTTGTGTAAAAAAATTTTTGGTGTCCCCAAATTTTTGCACTTGTTTTCTATTTAATATGTTTAAAATAATTACATTTATATTTAGTTTATGTGGGGTGTTAGATTCCTTTATTATTAAGCGTACGATCTAGTTTTTTTAGCGTCCCATTCGGCTGGCGCCCTTGTGCGGCGCATGGTTCCGCCGGGCCTGCGTATACGCGATGTAGTAAACAAACCGTAAATTACAACTTTGGTCCTGGAATCGGCACGGTGGACGTTTTTGCGGGTTTAGTTGCCTTCAGTAGACATTCGTGCAGGGTGGTCTGGTGCGTTTGAATGCTAATAAGCACCGTACGTTGAAATAATAATGAATTTATGAATCGTGTACTCAGGACAGCCCGAAAAATGACAGAATGAAGCTTCAAGGCTTCTCCGTCACCGGCGCTGATGGTATATTCGTGCATTGTACCATCAAAACCGGTGGAAGTCCAATCTAGCCGATAAATGTAGGAAAGACATAGTTGCTGAGATGTATCGAGAGTCGAATTGCGCTGTTGCCGCATTTCCCCTATTACTATTTTGTCGTCAGGGAGGCTTGAATGAATTACGGCGAAGCGGTTGGAGAACAGAGATGGGCAAAGATAATATCTGGATAAACTCAAATAAAATATACTACAGTATTGTCTCATTACGGGCTCGATTTGATGTACACGATGTGGACTTTTCGCTATCTCCACCACTTCTGTCTGACTCTTGTCCGGCGAAGGCGAGAGCGAGCGAGAGGCACTGAAAGCGAGCGAGGGCGATACGAGATAGACGACGGGATGATGTTTTGTCTCGTTCCGTCTTTCGGACGCCTGACATTCCGTCCTTTGCGTTCGCGGCCGTCGCGCAGGCAAAGCGTTCCATCTCGCTCCCCCTTCGGCCAGAAAGAAGCGAGAAACGAACACTGGGAATTAGGGCTCTGTTCGCGATACGGGCTCAACGCCGCGCCGCACAGTGGGGCAAAGTGACGAAATTTGTTTCATAATCAAAGAACTTTTGATAGAAATGAGATAGAGCGATGATTTTTTTTAAAATTTAAGTTGAAAGATTGCAGAATAAGGGAAAATTAATTAAATTATGATACGAACGTTTTTTACCTTTAAAAATCTGTGTTAAACTTTAAATCGATTTTTTTTCAAAATCCTGAGGTAGTAGACAAATTTTGCGAACGGATATGAAATCAGCGCGACAAAATCTATAGGAAATGATGTACAACATGTCAAGAAAAAATTCTAACCGAACATGGTATTGGACAAAACATATTTTTGTTGTAAAATGGAGAAGAGGAATTACATAGAATGAGAGAAGATAATATTAAGGCTCCCCCAAACCAACGCGAATATTGCCGCGCGGAGCGAATCCGCCGCGGATCAGAGTTTTTTATACATGTCGGCTTATGGGCGCCTTATCTGATCCGCGGCGCGAATATTCGCGTTGGTTTGGGGGAGCCTTTACAGTATTGTCTCGTTAGCGGATCGCTGGTCGGGACCGTCGCGGGCGTTGAGCCCGTATCGTGAACAGAGCCCGAATTCCCAGTGTTCGTTTCTCGCTTCTTTCTGACCGAAGGGGGGAGCGAGATGGAACGCTTTGCCTGCGCGACGGGCGCGGACGCAAAGGACGGAGTATCAGGCGTCTGAAAGACGGAGCGAGACAAAACATCATCCCGTCGTCTGTCTCGTACCGTTCTCGCTCGCTTTCGGTGCCTCTCGCTCGCTCTCGCCTTCGCCGGACAAGAATGAGACAGAAGTGGTGGGGATAGCGAAAAGTCCACATCGTGTACACCAAACCGAGCCGCTAACGAGACAATACTGTATTCTTCGAATAATATACACTTTTTTATCTGTAATTGTCCATTTCAAAAGAAAGCGTCATATGTTTTTAGAAGAATTATAGCATTCATAAATTTCATTACGATCGGCGTGTTATACTTCGGTGATGTACCTTATTGAAACTGTATGCTTTGAATTTGCACACTGATTATACAAAATATTACAACCTTCAATGTGCAAATTAGTATTGTTTCATTGACATGTTTCCTGACTTCACTACTCAACCTCTCTATTTTTCATTATTGCTATCCTCCTTTTCGTTCAGCGACGCTCTGATGCTAGACGCAGCAATCGGACGCGCTACATCTACAGCTGATGCAGAGGGAAACACCTACAGGAGCGGTGGTTATGTGTGCGTGACTGACGCTCGCAGTTCCGCAAACATAACCACCGCTCCTGTAGGTGTTCCCCCCTCCATCAGCGGTATTGAAGCCTGTTGATCCCTGCCTAGACGCAGCTCTCGTGCCGTATTCCTCCAAGACTTCTCAGTAGAAGGAGCTGTGGCAACAGCGCGGCGGAGACAGAGAGAACAGAAAATGTGGCAACTATGCGTAAAAAATTAGTCTACATAGAGTACCTGGAGATGTCACCTCTGTAGAAGTTCTTTTTATCAACCGCAGTAGTTTCATTAGGGTCCGTCTGTTTACTGGGGACGCTTCGATCGATTCCGACCAAAACAAAAAGGAGACGGCCCCCTTAATAAAATCCTGGTTCCCCCTTGGCTTCTTTGGGTTACTTGGACCTGGTTCATTAAGAAAATCAGGCACCTCTGTAATAGAACCTTTGAATGCAGAAGATTACCGGGAAGAATAGCTGGTTTTCCTTAACACATGGGCCCACAAAGATCGGCGTGAAATAATTCTAAAAATGTCGTGCCTCTTTGAGAGCCATACTTTTTAAACGGAAATCTACTCTGTATGCATTCTGTGCAGGGCTTCCTGTCTGAGTTTAAATATTGCACTTCAGGTGCCATTCCATGCTGCGGTCATTCAAGTTACCTAATCTCTTGTGCCACATTTCTTGAGTGGTTCTTTTAATAGCTGTGAAGGATTTTATTGATTTGACGTTCAATTTGTATATGCCATTTAAGTCGATGGCAGTTGCTACCAATGAGGCAGTTCCACCATATTTTTTATTCAGGTAAATCTTGCAACCTTCTTTATCAAATATGACTTTAAATCTCTTGCGTATGAGAGTGCTTACATACAGTAGATTAGTGTTCAAATTAGGTACATATGTTACGTCTGTTATTAACTTAGGTTCTCCTTGATTTAGTAGATCAACAAAAACATCTGTTCCAGCAGCTTCCATTTTTCCATTATCTGCTGCTGTCACCTGTTGATTTACAGTGCTCTTGAAGTCTGTGAGCCAGCCTTTATGTCTGGTCATGTCGTTCGTTTCTCCCGAATCGACGTACCAGTTACAACCAGAAACTTGGGTTGAAAGTGCTGTCAACCAAGTCTAATCTGTATTATTATTTCGGGAAGAACTACCCTTCGACGAAGTAGCCTGACTCTTCTTGCAGTCAGGTTTTTTATGTCCCACTTCACCACAACCAAAGCAACGTATCTCCTTCTTTTCAAAGGCTTTCTTGAAGGTTTTCTTTTTATTGAAGCCTTTTGCTGCAAACGCTACTTCTGGGGATCCTCGTCCTTCTTCGTTACAGAACCTTTAATTTCTTCCTGCAATAGTTTGTTCTTTACAAGATCGCTTGTAATTTCGACGCTCGAGCTTTCAAGCGCCATGACCATCCGTTTATAATCTGAAGGTAACCCTGCAAGAATTATTACACCTATTAGTTTATCATTCCATCGTGCTCCGATGTCGGCCAGCTTCTGTGCAAGCGTTAATGCTTCCGACACGTATTCGTTCATGTTTTTGAAATTTGAATAGTCAATCTTTAGTAACGCTCTCATTACACCAAGCATTCTTGCTAAGCCTTTATCCTCATATGCTTTTGATAAATTAAGCCAGGCTTCTCGTGCAGTTGTAGCGTTCTGAATATGTACGTAACAATGTTTTTTCACGTTTAGACAGATCTTCGCCAAAGCCCTTTGACCCCTTCTAATGTTAGGTGCATTTGTATTGGAAGGATCAACACATTCCCAAAGATCCATCCCAATTAGTGTAATTTTCATCATGAATTTCCATGGTGAGAAATTTGACATCCCATCCAATTTTGGATCGATCGTGGGAATATTTCCCTGGAATCTCACGATCGTCGACATGGTATTTAACTCAGTTGGTGTCCCACTGGTACTTTGATCAGTCATTTTTGAGCGCAAAAACACCTGGACAGCTTCCCAACAAAGAAAGAAAAAATGAGCCTTATTAGCAATCACGTGTTGGATATAGGTTAGGTGCCAGCATGCACAACCTCCTCAGTTTTATAGTAATAAATCTATATAATTCAATGGTTCTAAATAACACGGACAATTCTGGGCCCATAACCTGTTAGTTTGTGTGATTAAAGGAACTACCTTTTTGTACTTGCATAACTATTTAACAGAAAAATAGAAAATGGTTACATACACGTTATGCGTTATATTATACATGCTGAAAGTAAAAGCGACGCGGTGCGATAAACTTATAAACTAAAGACGCCATCCCAAAATGGTTGGTCGATTGGCCATCGAGTATAAATCAACAATAGACACTAGAATATCATACTTTCACTTATCTTCTTAATTTATCTGATAGTTTATAAAATGACAGAGAAAAAAATATTTTTCTCATATTTTTATTAATTGTATAGCCTTTGTGTCACTGGCACACAGTGGGAGAAAATGACATCCCCATAAAAAATTTCAAAGTAAAAAAAAATACGCCAAGTACATGAAATCAAATAAATCACAAAAAAATAGAAGATAATAATAATTACAAAATAAAAAAAGATGTGAATCAAAATGAGCTGCAAGTACATAAAGGTGCTTTTCAACTGCGCTTAAGATGATGCAACTACATATACACAGCTAAAATGCTGTGTTCATACATTCCATTACTCATATCGCGAATATTTTAATAATGTGAAGATAAAATTATCGGTGTCGATGAATGATATTGGAATTATTTTAAAACGCAATGCAATGAAAATGTACTCATATTATAAGGGTTTTAAATTGACAAATTATCTGAAAGCCTGGGAAAGGGAAGGTATGGGTATTGATGAACCGAGAATACTTTGCGTGGCCACGCCAAGTATTTGACTTCCAGGCCGCGGACATGTATGCAAATGTCTAGATGTTACATTTTATCTTCACATTATTAAAAGGTCCGCGATATGAGTAATGGAATATATGAACACAGCATTTTTGCTGTGTATATGTAGTTGTGTTATCTTAAGCGCCGTTGGAAAGCACCTTTATGTACTTGCAGCTCATTTTGATTTCACATATTTTTTTATATTGTATATTTTCTTCTATTTTTTTGTTGTGATTTACTCTTTTCCATCCATGATTTTTTCATGTACTTGGCGTAATTTTTTTTTACTTTTTTGAAGTTTTTTATGGGTCTGCCTATACAGACGTTACTAAAAAACCATCTGCTTGACTGTTTTACAGCCGACGGTATTAGTATAACTATAATTAAAAAAACTGCAAACATCTGCAAAAGATTTGTATAATAATGTTGGGGACTGTTCCAGAAATAGTTTCCTACATAAATCCCAAGACGTGTTTTACTTTTTTCGAGAAAAGTGAGGTTAAACTGTGGAAACATAAAATTCAGCAATTTATTGAATGTGTAACTTCGAGACAAAACTGAATTTAATGTAACTAAAAAAATAGTTTCACAATCAAAATAAAGAGTATGTAGTACCTTCAGTTAAATAGTCCATTGAAAATTATTTTTATTTATGCTTAATGTTAATAATTTATAGGTGGCCTTGACATATAAGACAGAACTAAAGTCCATTTCATATATATTGGCCGGTGAGTTCGGTTTTGCGAGCAGCGCGCGAGGAGAAATCAGCCACCACCACCTGACGATCGTGAATTGGCAGTTGAAGTTTCTTGGCCCCCGAAGGGTATGGTGGGGTAACGGGAACGCTGCTCGACTCCGCCTGAACGCAGCCGTGTGGCTGTTTATTCTTAGCGTAGTAGTTGTGTATAGGGACCGGCGGACTCCAGCTACTGTTGATAGAGGGGGAAACACCTACAGGAGCGGTGGTAATGTGTGCATGAACTACGCCTGTGGTAGCTGGAGTCCGCCGATCTCTGATTAGGGCCCTTTACACGGACGGTCTTGCGCGCGGTCCGGCCCGCGGTCCGGCGCGTCACGGGCCGCGCGGCCCGCAAAAGTACGTGAAGCCGGATCGTGGCGCTCCTTCGCGCGGGCCAGGAGGTCGTACCCGTCACTACTTAGAGACAGCGAGTTCGGGCTCCCATTTCTATGTCGACTCCACATGCTTTTTACACGATCCACCGCAGTGGTGTATTGTGTACTACCTGTTCGATGTATATCATCGATCTGCGAAACGATCGGCAAGACACGATCGTGATATACGTTCGCGAAAAGTATACAAATTCTTCGATATACCTGGCTTATAGAGGATATCATAAATGCTGTTACTGTAGGGTACACTGAAACATCTGTTTTTACGAAGCTATATTTGGTTGACCTGAAGGTGCTACAAATTATGGAAATGGTTTATGACTCAGTTATAACGAGTGTAAAATTTTACAAGGGTACATTAAAAAATGTCCAAATGTTTCCTCGGCAATGCGTTGGCAAATGAAATTGCAGTTAACACATTCACTGTTGTGACAATCATAATTATTACTGTTTGTAATGTTTATCGGATAGGTGCAAGGAAATCTAATTCACAATTACGTATAATTATAGCAAAAGTATTTACAGCGCGAAGTTCACTATGTACTCTCTTTTCTGTACAAAGCACGTTTTAATAAATAACTATTTACACTTAACTTATATAATGTTGAAACCTTAGCGAGCACTATGGAGTAGCGATGGTTTAGCGCTTAAAGCCAAAGCTAGACAATTAGCAAGCGTGAAAGCAAGTTACTAAGCAGTTGAGTAACTTTTAAGCAAAGGTAAAAGGCGCTAGCAGGAGAAGCGCGTATCGCAGGCAAAGGACACGTAAGCACGGTACGTGTTAACTGTTCGGAGTCGCGAACCAAGAGAGTCTTCCAGGAATCGCGATCTATTTCCTGGAAGGAATAGCAGTCCCCCTTCCATTGATCGTAAGGCGATGGAAGGGGCCGTGATCGACGCTCCACATGAGTCAGCGCGCCGTTGCCATTGCCTAATTATCGGTGGGCCCACGGAGATGGCGTTAGCAGGCAGAATTTCCCTAACATTTCCTCCCCGGGATTCATCACCCGATGAATAAATATAGACGCTAGCTGAAATCGATGTGTTGGTCGATAGGCGTGGCATAGTCCGTTCTCGTGGCAGTGGCGTCGCTGAGCTCATGTGGCGGCGTCGCGCAACCCCAACGTTGAGGCAGTATGTATCTCGCGGCAGCAAACGCACGCGAGCAGCAACGCAGATTTATCTCGCGGCAGCGACGGCGCGCGAGCAGTAGCAAGCCCAAAGCAGCTAGGGCCAGGTTTGTTAGAAGCGCCAGCAAGAGAAGCGCGGTACAAGCAAATTTATCTCGCGGCAGCAAAGGCGCGCGAGCAGTAGCGGATTTATCTCGCGGCAGCAAACGCACGCGAGCAGTAGTAGTCGTGATCACAATCGAGCTCGCGGTTGTGACCGAAACCTTTCGCCTAAATAAAGCACGTCTTAGGCGACCGGGACACGAGACGTAAGGCGCGTTCGCGATGTAGCGGTGATCGCGTGTGCACCATGGTCGTCATCGTTGCGTCGAGGTAGCGGTCATGTTGACAGTTGGGGACGACCCCACGTGAAAGTCTCTGCGTAACTAAACAGGTAAGAAAAACAAATGTAAGCAGGTGTACAATGTTTCTAACGCGAGATGGCTAATTGCGTGAAACGGATAGCTCCTTGGGCCTTATCCAACTGCTGAGGGCCTGTAGGGATGGCAGGTATCCCGCGGGCCAGCTGCACCAGAGTTGCGGTCGTCTCGAATGGCAAGTGGACGAAACGGCCGCGGGATGTCATCGTACGGCGCGCAGGAAAGGCCAGAAGAGCGGAGACGTTTAGGCGGAGCGCGCCGGTCGAGGAGATCGTCCCTCCGTGCCCTTGCAACTCTCCTCCAGGGCGTCCACGGTGTTGACTCATGCTTCGAGGAAATCCCTCATCTCGTCGAAGGTCGGAGGTGTCTTCGTCCTTGCAATCCGGGTCTCCCATTCTCGACGGGATTGGGGATCCAACCGCGCCGCCACTAAGTGGACGAGCCAGTCGCCGGTGGCGTCGAAGGGCCTCTTCAGGGTAGCCAGAGCCTTGACGGAGTCCCACAGCGTGTAAAACATCCGCTTCAGCTCAGGTCCCGACTCCTGCTTGAGTGTAGGTAAATCAAAAATATTAGCCATTACACTCTTAACCACCAGGCGCTGATTGTCATAGCGGTCGCGCAGTAACTCCCACGCCACTTGGAAATTCTCTTCGCTCTCAGGTATGTTGCGAAGGAGGAGCTCAGCATCACCAGTAAGAGCGCCTCGCAGATAATGCAGGCGCTCGGCATCCGTCAATGCTTGGTCCAGGACCACCAGGGAGCGGAAGAGCCCGTGGAACGACGGCCAGTCTTTATGTTTGCCCTCGAAGGTAGGTAACGGTATCTTCGGGAGCAAGGACGTAGGACGAGCGGCCACAGCAGTGGAATGGTCACTCGATTGTTCTCCTGTCGCGGAACGTTCTAGTACACGGGTTGCGAGCGCTTCCATCTTTATAACGTCGTTCAATTTGTCCAGGAGAAGCGCTTCCTGCACATTGAAAACCTCCTCCATGGATGCAGCGTCCATTCCCTTTTCCTTAAAATATGGGTTGGCTGCGAGGGTTTCGTCAGACACCGCCTTGGCCAGCAACTCATCCTGCTGGTCTTCGAATTTGGACCAATTCTTCCGAAGGGTCTCCAAGCGCGAGGTAATATTCCCCTTTGTAAGATTATTGGCTCCTAATTTCTTCAGATTCTCGAAAGATCGACTGATTCGACCGGCAAGGTCGCGCTGGCTTGCTATTAGGTTACTCATTGTTCTGCCTTTGTTCGCAGGTATGGAGGTCGCACAGGACGTTACGCGTTTAAACGACATTCGCGAACGTTAGCAGGTGTGGAGGTCACACGGTGACGTTACGCGTTTGAACGACACTCGCGAACAAAGCAGGTGTGGAGGTCACGCGGGACGTTACGCGTTTGAACGACACTCGCGAACGTTCGTGAACTGTCTTCCAGGCACTGGATATCCGGCTCGAAGGACCAAAAAATGTTTGTAATGTTTATCGGATAGATGCAAGGAAATCTAATTCACAATTACGTATAATTATAGCAAAAGTATTTACAGCGCGAAGTTCACTATGTACTCTCTTTTCTGTACAAAGCACGTTTTAATAAATAACTATTTACACTTAACTTATATAATGTTGAAACCTTAGCGAGCACTATGGAGTAGCGATGGTTTAGCGCTTAAAGCCAAAGCTAGACAATTAGCAAGCGTGAAAGCAAGTTACTAAGCAGTTGAGTAACTTTTAAGCAAAGGTAAAAGGCGCTAGCAGGAGAAGCGCGTATCGCAGGCAAAGGACACGTAAGCACGGTACGTGTTAACTGTTCGGAGTCGCAAACCAAGAGAGTGTTCCAGGAATCGCGATCTATTTCCTGGAAGGAATAGCAGTCCCCCTTCCATCGATCGTAAGGCGATGGAAGGGGCCGTGATCGACGCTCCACATGAGTCAGCGCGCCGTTGCCATTGCCTAATTATCGGTGGGCCCACGGAGATGGCGTTAGCATGCAGAATTTCCCTAACAATTACTATTGACGGCAATAATTACCATGTCATTGTTTGTTTTAATATAAAAACTAATATTCATAGACAATAAATACACATAGGTATGCAAATGATGTTATATGTAAGATAAATGCTGAAGAGATGTAATATGCAAGATGTTTTGAAGAAAGGGTGGAGTCTTCGGATTGCGCGTGATGCAGGTCAAATTTTTCACCCACGCTCTTGCGTGGCGCGCAAGAAAGCACCACAGTCCTGCCCGCGCGCCAGAAAGCACCACGCTCCTGCCCGCGCTCAAACCTCAACTCCAGAAGAGTTTACATAAGGGACAGAAAAGGTAGTTGGAAAAGGACAAAACGGCAGTTGAAACCAGGCTCGTCGCGCGCCTCAGGATTTCCGACAGTGCTGAAATCCTGAGGCGCGCGACGAGCCTGGCAGCCAAGCCTCCAGAGGCAACGCCGTCGATAAGCCGTGTCTCGATGGGTTTCGAGGACTTCGACCCTCGATACCAGGGGGGCCGTACGATGTTGCCCCCTACGACGTGACGAATCGAAAATTCTACATTTCTCACCGGATCTTGGCGAAAGTAACGTGAATCGTTTCCTTATGTTTTCCCGATGGAAATGGTCCAAAAACGACACAAATCGGATTATAATTAAGGAATCTTCATAATAAATTGATTTCCATAACTTCGTTAAAAATAGTTCGATTTATATGAAAGTTGGTAGGCATAATTTTCATTTGAAAAACATGAGAAATCCATCGGTATCACTTCCATATCGATACGATAAAGAATAAAGTATACAGTTTTTCTGAAACAGGTATGAATCCTTGGCCGACCGCAGCGAATCGAGGTCAGCGACCCACAGTCGAGGGTGAAATATTTATTACAGCGTACTAAGAAATTCGTTATTCTTCATCGTATCGATATGAAAGTAACACTAATGTATTCCTGACGTTCTCCCAATTAAAATTATCACAAATATCATGCAAATCGGACTACTTTTACACAAACAATACAAATTATAAAAGGAGTAGGCATTTCTTAAACGCACTCTCTTATCGTATCGATATGGACGGGACAAATGGATTCCTGGCTCACCCTGGCTCACACAGTCGAGGGTCGTTCGAATATGAAAGATCAACTTCAGATCAATTTATTTGTAATTAACATGAATACGACATATTTGTTTGCATGGTTACATACTTTGTTCATTAGCTATCAGAATAGAGTGATGGATACACAAAAATACAATTCTAATTGGCCCACTCCTGGGACTCTCCGCAATGCCGTCACTGATGGGCTTCAGCCCACGACGTCTTTATTGCTGGACTAAACATTGAGAATCCCAGGCCAATGGTCATATAAGGAAATACCCCGCGGAACTTGCACATCTGGCAACGAAACGTAAACTAAAGACGTATTTACAACCCCTGATTTTTATTACCCGACCGCCATTCTAAACTACGGCTTTGCCATATTTCTTTTTTCTGTTTCTGCAACTATTTCTAACTTTCACTTTTACTCCTTTATATGTGCCTACCTCTTCCTGCCGTTTCTGCTTCCATCTACCTGGAGTCAAGGGTTCGCACAGGCCTTTTTTTTTTTTTTGAAGAGGGGGAAAATGCATTACGCATACCCCGACATTTATTGTCGGGGTTATGTGGGACTCCCCGCCTGTAAAATAGGCGGGATACCTACTAAAAACCCCCTCTGGTGGTCTCCACCAGGGGCCTCATGGCGGCGCCCGGAACTTCTGTTGTTCGCCGCTGTCGGGCGCCGCTATCATGACGATGAGGCCCCACCATCCTCCCCCAATTTCATTGGGGGAAACCACCTCATAGGCTGTCAAGCCCTATCACAAAAGATAAGGCGGCAGCCACCGTCTATATTTCGGTTTCATGCGGCCGTTATGGCCCGCACCCCGTTCTCATCACTAATAAATAAAACTTACTAGCTAATAAAACTTAAAAACTACCCGCTAAAATTAAAAACTATGTAAACATAAATTCAAAATAACCGGGAGATAAAAAAACACTGCGCTAAAAAGTCAGTGGGCCCAATAGGGGTCCCACTGCTACACTGGGCTGGGAGGCTGCTCCGCTTTCTATCAGCGGGGGCCAACCCTCTTTCTTTTGCGGGCAAGTCTAAGGCGAGTGAGGGCCCTATTGGCAGCAGCCTCTTGGGCCAGCCTCACTCGCTCCTCCCGCAAAAGACGGTTGGCCTCCACTTCCGCCCTTTGCCGCGCCTCCATAAACGCTCGCGCAAACGCGGTGAAACAGGCCCATTTCTCCTTGGAGGAGATGGCCAGGCCCACAATGGTGGACACCTCCACCGGGGCTCCATGGCCCGCGGCCAGCACCTTGCGCTGGGGGGCGAACTCCGGGCACGCTGTGAGCACATGCTCAGCGTCATCCCGGGCCGCCCCGCAGTCCAAACACACCTCGGAGGGTGCCTTCCCGATTCGATGTTTGAATTAGAGCTCTTACTACCCGCCCGCCCGGGTACTCGAGTACACGGTGAGACCCCGGGTAGACAAAAATTACTCGGGTACCCGGGTAGACAAAAATTACCCGGCTACCCGGGTAGACAAAAATTACCCGGGTGTCCATGAGATACCCGAGTAAATGAAGTGTGATGAGATAGTTGAGAATTTCGATTTGACAGCCCATCGTCTTTCGACTTTCGATCATTTTCGGCTAACATCAGTAATGAACGGAATAAACTTCAAGCAATTGAAATTTGAATGTAGTATTGTCCGCAGAACACATTCTGTATCAGAATTCAGAATGTGAAAATTGCGAACTGTCAACGTCCTTTGCACTTAAAATAGGGTAGTTCGCCCTATTGCAGTGCCTGCCCCTATTAGTGTGTCTTTATATTTAAATAAGCCATACTGTTATTGTAGAAGCCCGAATCTGACGTAACATTTATCATTCAATGTTGTTAAAAGCCCGATATAACGTTTCCCACTAGGGAGTATGATACACCATTGGAAAGCTTAAGAGTAGGATACCGTAAGCGTCCCATTCCGAAAATATAGATTAAAATATGTAGACCTGGCAGTGATGCACTCTTATCTAATCACAACCAACTCCCTCAGTCGATGCAAATTGCAAAGTAAAACTCGGAAAATCCTAGGAAAATGCACTGGTTTTGGGTTTTCGTTCACATCATTTGTCGGAGTTTGTTGCGGCTAGATCTGTTTAGCGGGCTTTCCGCCGTCTTTAGTGAGATTTAAGATAGAATTTATTTCAGAAATAAATAAAACAGCACATTTATTAGTTTGAAATACATTAAATACATTTGTTTGATCAACAAATCTCATTCTTATGATTCAATTTACAAATATTTAATCTCATTGTTTTACATACAATTCCTATCCTCTACTAGGGCGTATACTCCAGGTATCGAGAGAAAAAATTATACACTTTGCACACAGTTCATGGAAGATCGTCTTTCGGGGGAGAATTTAGCCATCATATAATAGAGAATGGAATATTAGTAGTAGAGTGAACGTCATGGTCCATGACAATGCATCTAATGTATGTATGGCTGTAAGTCTATTTGATAATGTGCAATACAGCATTTCTTATGCTGCACATAATGTATAATTGAGTGTGAAAGAAGGTTTGGATACAGTTGACAATTTCAAACAAGTGGTAAAAGAAGGCAGTAAGATTGTGCAGTATTTTAACTCTCCGTGGTCACACCTTCTTATAATCCCAAATTGGTCACATGGAGTTCATTCCACCCCAGCGTCATTTTTGAATTAACATTTTCGTCTAAGGTCTAAAAATTTAGAAAAATATGGGTAAAGATATCCTGGGGTGCGATACATCCCGTGTGCCCACGAAGGGTTAATCATTCCAATTTATCTACAATTGCTTTAACCAAAAAGCAGGAGCTAGGTTTAAGCTTTAAACTTTAAGGGGGTAGGCCACCTTGGTTGCATGAAAATCAGATGTATGTTTCAGATTTTTTTTGGGCGAAATTATAATGTAAGTGAAGAAACTGTTTTAAGGGCTCTATTCTACATGCCTTATGGTAGATAAAAAACTTTACCTACTTTTTTAAACAAAACGGCCTTGTTGGTGCTTTATTCATATAGAATAAAACCTTTAAAAACCAAAAAATTCTCATACGTACATCTGATTTCCATACCTCCAAGGTGCCCTAACTCCGTAAGTAAACAGAAATTAATTCAAAATTGTCCTACAAGGTGGAATTCCTATTCATTTAACTCAGTAGCTCAGGACGCGCACGCGAGAACAGATGCTTTTCTTGGCCTCTTTCAGATAATCGCCTAGACACTTGTCTTTTGGGTCAGGGGGTAACGACACAGAAACCCTAAGCAAGGTGCTGTTAGCTGTTACATCCAAAATCCAATTTCTTCTTTAGGACAGTGACTCACTCGGTTATTTCATCTGTTCTCGCGCACTGGTTAAGTTAAGTTCTGAGTTAAGTGGATATTCCTGTATGTGTGAGCGACTTGTGAATAATAGAAACGCAATTACTATTGCCCGATGAGAAGAAAGGAGACTACCCACAAGCTAAAATGTCACAGGGGCAAGGGGAATCGCCCGCTCGCTCCACCATATCCCCTCCAAGAAGTCCTTCTTTTCGGTTCTTAGCGGCTGTCCATATCCCCCGATTGTCGCGATTGGTTTCGTTCGTGAACGATTCCCCTTGCCCTTGTGACATTTCAGCTTGTGGGTAGTCTCCTATCTTCTCATCGGGCAATAGTACAAAATTTTGTGTTGCCTTAAACCTTGAAAAGTCAGAATATCATTGGTTAATAATGAGTGATATTATTACTTTGTTAAAACTTTTTTCAAGTAGCAACTACTGCATTATGCTCCGAAAATACTATAACTATTTCTTTTGTACTGCCTATTATCCATGGCATTGTTAATATTAATAACCATTTGACAGGTAATAATACAGGCAGAGCTGAGGCTCAGCAATTTAAAAATGTTTCAGTAACGTCCTTTGTGAATAGATTTAATTTACATTCACATGTTGAAACTATACATCGTTTTACTTCGTTTCTCGATTTAAGAAGCAAACAGATGTCGTTTGAAATCAATTATATGAAAAAGATTACTACAATTTCCACTGGTAATATGATAGAAAACATTCAATAAACGAAACTATAGAAATTGATAATTCTATGCCAAGTGCACTAATGAGATTTTATATTCAAAATTTCACAATCTAACAACGATATCAGTTCCGAACTGCAAATGTATTTATAAAAGGCACAAATAAACCATAATTTATGTTCATTAGTGGAGAACAACGCGTGGAAGCAAATACCCTAGACTTTCAGAAATGGCTAAGATATTTAAAATGTATACCTACTTGCGACTTCTGTCAGTTCTAAACGAGTATTTTCAACAGCTGGAAATAATGTTAGCACAAAGCGTAGTACCCTACTACCTGAGAATGTTGATTTGTTGGTATTTCTTACATCTTTACACGTTTCTATTTTGATGTAAAAATACTAATAAGTCTACATTTTTAGGTAGTAAACCTGTGCGTTTTGTCGTAATAATATTTCCAGCAGAAGAAAATGTGCGTTCCGAACTGGCAGACGTAGCCGGAATACTTAAATACATTTTTGCCAATTCTGCCAGTCTTTTATATTTGTCCGCATGAGCCTTCCACCACGGCAATGGGTCTGAATTATGATCTATTTGTGGTTCTAATAAATACATATCCATTTCTGAATCACTATTGTTAGAATTCTGTTTTTTTTTATATATAAAATCCAAAGCACTTGGAATTGTTTTACCATTGTCAGTATTATTTTCATTTATTGACAAATTTCTAATCCTATTCCGAATAGAATTTATAATTATATTTTTTATTTCAATGTTTTCAAATGTCAAATCTTTGCTTCTAGGGTCGAGAAAACAAGCAATTTGATGGGCACTCTCACTATATGAATATATATCGAATCTACGAGCAAGGGATGTTCGTAAAATGTTCTTAAATTCCTTAGCTTCTACAGCAGCGATGCCCAGGTGGGCGGTCCGAGATAAACGAGCATTCATCGCGTTTTCCAAAGCTCGCGTGGAAGGGGGTGCTCGAAACCAATGACGTTGCGGACATGTCACGGACGGGGAAAACTCTAGTAGTGTGCGTGTAGGCTCGTACCCATAGGCTTTTACAACTGGGGCTCTTGGAGCCCTAGTGTTCTACATTTTAGGAATTGGGAAAATAAACAGGAATTGACTAATGATTAAACAATAAGATTATATAATTGGACGGAATAGACTTGAACAGTCTCATTTACACATCTAATTAACAAACAGTTTCTTATTAAACGATTTTTATTCAACTTCAATCCTCTGTTTGTTTGTATGTATGTTTGTTTAGTTCAAATCTAGATACTCAATTTTAACCCACTTCCATCTATCCAATAGACTTGAAATTTTGCAGGCATATGTATTTTGGATGACAATACAAAATTATGAAGAAAAAGAAACCGCCCCAGGGGTTTAAAAAATTACCCAGTCATCAATAAATATAACCCTTAACCACACATCCAAACGACTTGAAATCAGCCTATAACCACAAATCAAATCAATTTAATCGACATGAAATCAGCATGTAACCACAAATCAAAACTAGACAATAAAAAGTAAATAAAGAAAATAATTATTTTTTAGTTTTTAGTGCATTTTAAATAAAATAGTTTAGCAGTATAACTTAAAATTTGTTTTATATCTTATAAGTAAGATTACATACTTAATAAATATTATTGTGGCATTAGTCAATTCCTGTTTATTTTTCCAATTCCTAAAATGTAGAACACTAGGTCTCCAAGAGCCCCAGTTGTAAAAGCCTATGGGTACGAGCCTACACGCACACTACTAGAGTTTTCCCCGTCCGTGACATGCCCGCAACGTCATTGGTTTCGAGTACCCCCTTCCACGCGAGCTTTGGAAAACGCGATGAATGCTCGTTTATCTCGGACCGCCCACCTGGGCATCGCTGTTCTACAGTGTCCATATTAATGTCATTTAAATGATTATTAATTAAGCTATGAATGATTGGCAGAACTAAGGAAATGGTTACCTTAGTTTCGGAACATAATACTTCGGTCGCTAAATTGAATGGTTCTAAAATTTCAATAACTTCACCCAGAACTTCCCAATCAGATAATGCCATATCAAGCTTCAAGGCTACGTTTAATTTTGTAATTTTTCTATTACTTAAAACAGCATGAATTGCTTCCCGATTACGTACCAGACGGTCACACATACTGAACGTTGAATTCCACCGGGTTGGGCAGGATTGAATTAACTTCAGTTCAGGTAATTTGTATTGCTTCTGAGCCTCAAACAAAGCAGAAGTTGCCAAATTGGAATGGTGAAAATGTTGCACTATTTTACTGCCTTTCTTTATCATATCTGTAAATTTCCCAACTATATCAAGGGCGTCTTTTATAGCTAACTGTAAAGTATGTGCAGCACACGAAACGCTGTATTTTAAATTATCTAATAAATTTGCTGATGCATGCATGTTACTTGCATTATCATGCACTACACCAATTAATTTCTCTGCTATCTTCCACTCTTCCTGCATTGATATTGCGACAGCTGTGATGTTTTCTGCCGTATGTCTTCCCTCTATATCTTGGGTACAAAGTGTATAACTTTTCATCTCCCAATCACCTGTAATAAAATGAGCTGTTAATGACAGATAGGAATCCTGCTTACGCGATGACCATCCATCGATGGTCACCGATACCGATGATGCGTCCTCAATTTGTTTCTCAATTTTCTCCCTCTTTTCCTTATACACAAGTTGCAGTCGCTTTAAAATTGTGGTCGGGCAAGGGCATTCATATTGCGGTTCAACCACTCCCATGAATTTTGCAAATCCGGCGCTGTCCGCAAATGAGATTGGCAACATGTTGGTACTTATCATCTGCGCCAGTGCCTGTGTTATCTCCTCTTGGCGTTTAGCCGAAAATGGTCCTTTTCGAAATAATTTGCTGGGTGTAGGCTCACAATGAGGAACAACGATATCCTCGTTGCTACCTTCGCCTCTCACACATTCAAGTGCTGGTTCATTAGCTGATGCACCAGGACACTCTTCAATGTGCTTCGAACGCGAATGTCGTGCACTGGCCGATGTGGAGCCACCATATGATAACTGCACACGGCACAGGTCACAAATTACGTGACTTTTATCGTCGGATAAGGTAACAAAACTCCATACCCAGCTCTTTCGTTGAGCAGGTTGAGCCATGTTCTTTGATTATAATCTGTAAATAATTGCCAATACTTTTTGACTGGAAAACTAATTACTCTATATAAAATACACAATTAACAAGATACAAACCAGAAATACGATTACACCACTGCAAATAGTACAAATACAATATACAATTAGTTTATTATTAAATATAACAATAATTCCTGTTCAATGACCAACTAAATTAACTTAATTAACTAATATCTATTATATATAGTAACTAATAACACAATTAACGAGAATAATATAAGTTATAAATAAACATACAACAAAACAAACAAAAGGAACAATGTAACTTAATTGGAACTTAGAACACGGAATTGAAATTAATCTTTAATAATGACAAAAATATTGTAACCAAATATAAGTACAGTAAAGTCTCTCTATGGGCTCGGTTTTGTGCACACGATGAGGGCTTGTCACCTATCCCCACCACTTCTGTCTCACTCTTGTCCGGCGAAGGCGAGAGCGAGATGGAACGAGAGCGAGCGAAAGGCGCTGAAAGCGAGCGAGGACGGTACGAGACAGACGACGCGTTGATGTTTTGTCTCGCTCCGTCTTTCGGAGGCCTGATACTCCGTCCTTTGCATGCGCGGCGGGCGTGCGCGATGGTCGCTAAATCTTGACGCAGGCCCGGCTCAAGTCTTTTTTGCGCCCTGGGCGGAAAGTCGACAATAGGTGCAAAATGGTATTTTCATTGCTGGTATTGTTCAAAATAAACTTTAAAATTAAATATTACAAGTTGTACTATAAGTGGTTTAATACTACGAATAAAAATTCAGAGTAAGGTCATCAATAAACTCAAATAAATATATTATAATAAATGGCGGAATTTGGCAAGTTCGCCTAGGGCCCAAAACAGACTCGTGCCGTGCCTGGCTATCTGACCGTCGCCCGCATGCGTCGAGCAGTCACGATTCCATCTGAGCGCTCGCACCCGTCGCGCACGCCTGCCGCGCACGCAAAGCATTCCATCTCGCTCCCCCTTCGACCAGAAAGAAGCGAGAAACGAACACTCGGAATTAGGACTCGGGTCTCCATGAGGGCTCATCGCCGGTCCCGACCAGCGAGCCCATAGGGAGACTTTACTGTATTAATTATGCGCTTTGGACTCCGTACACTTTGGTTTGCGGATGCAGAATGGACGCAAAACAAAACCGATTGTGTAAAACATGTTTTGTTAATTCCATAATGTCCTTAGATACCAAGAGCCAATTAGAGATTTATTAATATTAATATATAAATTCCCATTCGTCGATACATTTCCTCGCGATAAGTGGATTGCCTCTTATTAATCTTTGTATCCACTATCTAACTAAGGACATTTTGTAATTAACAAAATTTGTTTTAAACATTTAAATGATCGATTTTGTAAAGCGTTCATTCTGTAGCCGCTAACCAAAGTGTACGGACGTGTTATCGAAATCTACGAAATCGCATACATTACATAGTACATAGTATGTACTACATACTCATATCTGGAAATAGTTTTGTTCGAAATTAAAGTTTAATTTTAATTCCGTGTTCCAAGCTTCGAATTAAGTTAAATTGTTTCTTTTGTTTGATTTGTTGTACGTTTATTTATATTATTCTCGTTAATTGTATGGTACAAAGTATAATAGATATTAGTTCATTTAGTTGTTCAGTATTACTGTTACTGTACTGTTACTTTAATAAAAACCATTATACTATTTGCAGTGATGTAATCATATTTCGGATCTGTATCTTGTTAATTGTGTACGTACTTTATATCGAGTAATTAGTTTTTTCATTTAATAAGTATTGACAATTATTTATAGATTAATTTCTTTGATTATGGCTCAATGTAAAATCTGGGAATGGTCCTCCGTATTAACGCTGTCCGAACTCCGAAGATAAGAATCATGTGGTTTATGACCTGTGCCAGATTAAACTGTCGTGATTAATCTGTGAGAGGTGATAATAGTGATTGTGTACCCAATAAGGTACAGAGTACAGACAAAACGCTCATTTTCGGCGAAACAACAGGAAGAGATAAATTAGGCACTGGCAAGGGTCGTTGCGGCAAACATGCTGCCTATTTCATTTGGCAATAGTGCGGGTTTTAAAGATTTTATGACCGTGATGGATGCCGATTATCGATGTCCGTGCCTCAAAACTCTTCTGAAACGCTTGGATATTCCAAGCTATACGGGGGAATCGAGAGGAAATTGAACAGGAGCTTGCTAAAGCGTCCTCGATGTCTGTGGCCATCGTTGAATGGTCATCCCGATCGTAAGATTCCTATTTATAATAGGAAATGAGAATGCAGGAAGATTGGAACATTACAATATTACAAATAAATTAATTGCTCTAGAACATGACAATGCGACTAACACGAATGTAACAACGAATTTATTAGAGATTAAAAAATACAGCGTGGAAATATATTGGAAATATATCAATTAATGAAAATAATACAGATAATGATAATACCATTTCATGTTCTTCGAAAATTGATATGTATATGGACAAATATTAAAACCTGGAAGAATTGGCAAAAATGTATTTAAGTATTCCGGTTACATCTGCCAGGTCGGAACACAGATTTTGTTCAGCTTGGTTACTACCTGGAAATGTAGATTTATTAGTATTTTTACATCAAAACAGAAATGTGTGGAGGTTAAGTTGCGAACAGAATCGTGATTCGAAGTCACACACTATTTCTTGTATAGAATTTATTATTCTACTTACCGTTGCGCAATATACTACGGTGCGGTGCGGAAGTAACCTAATGCCACCGACACCGACAACTCACCGATCTCTCGCAGCAAAAGACATTTTATCATAATATTCATAATCGTAACGCGCACACAATACTACATTCAATTGCTTGAAGTTTATTCCGTTCATTACTGTTGTTAGCCGAAAATGATCGAAAGTCGAAAGACGATCGGCTGTCAAATCACTTTATTTACTCGGGTATCTCATGGACACCCGGGTAATTTTGTCTACCCGGGTAGCCGGGTAATTTTTGTGTACCCGGGTACCCGAGTAATTTTTGTCTACCCGGGGTCTCACCGGGTACTCGAGTACCCGGGTACCCGGATACCCGGGCAAAAACAATAGCTCTAGTTTGAATCGCTGGAAGGCCCCATGCCCACTCAGCAATTGCATAGACCAGTAGTCAGCAATCACTGAGGGGCCCGAGGTGCCAACGAAGGTGCCAACCGCAGGTATCAGGCGTCTGACCCACCCCGTGGGAGGGGTGTTGGTCCACACCGCCTGCCACTCCTCCATAGCCGCTGTAAAAGCAGCGGCTTCGTGGAGACGGGCCCGTTCTTTTAAAATAGACGGATCGCCACCAAGGGTGGGGTCGTCCCTATCCTGCGCTTTCGCGCAAAAAATTGCGCGTCCCATTTTGGCCTTGATGTACAGCGGCATTTGCCCTGCTAAAACGCAGAGCGAGGCAACGGACACAGTCCTATATGCCGCTGTACACCGGATCAGGGCCGCTCGCTGAGCACGGCGGAGAATAGCTCTGCCACCCTCAGTGGTCAGCGAAACGGCCCAGACTGGCGATCCGTACAAAATGACGGACTCCCACACCGAGTAATAGAGCTTCCGGGCATGGACGGATGGGCCCCTGGTGTTGTGGAGGAGCGCTGAAAGCGCTCCTGAGACCCGATCCGCCCTGGCAGAAACTTCCTCCAGATGAGTCCGATAATTGCGGAGGCAGTCGAAGACTACCCCCAAATATCGGACCCTGGCCGCCGTGATGATATCGGCATCCAGGATCCTAAGACTAACAGTCTTTTGGATCCTGTGGTCAGTCAGGAGGATGGCCTCTGTCTTTTCTGCAGCCAAGGAGAGGCCGGTTCTACGGAACCAAGCTCTAATCCTGGGCAGAACAGAGGCCATTTGCATCCTGACCTGGGAGAGGTCTGTCGCCGAAAACAAAAGGGCGAGGTCGTCGGCGTACGCAATCGCACGCCCAACCCCGACCCCATCTATCTCGGTGAGAAGTCCGTCATAAACGGCGTTCCACAGGAAGGGCCCTAAAACGGACCCCTGTGGAACGCCCGCATAAATGTCACGGACCACGGTACCCTCGTACGAGTGCACCGTGATACCGCGGTCATTAAAATAATCCCTGAGGACAGCCCGAACATACCGGTCTACGCCCCTCCTGCTCAGTTCGTGCAGAACGACATCCCATCTTAGGGTGTTAAAGGCGTTCTGCACATCGAACGAGAGGAGGACGCAGATCTTCCTATGGGCCCTAGAGGCTTCGGCAAACCGAGCAACCTCGGTTGCCGCCTCCATGGTGCCGACACCGCGCCGAAAACCAAATTGGTTTGGGTGGAACGGGTCCCTGCCGAGCTGGATTTCCAGGATCTCTTTGATGGCATACTCCCAAACCTTTGATAAGGCTGGGAGTATAGAGATCGGCCTATAGGCCCTCGGACTTAAGGGATCCTTTCCTGGCTTCCGGATCAAGATGACTCTGGCCATCTTCCAGGAAGCCGGGATTCCACCCCTCGCCAAGGTGTCGATCACCATCTCACGTATCATATCCGTGTTGGCCCTGGCCACACAGGCCACGACCCCCGATGGGACTCTGTCGAGTCCGGGGGCCTTGTTGGGCTTGATACGCGAGAGGGCCCTGTCGATAAGCTCGGGACTGACCTCAGGGAACTCCCTCCAATAAGCCGAGAGGGGTCGCATAGAGGGGGCCGCGCGAATACGCTGCAACCCAACCGCTGGGGTGGGGGAAGCAAGAGGAAGGGGGGAGGCGGAGAGAGGTGGCAAACAGGGCGTCAACCACCCCGCCCACCTGCTCGCGTGTCAAAACCATGTTTGGTTTACGCCCCCCCAACCTGGCCATAACTATTTTATATGGCTTCCCCCACGGATCGCCATCCACAGTGCCATAGAGGTCCCTCCAGAGCTTCTCCTTGGAGCGCCAGATCAGGATTTGAACTGTCCGCCTGGCCAAGGAAAAGTCCCGCCTACGTTGTTCCAGGCGGGGGGAGGAGGGATCTAACTTCCTCCGCTTCCTCTGAAGGGTCCTCCGGGCACTATGCATCGCTCTCCTAGCTTCCGCGATCTCCGCGTTCCACCAACGGTTGGGTTTCCGGGTCCCACGCCGAAGACACCTCTTCCTAAGGACCCGGGCGCTAACCCCCTCCAGAAGGCGCTGAAGCCCCTCCGCCCGAGGCACATCGTCTGTATCAGCGGACGCCTGGGAGGGGGGGGGGGGGGAGGAGGGCCAAACAAGCCTGAAGGCGTGGCCAAGGGTGTGGGCGGAGTCGGAGGGCGTTCCGTAACACACGGAAGCCCTCCAATATCGACTCCGGGGAAACGTCCTTCATCGAGTAGGGAGTCCAGCCGCCGTCTGGTGGACGACGGGCCACATCCGGTTTATCCAGGATGTGGCGGACATAGAGGTGGTCGGAGACAGTGTAGTGTCGCAGCACCTCACTCCTCCGAACCCTCCCGGCTAAACTCCTGTCAACGGACAATACATCAATGAAAGACGAACCCCTGCCCCCCCCCCGGAACGTTACTCGGTCCCGGAGTCTAATGGGCACAAGCCCCACCCTCGCCAACAATGCCATACAGGCATGGCCCCTCCTATCAGCCACCTTCCCTCCCCAGGCGGGGGATTTGGCGTTCAAATCCCCCGCCAGGACGACCCCTCTCCCCGGGGTTAAAAGCAATAAAACAATGTCCTCTAGCTCCTCGAGCTACCGCAGAAATGCGGTGTTATCCATGATCGCGGTGGCTATACCTTCGGCTGCAACTGGGGGGGGGGGGTAAGGGAGGCGAACTTTCCCTTAGACCCGGTCACCCAGATCGCTGCATCCCCCGTGGCATCTCCTATCCATTCAGGTAACATCCTGTATGGTTCAGAGATGACCACGAGGTCAACCCCCAGGAGGCAGGCATTATGGACCATTAGGTCCTGTGCAAGCCTGCACCTGTTAAGGTTGATAAGGGTTCGCACAGGCCTGGTCAGCGTCAGGAACATTTGGCGACCAGGCCTTTGCGAACCGGGGGACAGCTTTCTTATCCCACGCTTTCTTTTCACCCTCTCTATGTTTTTTCTCTGTTTTTTCCTACTTCATCTTTCTTCTATCTTCTTTTATTCGCTATCTCTAACTCTGTCTAGTCTTTCCTTTTTAACCGGCGAAAATTCACGGAGCGGACACTTGGTCTCGAACTGGTTATCAGACAACACGTACCGCGCACGCATTTTTTCTGTTTTTCCATATTTACTGTTAATTTATTACTGTTAATTGTTACTTTTAATAATTTCTGTTAATTGTTACTTTTAGTTGTTACCATTAATTATTACCGTTACTTGGTATTGTTAATTGTTTCTGTTAATTGTGATTGTTAATTGTTATTTTTAATTGTTACTGTTAATTGTTATTGTTAACTGTTATTTCTGGTTTAACTTCCTTGAATTGTGGTTATTATCGTTACACCGAACCACTTCAAGTGAAAGCCTGTGTGAAGAACGCGGTTTAAAAAAGTGCATCAAAAGTTTTGTCATGTTTGCGGTAAACAATGACCGGAACTTGGCTGTTGTTGTTGTTGCTGCTGCTGCTGTCCAGTTAACAGTAGCAGACCGAAGAAGAAGCAGAAGAAGAAACCGCCAGGTTTGGGTGAAAAAATACCGCGGAGACTGCAATGATCAGCCTCTTCTTCGAGAACTGCGAGAAAATTATCCGGACGATTATCGGAATTACTTGAGGATGGATTGTAAGGCGTTTGATGATCTACTGGGTTTAGTTCAAAACCGAATCAAGAAAATGGACACCATTATGAGAAAAAGCATCACCGCAGAACAACGCCTTATCGCTACATTGAGATTTTTGGCAACTGGGCGTTCCTATGAAGATTTGAAATTTACGACAGGAATATCAGCTCCTGCGTTATGCAAAATAATTCCTGAGACGTGCAAAGCACTGTATTATGCACTACGGACAGAGTTCTTAAAGGTAAGGGTAATAATTTATTAATGAAATGATAATTCGCGCTCGTATTTATAAAACTCATTATTATTATTATAACTCCTACTACAGTGGGGGACAAAATTATGTGGACACCCTTTGAAATCGTATAACTTGTTTAAAATTGGTCCGAACGACTTGATTTTTTTTGAGAAGCTAGAAGGATTAATTTGCTAAGTGACGAGTTTCGTCGTTTTGAAAATGATTTTTCCTATTTTTTTTTGCAATTCCGACCAATCGCAACATTTTTCAAAACGACGAAACACGTCACTTAGCAAACTAATCCATCTAGCTTCTCAAAAAAACTCAAGTCGTTTGGACTAATTTTGAACAAGTTATACGATTTTAAAGGGTGTCCACATAATTTTGTCCCCCACTGTATATCATTACAATTACTGTTGCTGATGTTCGTTCGTGTGTTCCCGGCTCGGCCCAGCATAGAGCCTACATTCGTTGTCGCATACATCTGTGTGGGGTTTTAATGTTTTTAATAACCCTCTTCTCAACGCAGTTGCTATAATATTGTCCGCATAAATTGCCTGCTCCGGGTCCATCCTTTGCAATTGCTTGGCAATTTTTATTCCCGTGGCTTCATATTCGGATATTTCTATCCGGCTGATGGTGGGATTCTTAAGCGCGACAGCGCATGTTTCTAAAACTTTCATGACGGCATCATCACTTTTCTTCTTCTTGCCGCAGCGAGAAATTTGGCAAGCCGGCCGTTTATGGCTGCTTGGACCCGGTTGCGATTCCACTTCTTCGTCCTTCGTACAAAAAAAACACATATAATTTAATAAAATAAGAAATAACAAGGAAATTAAATTTTGTTTATTTTTGTATTGTTTTTTGTTTTGTCATAGTTCCCGAATAACAAGGACGAGTGGAAAAAAATAGCCGAAGGGTTTCATGACAAATGGGATTTCGCCAACTGCGGAGGTGCTATGGATGGAAAACACATCAGAATTGTTCCACCACCGGATTCCGGGGCCTTGTAATACAATTATAAAAATTATTACAGCACCGTACTAATGGCGTTAGTCGATTCAAATTACGAGTTTATTTTTGTCGATGTCGGCAAAAATGGAAGGGTATCAGATGGTGGTGTTTTCGAACACACTGAATTTATGAGGCGTTTAAATAACGGGCAGTTAAATTTGCCGGAGAATAATGAAACAATAAACAATTTAAACTTCGTCTTTGTAGGCGATGAAGCGTTTGCTTTAACTAATAACTTCTTAAAGCCTTATGCTCAAAGGGAATTGGATCATGATAAAAGAATATTTAATTATAGATTATCCCGAGGTAGGAACGTAGTAGAAAATACATTCGGCATATTAGCCTCGCGATTTCGAGTATTTAATACAGCAATTAATATGAAGGTGGAAAATATATCATATGTTGTATTGGCTGCCTGCGTTCTCCATAATTTCTTACGGAGACGGAGTGCAGCATATATAACGAACAACAGGAGTAGGCAGGATTATCAAAACGATGTAGTGCAGATGGATAATTTGGAACCCCTTAATCGTGGGAATTTAAATAACTCTGCCAAGTAAAATAGGGACCGTTATAAAGAGTATTTTGTAGGAGAAGGAAGTGTTCCGTGGCAGGAAGATATGCTGAATGCGTATAGAGCGTGGGTGTTTGATGTATGAAGGGGGTATATCCGTTTGAACCCTCGGAAAATGTGTACATTTTGTGGATTTTTTTACAGCGTATGTCGTGTGTGAAATCAAAAACAATAAAAAAAATTTATAAAGTATGTCAATAGCTATCGTCCAAAGAAGTCGATTTTGAAAATTTTGAAAAATAAAGAAATGGTGAGAGATCAAAGGTAAAGTTAGATTTTTCTAAGAGAAAAATCCACCTTTTTTCTTTATAAATAATAAACGGGGAATCTGAATAAAAAATGCCTTCGTTGTACGATGTGGAATCTTATTATGATTCTGCATGCAAAATTGGAAGTGAATTGGTTGAACGTAGTGCGAGTTTTTCGGGCCACCGATTAGCCGTCCAAAATGGAGAGACTTTCGGATACGTATCCATAACTTCCGAAAAACAATAGTTTTTTAACTAAAACTTTTTTTTGAGTAGTTCATAATACTATGTAAAGATAGTAAAAAAAACGGAAAATCTGCATCAAGCCGTTGACTTGTAAAAAAATCCACAAAATATACACATTTCCCGAGGGTTCAAACGGGTGTACCTCCTTAAGGGGTCCTGCCTTATAAATAATGAAATTATAGACGATCTCCCGGCATGAACAGCCGCCAGTTTATTTTAAATTAATTTTTCGGGATAATGACCGATTAATCACTTGATAATTTAATATTCTAACTAAATTTGTTCGAACCAGGTCAAAGCTACAGTCACGGTCACCATAAAGTGCTTAAATAAAAAAAAAGCTGCCGGGAGATCGTCTATAATTCCATTATTTATTTATATATTGCATTGCAAAAAAATACAAGAACTTTAAAATATATACTTTCGAATACACAACCGTTTATTTAAAAAAGTCTTCGAGTGTAATTTAATTACATAACAATTAAATAACGCCGTAATTGAATTACATTCCACATTTGAATTCAAACTTTTCAATTAATTGAATTGCTAATTACTGTAATCATCTGAGGAATTGCGATAAATGTTTATATTTATCTTTCATGTGTATATGACTATGATATGTACTCGTGTAACAAACTTCGGTTAGCGATATGCCCTTTCTTTTATTTACCTTTCTCTCATTTGTTGTACAAGCTAATTTAATGTGTTGAATAGTATTAATATAATAGTATTAATATATATGTTAATAATAATCACTTGCGTACACCGTACAACAGGGATGCACAGACTTATTAACACCAAGGGGCACATAGATTCACTGTGACTTATGGGAGGGCCGTCAAAGAACACGAATGTTACCTATCATATATTATTTGTATTATTTATATGTATCATATATTATGACTTGTTAAAATTAAAATAACACATGGTGAACGGGTTTGCGGGTAACACATGGTTTGGGGGCGAATGTGCACCTCTGGACAAGTGGAGATTTGTTAAGACAAACGTGCTACAAAATTATTTATAACTTTGAAAATGATGTTTCAACGATTCCATTGTATAGAATTGCACGTATAGGCATGGACTACTCTGCCGCTTTGGCAGCATCTACCCAAATGGTAGGGCCTGGCCCAGTGCGCACCCCTAAACGTAAACAAACACAATCCGACGTTTAAAGGGACAGAAGGTAGTGCAAGGTGATTGACCTAGTTCGGGCCACTGTGCCAGACCCCACCATTCGAGTACATACTACCAAAAAGGCAGAATAGTGGGTGGGCCCGTGCCTATACGTGCAACTCTATATAATCGAATCGTTGAAACATCATTTTCAATGTTATAAACAATTTTGTAGCAATTTTTTTAACAAATTCACCCCCAAAACCAGTGATCATTACTTTTTGAACTCCTTGTACATTAAGTCGATCTGCGCATGCGTTAATATTATTGTTTGAATACGATTTAATTCATGAAGTAATTCAATTGTAATTCGGCACATCTCTGTGCAATTGTAATACCCACATACTTAGTCACCCTAATAAACTATAATTTCACAAAAATACAACCATATGTTTCCGTTTTATTGTCTGTATCCATTGTAAAATTATATTCAGTTTCTTGTTTACCTTCAGTACTACATTGAAATGATATTTTCACGTAGTTGGAGCCACAGAGGCTCCCTAAGAATAAAAGTTTGCAGTGACAGCATTTTAAAAAAATGTTCGATTTCTGCTAGACATTTAGCTTGTTTTCGTTGTGTAGAATTAATTTTTTACAAGATAGAAACTCGTCCGTGGTTCCAGCTATACCGAATTTTTTTGAGGAGTGTAGTAATAAAATAAATGAGGTCATAAATAAACTTACTTGATTGCTAGGCTGCGTCTCGGTGTCGTCCATGTCCTGTACGTCGATAGCTTGAAATTCAATTTCTTCGGGTTCGTCCCGCATCGCTTCCGGCTCGTCCGGGAGAGATGTCTCCTCCTCGATATTCGTTATACTCGCCGTTGGGATGTCCTGATCTTTTGTAAATTGTAGTAAATCGTAATACCAAAGTGATGGCACGTATACATCTTCGGCCCCGTTCCCAGATCGTGTAGATGCCACTACTTTTCGAAATTCTTTGCGAAATGTCCCACGCAGAGATTGAATTTTTTTACATACGAACTCTCTGTCCGAATTGGGGAATATTCTTAAATTGCGATTTTGATATTCCTTACTCCTCACTTTCCATAGAGAAGGCAATATTTTATATAAGGTAATTAACCCTGTTACTGCCTTCTTACTCCACTTTGTATCGTCCATCCTAATTTTATCAGTAATCACCAAGCAAATCACTGACGTAACAGAACTATACGAACGTATTGACACTTTGACTTTTCGCTTGATTCTGCCTTTTCTCCGTGCATTCACTTAAAACGTAAGCATTGGTTCCTCCCTCCATAGGTCAAATTCCTAGCGGGGGTGGTTATGGCAAAATGTAATTGGTTAAGGCGTGACAAAAGGGGCTGATTTGAGTCCAGGAGGAAATGCAAAACGCTTTCGTCCTTCTGCCCAAACGGCGGTCGTGTTATAAAAATCAGGGGTTGTAAATACGTCTTTAGTTTACGTTTCGTTGCCAGATGTGCAAGCTTCGCGAGGTATTTCCTTATTTGACCATTGTCCTGTGATTCTCAACGTTTAGTCCAGCAATAAAGACGTCGTGGGTTGAAGCCCATCAGTGACGGCATAGCGGAGAGTCCCAGGAGTAGAGCAATTAGAATTGTCACCGGTGGAACCCGCCGTTGGAGCAATATACTTTTGTCACGCCTTAACCAATTACATTTTGCCATAACCACTCCCGCTAGGAATTTGACCTATGGAGGGAGGAACCAATGCTTACGTTTTAAGTGAATGCACGGAGAAAAGGCAGAATCCATTAGGACGTTTATTACGGTTACTTTCCTTATATTTATTCTCTTTTTATTAGGTTCTTTGCTCGTTCTGGTCATCGTTCGGACCACGGAATGCCTACTCCTTTTATAATTTGTATTGTTTGTGTAAAAGTAGTCCGATTTGCATGATATTTGTAATCATTTTAATTGGGAGAACGCCAGGAATCCATTAGTGTTACTTTCATATCGATACGACGAAGAATAAAGAATTTCTTAATACGCGGTAATGAATATTTCACCCTCGACTGTGGGTCGCCGACCTCGATTCGCTGCGGTCGGCCAAGGATTCATACCTGTTTCAGAAAAACTGTATAGTTTATTCTTTGTCGTATCGATATGGAAGTGATACCGATGGATTCTTTACCTTTTTCAAATGAAAATTATACCAAATTTCATGTAAATCGGACTATTTTTAACGAAGTTATGGAAATCAATTTATTATGAAGATTCCTTAATTACAATCCGATTTGTGCCGTTTTTGGACCATTTTCATCGGGAAAACATAAGGAAACGATCCACGTCACTTTCGCCAAGATCCGGTGCGAAATGTAGAATTTTCGATTCGCCACGTCTTAAGGTCCGTTTATACAGCCACCGAGCCGAGCCTTCCGAGCCGTCCGTGCCGGGCGGAATCTCTATGCTAAAGCTTATGGAGAGCTCGGAGCCTCTGAGTCATCCGGGGCGTCCGGGCCCGGCCGTGCTCGGCGGCTCCTCGTCGCCCGCTGGGCCCGTGCTCGGTGGCCACTCGTTGAGACGACTGGAGTGCGTGCCCTGTCGAAGTGCAACGCTGCTAGATTTTATGCTCCCAACACGTAGGGTAAATCCGAGAGACGCGGTCGACTTAATATAAAATGGCTATTAAAACTAATAAAGTAAAATTATTTATGAGTGAATACAATTACAGATTCATTGATATCTAATTTGTTTACGCTAAACAAGTAAAGAACACATGAAAGAAAAAGTGAACTACCTACTGGCGGTTAGTAAGGCAAATGAATACAAAAGTGAAGAAATAAACTAAATAAACAAAAATAATAAAAAAAAATAAAAATAAACAAAAATAATAAAAAAATCATAACTCGACCATCTCACCTTTCTGCAGCGAGAGATGGTCTTCTCGTTAGCTTTCAGAGGAAGAGTTAATATGGCCAAATACTTTGGCTGCATTGGCCCTCAATATCTCTACTATCTTGTTATCCCAAACATTAAACGGAAATAAACTTAGAAGTATATTTTAAATACGATTCTGTACACCACTGGTTGAGAAAAGAGGTTAAATGTAACCTCAATTTATCTTTTATAGCCTATAAATAAAAAAAAACACAGAAGGAAGCGAAATGACGCTATTCATTCAACTGTTTGGCTTCTGGAGAAGTAATTCGTCTGCACTTTAACGTGTTTTTCCGTATAGAGTCTGAAATATGGCGACTCGACCAACTCTCCGGCACGACCGCATCTCCGGGATTTACCCTAGAGGAGTCACACCTGACAAGCGAAGGTCCCGAGGTGTAGCTTCATGACTTTATTGCCTACGCCTTTTTAGCTGGTCGAAAGCGAGTGACTGATCAGTTCTGAACAAATCTTCGACCAGTGAAGACCTTTGCTGTCATTCGTAATGCCTTATTCATTTCCTATGGAGCACTTAGCTATAATGGCAATTATATTGGAAGAACCTCAAAACAGAAGAAGGCAGAGAAGGTGGAGTGTCCACCCTCTGTGGAAAAATAGAAGCCAGCAAGGAGAATATCAAATTTACAATACGCTAATTGACCATGAGGACAAATTTTACAATTACTTCAAGATGTCCAGAAATACGTTTGATGCCCTACTGGATAGAATCGAACTACTAATAAGCAGAAACGATACAAACTGGAAGCTGTCGATATCACCGAGAGAACGCTTAGCAATCTGTCTGAGATAGGTACAGAAGTTTATTTGTTACATGTGCAGGAAATAACAGAAAATAGTAATAATAAACGTGCACAAACCGCAGAATACAAATATGCAGGGTGTCCGCGGGAACAGTAAACAGCTGGATATTTCCTAACGTATTCAGAATAGAAAGAAATGTTTATTCATGTGTTTGTTCATGTGTTTTTTACTTGTTTAGCGTAAACAAATTAAATATCAATGAATCTGTAATTGTATTCACTCATAAATAATTTTACTTTATTAGTTTTAATAGCCATTTTATATTAGGTCGACCGCGTCTCTCGGATTTACCCTACGTGTTGGGAGCATAAAATCTAGCAGCGTTGCACTTCGACAGGGCACGCACTCCAGTCGTCTCAACGAGTGGCCACCGAGCACGGGCCCAGCGGGCGACGAGGAGCCGCCGAGCACGGCCGGGCCCGGTCGTGCTCGGATGACTCAGAGGCTCCGAGCTCTCCATAAGCTTTAGCATAGAGATTCCGCCCGGCACGGACGGCTCGGAAGGCTCGGCTCGGTGGATGTATAAACGGACCTTTAGGGGGCAACATGGTACGGCCCCCCTGGTCTCGAGGGTCGAAGTCCTCGAAACCCATCGAGGCACGGCTTATCGACGGCGTTGCGTCTGGAGTCTTGGCTGCCAGAATCGGCTGCCAGGCTCGTCGCGCGCCTCAGACACGTCCGCACTGTCGGAAATCCTGAGGCGCGCAACGAGCCTGGTTTCAAGTATCGTTTTTTCCTTTTCTAACTACCTTTTCTGTCTCTTATGTAAACTCTTCTGGATTCGAGGTGTGCGCGCGGGCAGGACTGTGATGCTTTCTTGCTGCGCGCCACGCAAGAGCGTGGGTGAAAAATTTGACCTGCATCACGAGCAATCAGAAGACTACCCCCTTCTTCAAAACATCTTGCATTTTACATCTCTTCATCATTTATCTTAGATATAACGTCACTTGCATACCTATATGTATTTATTGTCTATCAATATTAGTTTGTATATTAAAACAAGCAGTGACATGGTAATTATTGCCGTTGATAGGAATAATTATGATCGTCACAACAGTGAATGTGTTAACTGCAATTTCATTTGCCATCGCATTGCCGGGGAAACATTTGGACATTTTTTAAAGTACCCTTGTAAAATTGTACAGTCGTTATAACTGAGTCATAAACCATTTCCAGAATTTATAGCACCTTCAGGTCAACCAAATGTAGCTTCCTAAAAACAGATGTTTCAGTGTACCCTACAGTAACAGCATTTATGATATCCTCTATAAGCCAGGTATATCGAGGAATTTGTATACTTTTCGCGAACGTATATCGCGATCGTGTCTTGCCGATTGTTTCGCAGATCGATGATATACATCGAACAGGTAGTACACAATACACCACTGCGGTAATTTTAAGTACGTACTGCCTTGCTTAAATAATTGAAAGCTGTCTGAACCTTACATAAATAAGAATTTAAATATGGCTTTAGGAAACCATGTTATTAATGGAAACTGCCAAAATGGACTTCAAATTCGATAATAGAGGTTTTATTTGTTTGCACAAAAAATATAACACATAAACTACTTTTATGTATGAAAAGAGATTATCCAGAGGTATGCCAGCGTATATTTACAAAATACAAAAACTTAATTTTAAGAGTTGGTGGTGGGGGTAACTTGAAAAATATGGATTTTTCGAAAATTATTTTTACGCTGTTTTGTAGATATAAAAGAAGGCTGCAACTTTTGTTTAAACTTCTTTTCGATATCTCTCACCGTTCTCGAGATATTCCACGGAAAAGAAAATTCTGCATTTTTTTCAAGGGGTGATTTCACCCCTAAAAATGCTTTATGGTACCAACGAAAAATAGGGTTGTGTTACGGATGAACTACTCTACTTGTACACCGAGTTTCATAATTTTCTGAATTTCCGGGTTGCCGAACGTCCCTTGTTAGTAGCGCGGTGGAGGAGCTTCGGAGCTCGATTGGATCTGGCGGCGCACGGTGGTCAAAAATCGAAAAAACCTGCCCAAAACCTCAAGATGACCTTTGATTTGTTTAAAAATGGGTATACTAAGGTTTTCGAGGTCGCTGATTAAGAATCTGAAGTCAAAATTGCTAAACATAAAATGGCGGATCCAATATGGCGGACGCGCATATCAGAAAAGCATTAGATTTAATCTAAACTTGGTATCCTGGGGTTTTCGAGGTCGCTGATTACGAATATGAGGTCAAAATTACAAAAAACAAAATGGCGGACCTAATATGGCAGACTGCATATAAGAAAACATCAAATTTGGTCTAAACTTGGTATTCTAGAGTTTTCGAGGTCGCTGATTACGAATTTGAGGTCAAAATTTCAAAAAAACAAAATGGCGGACCCAATATGGCCGACCGCATAACAGAAAAACATCAGATTTGGTCTAAACGTGGTATCAGCAGCCAACAGTTTGTACTTTGACGGCCTCTAAAAAAAAGTTCAGATTTGTTCCACCTTGGGACCAGTGATGCCAGAATGAGGACGGGAGCGCTCGAGAATTTCCTCCACCTCGCATGCACACTACGCCGGAGCTGCGTGTCCGTGAGCTCGGCGCTTCGGACAACGTCGGGAAGACGAGAGAGAAAACGAATGTGTGTCTTTCTCTCTCGCTCTTGAAACGCTGTGATCCAAGATGGGGTGCAAGCGACACGCGGCCGTGCGCGATCTTCTTGAGTGCCTCGAGATACACTTTTCATTTTCTGACATGTATAATACTCTTGTAATGAAAAAAAATTTGGAAAAAATTTTGTTAGGGAAATCACGTTTTAAGACCTCCTGATCACGTTTTGACTATTTAGAAAAGAGCTTTTTTTTAAATATCTCATGTATTTGTTATCACGATTACGTTTAAACGGCAAAATGGATTTCAATGAAACTTTATATTAAAATTTTATATTCTTGTCTTAAGATCCGATTAGATCACGAAAAATGATAATTACCCGTTATGGTTCTTCGATTTTTCAGATATACGAACTAAATTCTACATAAAAAAAAGTTAAATAAAGTTCTTCTGTAACTTGTTTAACAAAGAAAAATGTATACATTCATAATTGAGGCATTTGATGGAAAAAGGGCACATACGCCAAAATGCCATTTCAAGAAAATCGATTTCAAAGTTTTCATTATAGTATAACTTAATAAAAAGTAATGCAATTAAATCAAATTTTTTTAAGGATGTAGTTACCGTGTCGTTCAAGCGTTCTGAATACAGAATTCATGATTTAAAAATGATATGTGTCTTTATTTATAAATTTTAAACAAGTGGTTTATGTGCCCTTTTTCCATCAAGTGCCTCAATTTCTTGTGTTCGTTTTAAATTTCCGTACTTTTTATTTGAGCTATTTCTATTTTTCAAACCTTAAAATGAATTTTTTTATTAAAAGACGAATATTTTGATACTGTACATTGGTGAACTTTGTTAAAATTAGAATTCACTCTTGGCCAGTACCATGCACGCTGTAGAAGCCTTCGATAAAAAATATTTTTTCAGAGTATGATCTAAAATCTAAAATCTAAACGTAATCACATCAAACGTAATTATATCAAGTTGCGACAAAGAATCACGCACTATTTACAAATTAATTACGCGCAGCGTGCACGTTACCGCTCGATGGAAACTACGGGAAAGTGGTGGTCTCTTCCATCGGGAGGGAAATGTAAACAATTGGTTATGCAAAGCTAACATCGCGATACATGTTGTACACTAAAATGTACAAAAACATTACAAAAATAGAAAAGAAAGGCAGCACGTAAATATATCAATTGGGTTCGATATATTGACGAGATGTAAGACTGAAATAATGCTACAATTGTTTACATTTCCAAAGGATAGAAAGCAAGCAAAGGAATTTACAATAATACATGCGACAGAATATCGAGATAATTGTTACATATAAAATGAATATAATTAAGAATATACATTTATTTGTACAATTATCTCGAAGTTCTGTCTATGAATCATATGTACAGCAAGCAGGCGAATTCATTGCAAGGATAGAACAAGAATTGCGTGAGGTAAATCGAACAACTATTTACATATTCGCGATGTCCAAAAATCGAATGAAATAGAAAATGGATGAAATTGATAATATTCTGGACATCACCAATTTGCATTACCCGACGTAGAAGGAAAATCCGCGAGGTCATCAACGGCATGTAAACGTAAACTATTCTTTTGCTTCTTTGCAAAAGTTGCATATAAATTCTCAGATGACATGAGAGATAGATGTTTGTCATCTACCTCCATGCTCTGAGCTGTTTCCCCGTGCGCCTGTAATGCCGATTTCGTTACGCAATTGGCATTGACGATGGTCGAACAAAGTCGGTTTCGTTTCTTGTTCTTTATGTCGGGAAGCATGGAAAACGATCTTTCAGCATCGGCGTTTGAATTTGGAAGACTTCTAATGGAATTTAATAATTCCTGCAAACATGGATATTTATACGAGCCTTGATCGTTTCGTGTTAACAACACCGTTTTCCATACATCATCAAAAGCTAATGTACAAAGCTTGACTGCATCTGCAAAATTCAGGTGCAATGTTGACCATTCTTTTTGCAAACCGTCATCGTCGAAACCGCCCAATTTCTGAGCAATAAAGAGAACACTTTTGATGGAAGTGTCTCTGTCAGTATCTACTAATGCCAAATGAGGCTCACAAACACGTAACTTGCTCAGAAATTCGTCATCGATTGGCAATCGATTACGAATTTCGTTTGCAGCCGTTATGTAAAACTTAATACAATTTTCTCGAACGGTTTGGACAACATCGGGTTTGCCTTCTGCGACTAATTGACAAAGAAAAGTGTCACAATCCGGACCTAAATGAATACTATCTAATGCGATTTGATTATCGCCTCTTGAAAAATCTATTAATTTTACTGAATCCATGTGCTTCAAAAGCTGCGGTTTCAAAAAATGACGTAAAATATCGTACAAAAGAGTTTTGGCAGTATTTTGAAGCAAATGGATCCTTGTTTGTTGCGACTGAAAGAATAAACTAAAGTCATTAAAATACTCTAGAACGTATTTCAAAAACAGAAGATATGCTTTCGCTTCTGGATTTTGCATGATGATAAGCAGATGATCCCCAGACTTTGTCTTCTCACTTACGACCAATTCTTGCAGAAAGTGCAACACACTGTCCCAATTTTCTATGGTGAAAATGGTGAAAAAATTTTCACCGCGAATTTCTGCAAGTTTGGTCTTGAATGACGAGTGACACCCTGTCATGACAGAAGCGTTATCACACGACAAAGCAAGAATGTTTCCGAGGTAAATATTTTATCGGCAGTACATTCTCGCGCGTCAAGATTAATTAATTCTACTAATTCCGTTCGAACATTCAAAGTCTCGTGTGCGACATACCGAACAATAAACGACATCCATTTCTCATTGGTTATGTCGGATGTTTCATCAATAAATACTGAAAACTTAGAATTCTGTAAAACCAGACTAAGACGCTCTGTTTCCCGAGGACACAGAACGTTCGCTATAATATTAGAACACTTTGTTCGACCACACGTCATACGTTCCAAAACATCAGGATCTTTCCCAACGTCTTGGAAAAGTTGAAGAATCGCCTCTGCGGATTGATGCGAAATATTTTTCTCGGCAACTAATGCAGCAAAACGAATAACCAAAGCATAAACAAACATAAACAAAGCATACGCGACCACAGATCGCGGATCTGACCGTCAAATGTACTTGACGAAAACCAGGCCCGAGCGAACCCTCGAAACGGGAAAAGAAAAGAATAGATAGGAAATCGTAAAATAGTAAGAAAAATTCAGAAAGGAGAAAAATCGAAGAAAAGGCTAAAAGAAATAACAGCAAGGTAATGGTGACAGTACCGAACTGCCACAGATGCATTTACCAGTTACCTTTCTCTCCTATTCTTGTACAATAATACCTTTATACCAATTTACACATTTTAGTGTACAACATGTATCGCGATGTTAGCTTTGCATAACCAATTGTTTACATTTCCCTCTCGATGGAAGAGACCACCACTTTCCCGTAGTTTCCATCGAGCGGTAACGTGCACGCTGCGCGTAATTAATTTGTAAATAGTGCGTGATTCTTTGTCGCAAATTGATATAATTACGTTTGATGTGATTACGTTTAGATTTTAGATTTTAGATTTTAGATCATACTCTGAAAAAATATTTTTTATCGAAGGCTTCTACAGCGTGCATGGTACTGGCCAAGAGTGGATTCTAATTTTAACAAAGTTCACCAATGTACAGTATCAAAATATTCGTCTTTAAATAAAAAAATTCATTTTAAGGTTTGAAAAATAGAAATAGCTCAAATAAAAAGTACGGAAATTTAAAATGAACACAAGAAATTGAGGCATTTGATGGAAAAAGGGCACATAAACCACTTGTTTAAAATTTATAAATAAAGGCACATATCATTTTTAAATCATGAATTCTGTATTCAGAACGCTTGAACGACACGGTAACTACATCCTTAAAAAAATTTGATTTAATTGCATTACTTTTTATTAAGTTATACTATAATGAAAACTTTGAAATCGATTTTCTTGAAATGGCATTTTGGCGTATGTGCCCTTTTTCCATCAAATGCCTCAATTATGAATGTATACATTTTTCTTTGTTAAACAAGTTACAGAAGAACTTTATTTAACTTTTTTTTATGTAGAATTTAGTTCGTATATCTGAAAAATCGAAGAACCATAACGGGTAATTATCATTTTTCGTGATCTAATCGGATCTTAAGACAAGAATATAAAATTTTAATATAAAGTTTCATTGAAATCCATTTTGCCGTTTAAACGTAATCGTGATAACAAATACATGAGATATTTAAAAAAAGCTCTTTTCTAAATAGTCAAAACGTGATCAGGAGGTCTTAAAACGTGATTTCCCTAACAAAATTTTTTCCAAATTTTTTTTTATTACAAGAGTATTATACATATGTCAGAAAGTGAAAAGTGTATCTCGAGGCTCTCAAGAAGTTCGCGCACGGCCGCGTGTCGCTTGCACGTAACCTTGGATCGCAGCGTTTCAAGAGCGAGAGAGAAAGACACACGTTCGTTTTCTCTCTCGTCTTCCCGACGTTGTCCGAAGCGCCGAGCTCAAAATGGGCTATTCATCTGGACAGAACTATTTCCGCTTCATCTATGGAACCGAATGGAGTAATTCGACTAAATATACGTTTATTTGATGAAAATCGAATATAGAAAAGTGGGATTGGGATGAACGCGCGATAGAAATTAAAATCAGTTCAATTTTATAAAATATATTTATAGAAGTAATAAAGACAGTACTTGTTCATGACCTTTGTTCATTTGTTAAATATAAACGTACGCGTGAGTCGACGATCAAAGTGTCCTTACGCGTCAGTGTCTGTCGATCGTGGCATTTTTTAGTGGCTGTATTTCGGGTATTTACTCAATCTGTGATGGATTCCAACATGAACCGTAAGTACAAGGATCCTAAAACTTGAATACATTATTTATTTGCCTAGAATAAAAAATATACTAAAAATCTAAGACGGGACGCGTTGCCATGATTGTTGACGGTCGTACATGGCAACGAGCGAATCGCGACGTTGCGTTAGTGTGTGTGGAAGTGGATGTGTGTAGGGAGACCGTGCATTTCGTTTTTAAAGCAACGAGAGTTTTTAGATAGCGAACGAGTGGTGTACAAGCGTTTTGATTATTTACAGGTAATTTCCTGCTGAAGAGAAGAAAAGTTTTTGAATTCCTCTGCGAGAGGAACAGCGTCTCTATGTTGACCTGCGAAGGCTGTCGACTGCTGATACCAAGCTTAAACCAAATCTGATGTTTTTCTGATATGCGTGCCCGCCATATTGGATCCGCCATTTTGTTTTTTTGAAATTTTGACCTCAGATTCGTAATCAGCGACATCGAAAACGTCAGGATATCAAGTTTAGACCAAATCCGATGTTTTTTTGATATGCGTTCCAAAGTTGCAATAAGTAGCAGCTGGAAATAATTTTTTCAGACTCTCTACACTTCTGTGAACAAGTTCCAACACGTCCTAAGGTGGAACAAATCTGAACTTTTTTTTAGAGGCCGTCAAAGTACAAACTGTTGGCTGCTGATACCACGTTTAGACCAAATCTGATGTTTTTCTGATATGCGGTCGGCTATATTGGGTCCGCCATTTTTTTTTTTTTTGAAATTTTGACCTCAAATTCGTAATCAGCGACCTCGAAAACTCTAGAATACCAAGTTTAGACCAAATTTGATGTTTTCTTATATGCGGTCTGCCATATTAGGTCCGCCATTTTGTTTTTTGTAATTTTGACCTCATATTCGTAATCAGCGACCCCGAAAACCCCAGGAAACCAAGTTTAGATTAAATCTAATGCTTTTCTGATATGCGCGTCCGCCATATTGGATCCGCCATTTTATGTTTAGCAATTTTGACTTCAGATTCTTAATCAGCGACCTCGAAAACCTTAGTATACCCGTTTTTAAACAAATCAAAGGTCATCTTGAGGTTTTGGGCAGGTTTTTTCGAGTTTTGACCACTGTGCGGCGGCGACTTTCGGCGAGCTGGAGGGAGGTAGGATGCGGAGATTGTGTAACGTTCTACCCTGGATGGCCGTAGAGGCGCGTCCGGACGGGAGTCGTATAATAAAGTTCCAGAGTGCAATAGGGTTCTTGCCTAATGGGCACGGAGACACCTCCCTGACGTAGGCAGGGTGCAAGATTGCTCTTGGCCGATTCCGAACTGAGGCTGGTGATGGTACAGTACTGGCGATGGCCGATACTGACACACCCCGGGTTTATCAAAATGCGAGCGTCTTTCTTGACTGCGTGAAGCAGTATAGCGACATACACAAGAGCTCCTGATTCCGCTCGCCGCGGCCTTTATAACGAAAGGCCGTACATCTTCACGCGCGAGCATGGTTGCGGGGCCGCGGCCGCGGCGCGAACTCGGCCCATTGTCTCGGCGCCGTGCGCTCGCGCGGCTCGCGACGTGACTTCGTCACAACTTTTTCCCATGATCCATAAGGGTCGGTAAATTGTGCTTCGGTACATTTTCCATCAGCGGTCAGTGATCCAGCCATGAATGTCCAGGTTGATGTTTGGTTCATTTTGAGTCCCACCAAATAAACGTTATTACCTATAACGGTGGATCCGTATTCATGCATATTTCGGCATTGATGTTCGGTTAAGTCTTCGAGATATTCATTTTACCCGTTGTGTACTGCGGAAATGTATGAGTGCATTCCACAATAATTTCATTCTTGAAATTATCAGCTTGCATTTTATGACTTCCACGTAGTTGAAATCCGAGAGTTGCAGAAGTTGAATGTAGATTTTCTTTGTGGCTGTGGAGATTGGGTTAAGGGGGCCGTCTCGGCGGGCCTTGAATGTGTGCGTGCGCTTACACAAGCTAAGGAAAGCGTGTACGTATACGCGATGTAGTAAACAAACCGTTTCAACCAACTTACGCCCCGGAATCGGCAAGAAGGAAGTTTTTGCGGGTATAGTTGCGTTCAGTAGACATCAGTGCAGGGTGGTCTGGTGCGTTTGAATGCTAATAAGCACCGCACGTTGAAATAATAATGAATTTATGACTCGAAAACTGACAGCATGAGGCTTCCAGGTTTCTCCGTTGGTGGCGCTAATGGTGTACTGCAGCCACGTAGAACCAGCGTGACGTATACGCAGGACCGACGTGAGGTTAGCTGCCGCCCGTATGCAAGAAAATTTTTAGTGTTCCCCAATTTTTGCACCTGTTTTCTATTTAATATGCTTTGTCTTTACGGGATGTACATTTCGTTTATGTGGGGGTTGGATTCCAATATTATTAAGCGCGCGATACAGTTTTTTAGCGTCCCATTCGGCTGGCGCCCTTATGCGGCGCATAACTTGCATAATGATTCCGCCGATCCTGCCTATACGCGATGTAGTAAACAAACCGTTCCCAAACAACTTACGCCCTGGAATCGGCAAGAAGGAAGTTTTTGCGGGTATAGTTGCGTCCAGTAGACATCAGTGCAGGGTGGTCTGGTGCGTATGAGCGCTAATAACCACCGTATGTCGAAATAATAATGAATTTATGAATCGTGTACTCAGGACAGCCCGAAAAATGACAGAATAAAGCTTCAAGGCTTTTCCGTCACCGGCGCTGATGGTATATTCGTGCATTGTACCATCAAAACCGGTGGAAGTCCAATCTAGCCGATAAATGTAGGAAAGACAGTTGCTGAGATGTATCGAGAGTCGAATTGCGCTGTTGCCGCATTTCCCCTATTACTATTTTGTCGTCAGGGAGGCTTGAATGAATTACGGCGAAGCGGTTGGAGAACAGAGATGGGCAAAGATAATATCTGGATAAACTCAAATAAAATATACTACAGTATTGTCTCATTACAGGCTCGATTTGATGTACACGATGTGGACTTTTCGCTATCTCCACCACTTCTGTCTGACTCTTGTCCGGCGAAGGCGAGAGCGAGCGAGAGGCACTGAAAGCGAGCGAGGGCGATACGAGATAGACGACGGGATGATGTTTTGTCTCGTTCCGTCTTTCGGACGCCTGACATTCCGTCCTTTGCGTTCGCGGCCGTCGCGCAGGCAAAGCGTTCCATCTCGCTCCCCCTTCGGCCAGAAAGAAGCGAGAAACGAACACTGGGAATTAGGGCTCTGTTCGCGATACGGGCTCAACGCCGCGCCGCACAGTGGGGCAAAGTGACGAAGTTTGTTTCATAATCAAAGAACTTTTGATAGAAATGAGATAGAGCGATGATTTTTTTTTAAAATTAAAGTTGAAAGATTGCAGAATAAGGGAAAATTAATGAAATTATGATACGAACGTTTCTTACCTTTGAAAATCTGTGTTAAACTTTAAATCGATTTTTTTTTAAAAATCCTGAGGTAGTAGACAAATTTTGCTAACGGATTTGAAATCAGCGCGACAAAATCTATAGGAAATGATGTACAACATGTCAAGAAAAAATTCTAACCGAACATGGTATTGGAGAAAACATATTTTTGTTGTAAAATGGAGAAGAGGAATTACATAGAATGAGAGAAGATAATATTAAGGCTCCCCCAAACCAACGCGAATATTGCCGCGCGCAGCGAATCCGCCGCGGATCAGAGTTTTTTATACGTGTCGGCTTATGGGCGCCTTATCTGATCCGCGGCGAATCCGCTCCGCGGCGCGAATATTCGCGTTGGTTTGGGGGAGCCTTTACAGTATTGTCTCGTTAGCGGATCGCTGGTCGGGACCGGCGCGGGCGTTGAGCTCGTATCGTGAACAGAGCCCGAATTCCCAGTGTTCGTTTCTCGCTTCTTTCTGACCGAAGGGGTGAGCGAGATGGAACGCTTGGCTTGCGTGACGGGCGCGGACGCAAAGGACGGAGTATCAGGCGTCTGAAAGACGGAGCGAGACAAAACATCATCCCGTCGTCTGCCTCGTACCGTTCTCGCTCGCTTTCGGTGCCTCTCGCTCGCTCTCGCCTTCGCCGGACAAGAATGAGACAGAAGTGGTGGGGATAGCGAAAAGTCCACATCGTGTACACCAGGCATGGAACTAAAGTGAACGCAGCGGCCGTTTTTCGGAGGCAACGCCTCCTTTCTCCCGCCGCGCGTCTTGGCCCCCGCGGCGGGCCTAGGAGCTTCGAGCGCCTCAGACCCGTACCATATGAACCAAATCTATTGATACGGGTGTCGCCCCAATGCGCCACGCGCGATTCATATGTTACGGGACTGAGGCGCTCGAAGCTCCTAGGCCCGCCGCGGGGGCCAAGACGCGCGGCGGGAGAAAGGAGGCGTTGCCTCCGAAAAACGGCCGCTGCGTTCACTTTAGTTCCATGCCTGGTGTACACCAAACCGAGCCGCTAACGAGACAATACTGTATTCTTCGAAAAATATACACTTTTTTATCTGTAATTGTCCATTTCAAAAGAAAGCGTCATATGTTTTTAGAAGAATTATAGCATTCATAAATTTTATTACGATCGGCGTGTTATACTTCGGTGATGTACCTTATTGAAACTGTATGCTTTGAATTTGCACACTGATTATACAAAATATTACATCCTTCAATGTGCAAATTAGTATTGTTTCATTGACATGTTTCCTAACTTCACTACTCAACCTCTCTATCTTTCATTATTGCTATCCTCCTTTACGTTCAGCGAGGCTCTGATGCTAGACGCAGCAATCGGACGCGCTACATCTACAGCTGATGCAGAGGGAAACACCTACAGAAGCGGTGGTTATGTGTGCGTGACTGACGCTCGCAGTTCCGCAAACATAACCACCGCTCCTGTAGGTGTTCCCCCCTCCATCAGCGGTATTGAAGCCTGTTGATCCCTGCCTAGACGCAGCTCTCGTGCCGTATTCCTCCAAGACTTCTCAGTAGAAGGAGGTGTGGCAACAGCGCGGCGGAGACAGAGAGAACAGAAAATGTGGCAACTATGCGTAAAAAATTAGTCTACATAGAGTACCTGGAGATGTCACCTCTGTTCTTTTTATCGACCGCAGTAGTTTCATTAGGGTCCGTCTGTTTACTGGGGACGCTTCGATAGATTCGGACCAAAACAAAAAGGAGACGGCCCCCTTAATTTCGCAATCTCCTAATGATTTTAATGAAACGGTTGTCACGTTTAAATGTTGCCCATTACAATCGTATCCAATGAGGGCCCAAACAAGATTCAAGTTGAATAGAATTATCCATGGTAAAATCATGGTGATTCCCGTTTTAACAAAAAAAAATTGTTTTGAACAATCGTTATGTTAATAACGATTCGTAATATTTCCTTTAGTATTTTGTACTCTCTTAATCTTATTATATATATAACAAACATGTTTATGGGTACCCGCTCTTCATCCCATGTTTCTCCTCTCGCAGGTAATCATATCAAATTCATTTGACGGTTAAGGGGGTAGACACGGGTAATGCAGCGCGCTGTATACCGACACAATCTGGCCCGAAACAGGGGGTTGGGATTTTTCATCATTCGTCCTTATATGAGCAGATTTTGGGCTGGGTTAGGACTCATTCGAAAGAGGAAGGTTCAATGCGGAGCGCTCTTCTCATGGTTCAACGAGATTGTGTTGATATCTAATAATATGAGTGTCCAAAGTAGACCAAAAGTCGACAAAATACACCCGCAGAATCCAAGTATTTTTAGGTCACTAAAAGAGCTTTGTGACTGAAACGGTGAGAAGAGCGCTCTGCATTGAACCTTCCTCTTTCGAATGAGTCCTAACCCAGCCCCAAATTTGCTCATATAAGGACGAATAATGAAAAATCGTGACTTCAGTCCCAAATACGAGTTCCGCCATATTGGCGATAATACAGAGCAAGTCACGTGACAAATTTAGTTCAGCTAGTGGACACGAGATGGCGCCTACTCGGGAGGACTGCCGACGTGGAATCATAGCAAAACTGAAGCGTTAGCTGGATACACAAGCCACAGTAAAAGCGTGATGCAGTCAATGTATGAATTTTCGGACGATTGTAGGTTAGGTTATATGCATTTTAGGCATATAACTTTTGGGAACTGTGTACATTTACTAAATTAACGCTTTTATTGTAACACATACATCACTTGAAATCGCTGTCGAATTTATGTTATAATTATATGGCCACATTATTTAAAATAAAAAAAGAGATTGGAACTTTTTTACTAATACTGGAAATATTGATTTACTGATATCATATTTTCAGAATGTGGAAGTTACAGCAATTATTTGCAATTATTGCTCTTGTTATTATTCTTCCGACTATTGTATATAACATACAACAAGGAAAAGTCTCCAAATCAGTCAACAGTTAACTCCCTGATTTTTTTTTTGTAATTCTTTACGGTCCTATGCAGAGATGGGCATTATTTAAATAAAAGAATATACTTCCGAATGGCCCCAGTGACTGATCGACACGAGATTTGGGGTAGGGTGTGTGTACCCTAAATCTAAAATTCTATTTAGCTTCGGGTATTTATTAGTTTCCTTTGTTTATTCGAAGGCCTTTCATCTTGGGTTTCGAATAATTTTTCATCTTTCATTATATCTTTATCCTAAGGTCGTATTCAGATATATTGGCCGGTCAATTCGTTTTCGCGAACAGCGATCGCGAACAGCGATCGAGGAGTATGGTGGGGTAACGGGAATGCTGCTCGGCTCCGTCTGAACGTAGCCGTGTGGCTGTTATGACCAATACGAAATGAAGCTATCGAGAAAGAATCAATGTTCAGACCAATAAAGCTCCTGAATTTTTTCGGAGCTAAGGCACACCTATTCTGATGTGTGTATTTCTACGCTGACAGCTCGGTTTGGCCTATACACACCAGAAGCTTGGCGCTAACCCCATCACTTCTGGCTCACTCTTCATCTGCGAAGGCGAGAGTGAGATGGAACGAGAGCGAGTCAGAAAACGTTGCAAACAGGAGCACCGAGGCAGGCAAGCGGTACCTATGGTGGGAGAATACGCGTTACGAAACGCACCGGCCATTATATCTGAATGTAAAGTCTCGTTAGCCGCTCGCTAGTCGGGACCGGCGTTGAGCCCGTATCATGAACGGAGCCCTAATTCCGAGGCTGAGTTGCTCGCTTCTTTCTGGCCGAAGGGGGGAGCGGGATGAATCCCTTTGCGTGCGCGACGGGCGCTCAGATGGAATCGTGACTGTTCGACGCATGCGCGCCACGGTCAGATAGCCAGGCACGGCACAAGTCTTTTTTGCGCCATAACCGAGCTTGCCAAATTCCGCCATTTATTATAAAACATTTAATTGAGCTTCTTCATGACCTTACTCTAAACTTTTACTTGTAGTTTAAAACCGTTGTGATATAATTTGTAGTATTTCATTTAAAAATTTATTTTCAACAATGCCAACAATGAAAAGGCCATTTTGCGCCTCTTGTCAACCTTACGCCCTGGCAGTTGCCTAATTTTACAGAGTAAAGTCATAAATAATCTCAAATAAATGTAATATAATAAAGGGCGCAATTTGACAAGTTCGCCTAGGGTGCAAAAAAGACTTATGCCCAGCCTGCGTCAAGATTTTGCGAAGCGGGTCCCGTGCTCACCGTAAGCGCTTGCGACCATCGCGCACGCCCGTCGCGCACACAAAGGATGGAGTGTCAGGCGTCCGAAAGACGGAGCGAGACAAAATATCAACGCGTCGTCTATCTCGTACTGTCCTCGCTCGCTTTCAGTGCCTTCGCTCGCTCTCTTTCCATCTCGCGCTCGCCTTCGCCGGACAAGAGTGAGACAGAAGTGGTGGGGATAGCGAAAAGTCCGTATCGTGTACACCAAACCGAGCCCGTAACGATCTTAGATGCTCGAATAACCGACGAGAACCTTTGTTGCCCGAGCCGCACGAGATCGCCGTTGCTCGGCGATGTGTCATCGATTATATAGAAACAGAATTTGATTTTTTTTCATCGTATCAATATGAAAGTGACACAAATGGATTCCTGGCATTCTCCCGATTAAATTGACAGAAAATAATTTAAAGCAGACTATTTTTAACGAAACGAGCTTCCAATTCTGCAAACAAATTTTCACGTAATTTCCTTAATTATGGTCCGAATAATATCATTTTTGGAGCCAATTTGATCGAGAAAACATGACGAATCGATTCACATCACTTTCGCAAAGATCTGATTAGAAATGCAGAACTGACGATTTGTCACTGCTTAGTGCGTAACATTGTATGGCCCCGCTGGATTCGAGCGTCGATATCCACGAAAGTTGCATGATTGCCAGCGTGAAGGACAAGAGAGGACTTTGCATGGCGAAGGAAAGTCAGCCTTCCATAGAACTCAAATCGAGAAAGACTTTGCTGACAAACTTTACATATGTATATTCGCGTCAAATAAATACTTTAATTGTAAAATTTAGACGACAAACTATTGTTGAATTTCGCCAGTTCTTACATATGCATCACTTGGTTGGGAATTCCTGATCCCAGAGTTTCATGTATTTACCCATTGAAATGTTGCTTCAAGTCATCGGGAAATTGCATTGCTTCTTCTCGTACATACATATATCTGTTCGCGAGTAGGTGTCACGAGTGACGCGGCTTTGGTTTCCCAAATAAATGCACATTTATTAGAGCCCTCGGTCGACGGCGACTTGAGTCATCTAGTACTGAATATGAATATGTTCATATTTCTCATTACACCTTGATAAGAGTGTTACCACCGATGGATTGGTGTGTTTATGTCCACGAAAATGAGTCGAGTTGCGAAACAATTCGGTCTATTTTTTCTTATGAATACATGATTAGGACACACACACAAAAATAGGCCGAATTGCTCCATGTTTGGCATCATTCTCATCAGTAATGCAGTGGTCTGGTGAAGAACATCGTATTACGGAGCTAATATTCTAGGCCCTAGAATCTACGATATTGTCAATGTGCAGTTGAAACGCACGCCGCTTCACACTATCGTTTCTTAGCATTTATACGGGGTGATTCTCTAGCTAGAGTCGTCAAACGCGATGCTCGCCAACAATCATGTGTCTCGCTGAGTTTCGTGGGCTTCGACGCTCGAAACCAGCGGGACTATACAATGTTGCACGCTAAGCAGTGACGAATTTGAAGTTCTGCAATTTCTAATCAGATCTTTGCAAAAGTGACGTCAATCGATTCCTTACAATTTTATATATAATGTTTGTTCATAACTGCTTTCTGCATAGGACGTGTAATAAGTGTATTTTATGTTCTGTTTCGGTGTGCTTTGCTAGTAAAAAAATGTCTAACCTAACAAACTTTATTTTCTGGGGACATCCCCTCATCTATTTTCCCTTTTCACTTATAATTCCTTACTGCTAACGTAGAATATTGTAGCATAAGCACATTTCAAGTAATTAAAATGTACAATGAATTTTCTACGTTTGCAGTACCAGCCGACTTTCCGTTTAAATGTTTATAAGTACAACGCAACAGCTGAGAATTTATTTCTTTATTCAGAATAGAATACAGAAATAGCAAACAGCTCCCTCTCGCGTTTACCGGGCAATCGTCGATCTATCGGTATTACCATTTCTGTGCAGAAAAAACCTGCTGTAATACCGACCTGCCGAATCGGCCAGGTCACGTGACGTGTCTACCCCCTTAATCATATGCAGCTTCTTCATTACATTAGTGGCCACCGTGGTGCAGCCACTACGTTTGTTTACTGTAAGCAAGCTGCTTCTAACATGTAACGTGAGTTTATTTTGAAATTTGTTTTCTTTTTCTTCTGCTTCTAAAGTTTATTTTCCGTTAGTCTATTTCCCCTATTAGTGTCGTAGATGTCAGACCAAATGGTTGCTGAGCGTCTACGTAGATTGGAGCATTACATAGAAATAAGAATGCGACAGATTGCGTACCTTACTAGACGCGTAGGGAAAAGTCGAATAATATTAACAACCAATTTTGACTATCAGCCCAGCACCTTATCAGCTGATGATTTTGAAAGGTTCTTTTACGAGGTGCAGGAGGATATTTTAAATTCCTACGGTTATTAGATTATGTATTTATATCTAATTTAAGGCGTGTAAATATCTTGGTCATTTAATTTTTGTAACGTTTATAAATTTTTCCTCCTTTCTTTAAAATATATTCGTAACCGTTATATAAATTACTTTAGGCTTATCAGTTACTTCTATCCCTACCACTTATTTTCTACAGTCTTATAATTTCCATTAATTAAACCATTATATTCCTCGACTGTTAGATTTAAGGGGACCGTCCGGTCAAAACGCTCGAAAAATGGGTGATCTTTATGATTTTTTTCCCAAAAAAGTATACAACTTGCAGTAAAAAACTTTATGGTCTTTCTTTATTCGTTCTTCAAGAATATAAAAACTTTTTTTTTTCATTTTCCTCTAATGGTTCTAATTTTACGTGGCGCTCAGTGCACTGCTGCAATAAAAGAGGCGTAAACGGTAGACAGTAGAACTCGACATAGGATTGTCTGAAATCAAAAAACCAAAGATATTCTTATAGGTCATTTCAATCGCTATCGCATCAGTCTTTGAGAAGGCAAATAAAGCAAACTGGCGATGTTTGGTACACGTTTGAACGCAAACATGCGAAAAAGGGGGTAATTCTGCGCCTAAAAATGTTAACAACGAAGAACTATGACCTCTAAAATTGATGGTCAAAGGCTGATGCGATAGTGAATTCAATGACAAAGAAAATGGCACCAAGTTTTTTGGAATCGGTTAATAATTTTTTTTGTTATGCTGTCTACCGTTCGGAAACATCGTGATTCGAGATAATCGCGTTTAAAGTTTTGCTTGTATATTCATGTCTATTTTATAGAAATTAAAGCTTTTGAAGTCATTTACCTTTAGTCAGCTATTCCAGGGCCATATAGTAGACCCTCTGTCTCTTCAAAAGCAAGCTCCATCTCTGCTTTATCTTTCCTCTGCTGAGTTCGAGCGTGCTTTGACCGACTGCTACTACGGCGCTCGCCTTGCTTGATTCGCTGGCAATCTCGGTTCTCGACATATTTTATCGCCAATTTGCTAACGCTTACACCCATCGTATCCAGCACTGACAGTAATGACTTAAAGTTAAAGATACATGCTGAAATCCAAGCTGCAATTTCTATGGTATTTTTACCGCAATACATATGTTTTGGAACGAGATTCCATATAGTATTATTGTAGCTTTCATTGTTATTTTGGGTATTTCTACCTAAACAACGTCGCAAGAGATCATCCGACGTCAAGCTCTCATATATTGGCCGAATAATTTCCTGTACTTCAGGAGCTACAGTTGGTTTGTGCGAGAATGGATTCTTTGCAGCTTTATTTTGTAAATATTTGCACCACCTGATGTTGCAATAGTCATATTGCGGCTCGGCGTCCGTCGATATTTTATGATAAAAACCTGCCCAAATTTCTCGTTTCATGTCCTCCATAGAATCTGGATACCTTTGAATGGCCAATTTTTAATACGTGGACATTTATCGTATCAATTTATCCGTAAATTTAGCGGTTTTCCCTTGTCGCCCTGGCTGTTTCCTGGTTTTCTGCCTCTTCCCTTTCGGAGCACCTTTGTTTTTCGGGGCTTTATCTTGCAACTGTTTCTGTGCGTTCTGCAATTGAATGAGATTTCTTTTGGCTTCTTTCAGTCTCCTGTACATTCTTTTGCCAACATGTAAAACGCACTCCAATTTATGAATTACGAAATCAACGCCGTAAGGTTGCGCATCAAGCAAAGATTTGAAGGTCTTCGAGTCACCGTCTCCTATATAATTTGCGTACTTTACGCCGTGCATAGTTTCCGATCTTCGAAACATATCAATAACTCCATTGACCTCCATTTTTCCCGCGCTTCCTTCATGGTTTGCAGTACATTCATTTTTATGTGCGTCGTACCATATTTCATATTCAGATGTGTTTTTTTCATCTGTCCAGGCGCTGCATGATTGACAAAAGCTAGATTTGACAATAAGGTCCAAAACCTTATCACTATACTTTCCTATCAATGTGATGACTCCATATAATGAGGTAAAACCTCGTTTGGCCCACGTACCATCTCCGGATACAGTCAAATGTAGTTCTGGATTTCCAGCTTCAACGTTCATTTGAATTTCCTGTCTCGCTGCTAAATTTACAACACGGTCATACACAGATTTGGAAGCAATAGAAATATTGTTTACTGCTCCGTAATAGGCAGATTTACTTAGACCACTCCATTAAACTGCAGAATAAATGTAACCCATTGTAGCCGACCCCTAGCAGCCTCATGACAAAAACGATTTTTCTATTAATTTCGAAAGAGTTGTCAATCAATCGACAAGAATTCAGAATCGTTTCACTGCACGAACACGTTACGTGTAACTGGAACCCGACGCCACTTTTTCCATCTTTTCGAAAACATATGTCTCCATCACATTTCTTGCACTTAACTAAATTCTGCAGTGGCACAAAAATCTCACTAAAAGAAATGATGCAATATTGCAGTAATGGATTCGCAATAACAGAAAATTTACTTTTCTTCGCGATTTTAGCCGCTGAAGTACTCGTACATGTTTCACTAGAAGTTTTACCCTTGAATAGATTCTCAGGAAATGATCGTTTCCTTGGTGTACGTCCAGGTTTAGTGTGATAAACACGAGAACCTTTTTTGTCACGGGACATTTTCAAATATTGTAGGATTACAAATTTGAAAATAAATATTGGTGGGCGAATGATAGTTCGCCCGTGCTGCCACGAGGGCGCGCCACTGTACCAGCACGCACATCATGCGTGCACGGGCGTGCAGGGCAGTTATATGCGACTAAACTAAACGCGTCACAACTCAAAACAATTGAATTCTTTTCTACGCTTGTCACTTGGACTTTGACGACTCTTTGCGCTGGAGGTATTCAATGCTAAAATGCCCATAACTTCAAGAATTTTACGAATTTCAAAAAATCCTTTTAAACACGTATTCTTAAAAGATTGAACATTCGAAAAATGAAATAAAAAAAAATCGATTTTTAGACGGGACGACGGTCCCCTTAAATATTCCTCCGTACATCCTGCGCACTCCGCTACTGCGCCAATCCATGCTATGTACGCATCGCATTGATCACAAGTAGAAATTAACTGAGTTTCTTCATCGGCACAAAGGGCATGCAAGTTTTCATCGATTACGTATCCTTCAGGTTCTTCTATTATTAGTGTAGGATCACGGAAAAAGGGAGCCTCGGCGCGGGACTCGAACCCGCGATCTTCAGATTCGTAGCGCGCTGGCCAGCCGCCTTAACCACCTCGGCTACCACCGACTCCCCGGGCCTTGGTCTTCCGTGCCCTCTCTTATGGTGGGGGTTCCTGATCCCACACTCGGCCCTCCTCCGACGACATTCGCCCTCGAATGTCATCGTCGCAACTTCACGTGCTGGTGTCGTTTTATTTCACGTCGCTGACACCTCCTTACGCCCGCCGTTTTAGACGCTTTTTAACCGTTGTAATCCCTTCAACATTAAAACCTCTTTAAACGTTATTTGCTTCCTTTATTTATTACGCCTCTCTTAGGCGACAACAAGGAGTGCGACATAATCGGCGAAGGTACTGTTTTGATTTCTGAAATACGTCGATGGAGCCAGAGTTGGGCATAATCAATTACAAATGTAATTGATTACGTAATCAATTACTTTCATTACAATTACAGAGTAATTCCGATTAAAAAGTAATTGCAATTACATGTAATTTCAATTACAATGTAATTGCTCTGCACAATTACGATTGTAATTGCCAAATGTAATTGCAGGGCAGTGACAATTACAATTATAATTATGCAGAGCAATTACAATTACAATTGTAATTGTCAGATGTAACTGTGGGGCAATTACAATCACAATTGTAATCGTGCAAGGCAATTACGATTACAATTACAATTAACAAATAGTGGTTGCTGCGAAAACAATAGCATTTTTAAAGGTTTTGTTATAGATACCGAATTGTATGTCAGTCATAACTTTATCAAACTGGTGCAAAAATAATAATTTCAGTAAAAGATTATAAATTGTAAATAAATTAAAAGCATCTATGATGAAAGAAATATTAAATCTTGTATTCGTTAATATCTTGCTCCTAAAAATAATAATATACCCACCTACTTTATATCATTCGAGGAATTTTCTTTTATTCGATTCAAACTTTATACTGAATGAACGCACCAGTCCCTAGAAATACTATTTTGATGGTACGTGATTTTCGGCAGCAAGGGTACTGAAAGATGCGCTAAATACCAGAAAATGAGAACAATTACATAGATAGCTGGCTAATTTTGCAGGGGGACTGGAATAAGCGTCAGAACTGCAGTTACAGGATTTGTAGTGCAATACTTCAGGACACTTGGGACACATTTTCCCGGTATCCCCTCGAGTCCATTTTTGACAATTGACGGCTCGGATAGTAATGATTCGATAAACAAACTGTAAATAGAAAAAATGTGTGTCGTGACGAGCTTTAGCACACTATGTTTTTTAAAATACAGTTTAACAATATTTAATTCTCCAATATTTCTTAGCGTTTGGACAATAATTTTTTCCCATTTTCAAGCGCTAGTCCCCTTATTGCATCCGAGCCTTCAATTTACACATATGTTTTTAATTTTATGCATTAGGAACTGCAGGTAAGGTAACCCCTCGTGTAGTATTTATACGCTTTAGCTTCAGCTTATACGCATTCGCTTTAGCGAATATTCCGATCCATAAAAATGCCGTGTTAAATCACGTTATGCAAGACTCACAATCAGATGTAATAGGAAAAACGAGGTTAGGTTCCAATTCCAGAGAATAAAGAAAAGAAGCGGAGGGGATACAAAAGACGAAAGAGAGTTTTAACGAACAGGAGAGAGTGCAATAAGTAGGGTAAATAGTTAGTACTGGGAGATGGTGTGTGATACTGATAGGGTCCCTATCATAGGGGGGGGGGGAGAGAGAGAGGGAGGGAGAGGGAGGGAGAGAGAGAGGGAGGGAGAGGGAGAGTATATTAGTAAGAGAGTAAATTAATTGTAAATATGAACTAAAATATAAACTAAAATATAAACCAAAAATAAATGATAATATGTAAGCTAAACATAAAATAGATAATTTAATTATATAAAAGGAAACAATATAATTATTTAGGTAGTTATTTGTTTATTAATTTTGATAATTTAAATTGGCTTTTGATATCACCCTTTTCTCAAACATAGAGTCTGATAACCTATTGGCTTTAGGAGTATTAGTCATAGTTGCACATGAAAAAAGTCTTTCCACTGGCGCCGAGGAAGGTAGAGGCGTGTTATATTTTATGAAAATACTTTTTATTTGTGGGTATCTTCCAAGTAATTCTATATCTCCACTTTCCTCGGTAAAATACTGGGGAATCAAAAGATCGGCTTTGAATCTTGGATGATTGTGTTCGAAAACATTATCGGAACCTGACTCGAAATTATAAAAGTCATCTTCCTTCGACTTGCTATGGGCGTTTCTTGTATTAGTAATTGGTTGCTGTATAAATTCTCTTGCTACAGCTGTGATAAATAAATTTTTAAATATTTCATGATTTATTGGATCTACACACACAAACCATCTGGTTTTGAATCTAGGGTATGACAACGCAGCTATTACTGCATTCTACGCTTGAGGGCTTGAAACATTGAAAAAATTAATAAAACGTGTTTCAACACTTTCCAAGAAAAGTTCGCAAAGCTTTTTACAGAATACAAGGTTCTTTTCATTCCATTTTTTAAAATTTTTCCTAAGGGCTAATAAAGTCGGTAACAAAATACCATAATATGTGTTATTTTCACCTTGAAGAATATCTAATGCGTCTGCTACAGGTTTCGTACACGACAGATATTCCTGAATGTAATTAAATTTTTGGTCGTTAAAATTATTTTTTAAGCCCAAACCTTTGTGGAGTGTAGCAGATTTGCCCTTAATGCTTAAAATTTGTGTTAAGGAATCATATAAACTATTCCAGCGAGTATCACCAGGTTTACTGAGTGCATGCCCGAGAATGTCCTGAATTATTTCAGCAGACTTGGGATAACTTCTTTTTTTCCACAAACTGTTGCATTTCTTCAAAACCTGACCGTGCATACTCGAGAGTGGTGAATCGTTTGCTGCCAATACCTTATTGGCGTCAACAGTTGCATTAAACTGAGTGTATGCGAACAGCATCGCAAATGTAAGGGTAAATTTTTTCTGGAGAATTCGGAATAATATATTCTTCGTCGTTGTCTGTACTAACAATATCTTGCTCTGGCGTTTCATGATCCGAACTAGCAGCATCACTATCGTACAAATCAAATCCGTCTTCTTGTTCAATACATTCAGGATGGACGCCAAATATTCTAAACGCTTTAACGAAATTGCTCCCATTATCAGTTGTAGTAGCAACTATTTCGCAGGTATCTGCAATATACTCGGCATGTATTTTCTTTAATAATTCGGTTATACGTTCGTTGTTGTGCATCCCCATAAATCTGCGACATGCCAATGCTCTAGATTTTCTATTGTAAGTTGCAAAATCAATTATTCCTATAAAACTTCGCCTGCGGCCGGACCAAATGTCTACTGTTGTGGATACGTATTTTACCTCTTCTATGTCTCGTTTTATTTCTTGCGCTTGAGTCGTATAACGATCACATAAAATACGTTCTAGGTTTCTACGACTCATCATTTTCAATCCATGCGTTGTAATATTTAACTTTTCAAATATTTTAATAAAATATGGATTTTCGATACATCGTAAGGGTATCATAGAATGCGCGAAATATTGTACCAAATCATTTTCAAAACTTTGTTGAGTGTATGAACATGATGCTGACTTACGACATAATTGCTTTGATGTAGGTGGCCTTGTTTTCTTATTTTTTATGTAAGTGCTATACTCTTCAACTACGGCACTACCGTGTTTTCTTTTTAAATGCGATACAAAATTGGACGTGCAGTTTCTAAATCCTTTGACCTCAATGTAGTTTGGCGAACATTTTGTACATACCGCAACAATTCTTTGGCCGGTTGATTTTTCCGGGACTTTTTGAAAAAAGGTTCCATCCAGGAAAGTCGTATTCATTTCGTCTTTATTGTTGACTTCACTTTCACCTCTTGTGGATGTAGTCTCATTTAAATTACTTTCTTCTGACGTTGAATCCATGATGGATCAATTATGCCACACAAAACTAACGTTGTTAAAACACTACGAAATATATGGAGCCAAACATACAATGTATTTACTATGTAGCTTAAACAATCTGACTCGCTGTGACATGCGGACACAAATGGTCCTGCGTTCTCGCGCGAGTCCACCGCGTGCCTCGCCACGTTTTCAACTGTTTTTTGTGTTACGTGGAATATGAGAAAAATCAGTTTATTCATTACACACGTGGGACATACACTTGACAAAGAAACAAGAGAATCGTTTAACCATATGGGCTCGGAAACTTTACAGGTTATCACTGCGTAACGCACGCGTCGCGGCCATTACCAGAAGTGTCCGCTCAGTCGCGTTCTCGAAGGTTCGCGCACACACATACATCACGCCATCGGCACGCACACACGCGTAGTCGACATACACACTCATGACCGGCGCGCAGTCATATTAGGATACCGATGACCTAGTGTCCTCGGCTTCGTGTATCTCTAACATTTTGAACATCCAATCGGATTGGTTCTATTGAGCTTGCGAGTAGAAAGGGTATAGCCGGTTAAGATGGTCAAATGTGCCCCTGAACCGAATTCAAATCACGATGAGTCATTCGAAAGCTTATAAAAAAAGAATGATTTCTGTCAAGTTTCAACTTCGTATCTCGACCCGGGGGGTAGTAAAGGGTAAAAATAGAAAATCAGGTTTTTGCCGAATTTCTCCTATACCAGCGGATGAAAAATTTTGAAAAAATTCAGCGACATGTCTGTCATCGGTGCACATATTAGGGAATCGCGTCAGATTTTTAAATTGAAAAACTAAGCTGTGAAAAATAAAAAACGCCAAAAAATGCTGAAAAATGCCGGTTTTGTATCGAAGCAGTCTTGATACTATAATTATATTTTTACTGTAAGTCCGCATCGTTGTTACTATTGTCTTGAATTTTTTTCAGATTTTTTAATTTGGTGCGCCGCAGTTAAAAAAATTAAAAACCGATTTTTTCGCCGTTTTTTCCGTGTCAGAGTAACTAATAGGTCGAACTTTCGTACATACTTTATGGAATAAACTTTTTATGCAATCTTCAACGTCTTCACATGCAGCAAAACAGCGTAGAAATTAAACGAACTAAACATGCTGTGCCATTACAGTCGAAAATGTCTATCATATTTTCAATGGCGTCAATGGCGCAGCGGTAAAGTGTCCGACTGTTGAATCGCTGCGAACTTTTTGAACGTAGGTTCAAGCCTCGGAACTTCTATGTCCCACACAGGGTCATTTTTTTTTTCACATTAATTATGTATTTTTTCGATTTCTAGCTATATGACAATGATCGATATTTATATACAAATGTTTTAAAAACATTAAAAATATTTTAATAATTGAAATATACATAAACATGACTTGAGAAGATTTTGATGCCACCGTTTCTCTGATCAAGTATGCCGTCAATTACAGTATTGTTGTAACATTCCCTGCACTAAATTAATATTATATGAAATTGATTTTCCAATCTCTTACCTTTAACAATTGTGGATGGATTGCAGCAACAATTGTGTGTTGTTTTGTAATTATTTCGCCTCTTCTTATAGATCATACAACTCTTTCTTGTTTCCAAAATTCAAAAGTTAAACAATGCTGTAATTGGCATGATACCTAACAATAGTTTTCAACTATTGAAATAATTTTAATATGTTTTTAAAACATTTGTATATAAATATCGATCATTGTCATATAGCTAGAAATCGAAAAAATACATAATTAATGTGAAAAAAAAACCCTGTGGGACTTAGAAGTTCCGAGGCTTGAACCTACGTTCAAAAAGTTCGCAACGATTCAACAGTCGGACACTTTACGGCTGCGCCATTGGCGCCGTTGAAAATATGATAGACATTTTAGACTGTAATGGCACAGCATGTTTAGTTCGTTTAATTTCTACGCTGTTTTGCTGCATGTGAAGACGTTGAAGATTGCATAAAAGGTTTATTCCATAAAGTATGTACGAAAGTTCGACCTATTAGTTACTCTGACACGGAAAAAACGGCGGAAAAATCGGTTTTTAATTTTTTTAACTGCGGCGCACCAAATTGAAAAATCTGAAAAAAATTCAAGACAATAGTAACAACGATGGGGACTTACAGTAAAAATATAATTATAGTATCAAGACTGCTTCGATACAAAACCGGCATTTTTCAGCATTTTTTGGCGTTTTTTATTTTTCACAGCTTGGTTTTTCAATTTAAAAATCTGACGCGATTCCCTAATATGTGCACCGATGACAGACATGTCTCTGAATTTTTTCAAAATTTTTCATCCGCTGGTATAGGAGAAATTCGGCAAAAACCTGATTTTCTATTTTTACCCTTTACTACCCCCCGGATCGAGATACGAACTTGAAACTTGACAGAAATCATTCTTTTTTTATAAGCTTTCGAATGACTCATCGTGATTTGAATTCGGTTCAGGGGCACATTTGACCATCTTAACCGGCTATACCCTTTGAGCACGAACGCGAACGAGGCAGGCCGAGGCAAAATGAGCATCATCGGCGAAGTGCCTCGGCCCTTAGGGCCGTTCGCCGCATGCCTCGGACCAGAGTTGGGGAAAATGTAATCTAATTAAAACTTACAAATTACAATTAAAATGTAATTGTGTTGTTGATTACACATTATTTTCTGTAATCGTTAATTTAGGCAGTTCACCATTTGGTTTCGTCAACTATCTAAATGAACGATTACAGAAAATAATGTGTAATCAACTACACAATTACATTTTAATCGTAATTTGTAAGTTGTAATTAGATTACATTTTGCCCAACTCTGCCTTGGACCATTCGCATATAGACATGAACAATTTAGATTTTTCGTCCTGTGTACCCCGCACGAGGCAAGCCGAGGCAAGCTGAGGCTTGTTCAAATTTGCCAGGTGGCACGGCTATGTAGAAAGTAGAATTATTTTTAGATATTTTATCTTTGACCGCATTTAAAAGAACAAGGGAATTTTCTTCCGATACTCTTATAATTTCTGAAAATTTCGTTTCCTTTTTTAATCAACATGCCATTGAATGAAAAGGTGTTGTTCACATTACTTAATTGTCTCTTGTTCAAATACAAATGTGATGTCTTCTTATTCTTCTTCGACAAACTGTATAAAATAATGAAATTTGTACAAACCTCGGCTTGCTTCGGCTTGCTTCGTGGAAAGCGCACAGGATGAAAAATCTCAATTTTTTTCAGCGCGGGGCATTTGGGTCTGCCTCGGCTTGCCTCATTCGCGATAATGCTCAAGTCTATACTTACTCTAGCAAGTGAAAAAATGTCCATGTAAAGACACACTAAGATCGTCTCTTGCTTGATTGTTACGCGATTGAAGCGTTATGAATACAACGATAGTTAAAATAGATAAAATACGTCTACATAACGCCAACGGCAGATATTTGGTCCGGCCGCAGGTGAAGTTTCTTAGGAAATAACAGTTCATTGGATTGATTTTGTAAATTTTAAAAGATAATCTAGGGCATTGGCATGTCGCAGATTTATGGGGGTACACGACAATCAACGTATAACCGAATTATTGCAGAAAATACATGCCGAGTATATTGCAAACACGACATCACTCGGACTATACTCAGTTAAACACAATTGTAATCATTTATGAATTTTATTAATCAAACGCACATTACGTACACTTTAAAATATTTCAAATTTAGTAGTGTCTCGACTCGCTTCCATGGAGAAAATTTTGTCAATTAATTGCTAACGTTCTCATGAAGGTTAAATAAAAAACATAGAAATATTAATTGTTGTTCGTGGATGGCTCTTCTCGATCGATCATTTTCTCGCTCTCACAATAATCAGCTGTCGGTCCGCTGGCTGATCGCTCGCGCGGAGTAGCCAAGAAAAAAGTAATGGGGGTCACTTGCATAGCTGCGATCGGGGCGACGAACGTAACACTGTATTAAAATCTAACCTTCTGGTTATAGCAAATGTTGGAAATGACCGCCTTCTTGCCCTATGCACGTCTCAAGTCTTCGGTTGAATGATCCTCGTATTCTTCGGAATAAATCCGGTTCATCAGAAATTTCGGCGCATTCATCCAAGATTTGTTGGCGGAGAATATCCATACCGAAAAAGTCAAAGGATTCAAGACCGGGAATCACACCTTGCGTTTTTCATTACCGTTCGTAATTCAGTAATGAAATCTTTCCATAATTAATAATTCAAGTACGAAAACTTCACGCAGAACATAAAAACACAAACAAGGATACAGAAACACTCTTCACTGTCATTGAACCGGATAGATAAAGTGTAAGCAAACAAGAGTGTACATAGGCGTTGATAAAACCAGATGTAAATCTTCAAAATATCAGATATAACCAGACAATAGTTTCACTCCCGGTTTTTGCGCGTTGAATAATTATGGAAAGATTGCATTACTGAATTATGAACGGTAATGTAAAATGCAAGGTGTGATTCCCGGTCTTGAATCCTTTGACTTTTTCGGTACGTATTCAGTTACCATTTATTAAAATTTATTCCGTAAATATCGTTTCAATAGTAATAAATGTTCATAGTAGCAGTAATAGTAATAGTAATTGTCCTGCACAATTACAATTACAATGTAATTGTCCTGCACAATTACAATTACAATTACCATGTAATTGTCCTGCACTATTACAATTACAATTACTATGTAATTGTCCTGCACAATTACAATTCCAATTACAATGTAATTGTAATTGTGGTCAACTAAATGAACGATTATAGGAAGTAATCTGTAATTGAATTACACAATTACATTTTAATCGTAATTTGTAATTAGATTACATTTTGCCCAACTCTAGATGGAGCGTGGCATGATTCGCGAATAGAAAACGTTCTGTACGTTCCACAAATAAAAAAAAATCTATTCTCTGTCGGTATCTGCACGTCTCGAGGCTATGAAGTAAAGGGTATAGCCGGTTAAGGTGGTCAAATGTGCCCTTGAACCGAATTCGACTCACGATGAGTCATTCGAAAGCTTATAAAAAAAGAAACATTTGTGGCAAGTTTCAACTTTGTATCTCGACCCGGAGGGTAGTAAAGGGCAAAAATAGAAAAACAGGTTTTTGCCGAATTTCTCCTATACTAGGGGATGAAAAATCTTGAAAAAAATCAGAGCCATTTCTGTTATCGGGGCACATATTAGAGAATTGTTTCAGATTTTTAAATTAAAAAACCAAGCTGTGAAAAATAAAAAACGCCAAAAAATGCTGAAAAATGCCGGTTGTGTATCGAAGCAGTCTTGGCACTATAATTATATTTTTACTGTAAGTACGTATCATTGATACTATTGTCCTGAATTTTTTTCAGATTTTTCAATTTGGTGCGCCGCAATTGAAAAAATTAAAAACCGATTTTTTCATCGTTTTTTCCGTGTCAGAGTAACTTATAGGTGGAATTTTCGTACATACTTTATGAAATAAATCATTTATGGGATCTGAAATGTTTATACGTACAGCAAAACATCATAGGAATTAAAGAAACTGAAAAAACCGAATCATTTGAAACTATGTTATGCGCCTTACATTGTAAAGTATCTACCGTATTTTCCAACGGCGTCGGTGGCGCAGCGGTAAAGCGTCGAGCTGTTATACCGCTGCTAACTTTTTAAACGTAGGTTCGAGCCTCGGACGTCCAAGTCCCTTAGGCTGTTTTTTTTTTTTTGTTAATTATATATATTTCCTAACTTTACGACACAATGATCAATATTTATTTTTAAATGTTTTAAGAATATTTGAAAAACATATTAACCTGAAATATACGTAAATATGAGTTTGGACTGCTTGTTATGCCGCCGTTTCTCTTGTCAAGTATCCTGTCAATTATATTAATATGTGAAATTGGTTTTCAAATCTCGTACCTTTAACAATTATGGATGGATAGCAACAAAAATCGTGTCTGATGTATTCAATCGTCATCGCTGTCTTCATTAATTACTGGTGTCACGTGTTCACCGTTGAATATTTTGCTGAGAATTTCTGCAGGTCTTACAATTTTTGAAAGGTACCGAGCATGCGATAAGTAACAAATTATTGCAGCTATGTGTGAACAGCACCCGACGGTGCGGTTACCATTTGCACATTCACAACAATAGCGCTTTATTCCGTGTAACGGTTTCGAGCGTGGCGTAACGCTCCTTACAGGGTTTCGGGATTGGTTCGAGTGGCGTGCGATAAAGAATTAAAATTCAAGAACAAGAATTTAACTTAAACAGTGTTTATTCAAGGAAAACACTTCTAAATGATACATGAAAATATGATTTAGCGCCTTAATACTAAAGAAATTAACGAAATTAATTTAGGTTGCGACACTAGGTCGTTACAAAAAGTAAAGCTGATCGTCTTGGGTTGCGACTCTAGGTCGTTACAAAAGAAATGCCCGTTTGAACGATCGATTTGGAGTAGTATAATGACGTTTAGTCGAATGATAGGAATTCGTTAATGATTAGGACTCTCGGTCGATATAGGAATTAGTTTATGATTTAGGAATTAGCTTATAATTTAGGAATTAGCTTATAATTTAGGAATTGAATATGTTAAGCTGAGAACAGTTGAATTGTTTCAGTGTTTCATCAGGGGCGATACTGCCACCTGGAATAGTATTGTTCCCTCGTTGCTCAGGAGTAATATTACTAACCTGAGAATAATAATAATAATATCTTAGCTTCATCAACTAAGTGGCCTACAAAGCGGCCTCCAAGGCAGAAACCTTTCGCTAAACCTGGCGACTATGGCCTTAGTTTAAACGATCAGTATAGCCGAGTGTCCTGCAAGGCGGCCTCCAAAGTTGGAGCATTAAATTTACGTTGGAATCAGCTTGTAGCCTTAAATGATTCTTGATTGGTTTCATAAGTCTGAATGAATCTCTCTGGGCTTTCCTGCCCGTATTTATACACATTCGGAATATTGGGAGCGCACCAATAGGAATGGAGTTCGACTATTACGCGTCAATTATTCTCGTATTGCTCGATCCGTTCTCTAGTCGGTCTACTAAGCGACTGGTTAATGCGCAGGCGCACGCGTGGAACGCTCGGTTCCCTCTCTCATTTGTCATGCACGAATCACAATTACTGCTTCTGATCCTTGCTCTCGTCGATCCGCTGATCGACTGAGGATCGCGTATGCGTTTGATTCTCCCACTCCCTTACACTCAATTCTCTCTTTCGTCATACTCGCGTCTCGCGGTATCCTGAACTAATATTAATACTAATGCTAAACACTCTTATAAAAGTAAGAATAATAGGAATATAATAAGAATATAAGTATTTAAATGATTATTAACTAAGTTTATTAAGAAAAAAGAAAGGGCAGTTTTGGGGTTTGTTACATCCGGAATAGCCTATTGAGTTTGGTGCATAATCAATATAACATCTGTAAGTTTTGCTGTTAATATGTCGTGATCTTACTTCGAATTTAATAATATTCTTTCTCTCTTTAACACAACGAAGATTAATGTTGTTCTCTTCATCCATTACTTCTGCTAAATATGATATCGCTTGTGATAATTGATACGAACCAGTAAAAAGAATTTTGAGGTCTTTCTCTGTCATTTCCGGAAAATCAAGAAGCTCGTTAGCTGATAGCTGATTAAATGGAATCTTTCGCCTGTTCCAATGTTGATTTTCAACTTCTACTGATAGTGAATTCTCAGCGCTGTTTTGAGACGACATTCGTTCTACTATCTCATCACAAAGACCTACGTCCGAATTTAAGCGTTTTCCGAACATATTATTTAAAAAGCACGCTATTCTGCAATATAAACTAACTTTTGGGAGTAACTTATTGTCCATTTGATGGTGAAGAAGTTTGTACTTTTGTCCTATGATGCCGTGAATTGCCTCGACTACCCAGCGAATTTTAGTGACGTGGCGGGATGCATTTGATTTTGCAGTCGTTAGTTGATTACACTTGCCTTTTAACGCAGGCATGAGCACTCTGTAACCGCGTTCTTCTAAATAAGTTGTTACGTCGCGAAAACCTCGATCAACAATACAAATATCTCCAGGTTTTAAAAGGGTTTGCAACCCATTTGGGTCTTCCATCGCAATTTTCATAATTTGTGCATCATTCTGGTTTGCACAAAAAGGGCCAAGAACTTCAACCACATAGCCGTTTGTGGTGCAAATTGTAAAAGGTTTACACAAGGGTACTTTCTTTTGACTTGAATATGATTTGCGTTGGTATTCATTGTTAGAACTTTTCTGATGCCGAATATAAGTTCCATCGAAAATCAGTGCTAATTGATCTGTTATATTATATAACTTTTTGGCAACAAGTGACGTTTGATCTTCTATTAGGGTTTCCCGAGGAAGTGTCGCGAATCCAAAATAACAAGGAAGAATGTCTTTTTCAAAAGAATTTATGACGGACCTACAAAAATCAGACACCTGTTGCTCGCGTTCTAATCCGAGAATTGCAGCTATCATACTGTTTGAATTGCCAGTACGCAATTTGAATAAGAAAACAACGATAGCTTGAGTGACATCTCGCTGCTCAGAATTTCTCAAAGAAGTCATCATTCCCCGAAGTTTTATTAAGTTTTCCCACGTTAAACCAGTAAATACTTTCAACCGCTCCTCCGAAAGTGTAAAATCACCTATTGTATCTTTAATATTTGAATTGTTATTAACGGAAAGGTATTCAAAATAATTTCGTAATTCCTTGGTATCGATTATACTGGTATTTGAATGTGTTCTTAAATTCAGAACATCTTCTTGAAACAAACGGTTCTTTAACAAATGACCAGGACAGCACCGATTTCCTTTAGGAACATATAATCTTCGCATGATAAATACCTGCTTCCTGGTTTCAGCCGGTACATTCACGATATTTTTCGTAATCCCACAGACGAAACAATACCCATGAGTGGAAATAACTCTAGCAAATGGCATTTCTATGTATTCAGTAGCTACTTGTTCCACATTCCTCAAATCCATAAAAAACGATGGATCTTCTGTTGAGGAACACGATAGAACAACAGATTCAGATTCAGATTTTTCCGGTGATTATTTGTCAGCTGATTTTTCGGGTGAAAGTATTTCGGTTGAAGGTGTTTCGCGTAAAGATATTGCGGCTGAAAAAGTTCCGGATGATGAGGAGGGTTCAGCTGAAGCGGAGGGTTCATCTGAAGATGAAGGTCGAGCTGAAGAAGAGGGTCCAGCTGAAGAAGAGGACCCGCTGTCAGCTGAAGAAAAAGATCCAAATACAGAAACCTCTCTGACAAAAGATTTCTCAAGCTGACGAAAGTCTTTGTACATGTGAAGGCGGCACTTATTACATAACATGTCACCAATAGTCACCACTCTTTTCAGAAGTTTAGAATATTTCACTGCCTCAACTTCCGTCTTGATTTTCCGTATTTGACCAAGCGATTTGCGAACCAAAATATTACACCGAATACACTTATTACGCAAGGTTTTCCTTTCAACAAATTGCACTTTCTCATTGTCAGTCGACATATTGATCACAGAACCACAGATGAACGCACACCGACAAAATAATATTTAAAAACACGTAATGAAGTTACTACTATTGTAGATGTACTGGGTGAAAGCAAGTCTAATTCAAGAGTGACTGCAGATTGTAAAGACCAAAGCCAAGACGATTCGAACTCTGTGACACTCTGTGCTAGACTACTCTCGTGCATTCATTTCTTCCGCTCCCCGCGATTCACATCCACAGGATACACTCTTAACATCCACTTCAGTTATCTAAATCCCCCACGTGAATTCTGAGAAACCTTTCAGACCTCACACTTCTGACACATTCGATACTGCAGCATAAACATCCTTTCTCGGTCCCCATCGCTCTGTTCTAAACACGCGATATCAATCGAACAGTCATGACCGTCTTTTCCTTTCATGCATTGAACCCGTGACAGAAATTCTAACATACAGTGTGTCCGCGGGAAAGCTAAACAGCCGGCTTCCTCCTAAACTATTGGAGATAAAAATATAAAAAAAATAGGGAAGTGCATGGTTCGAGGGGGCCAATTAATTAGCGCGAACGAATTTTTTTATCGATTATTATTTTAAAAGATACGATGGTCAAGTTCGGTTTTTCAAATGGAACTATTTTTTTTGAACACCTGAGTTGATAGTGCGTTCCAAGACAAATTCAATAAGCTTTAATGTATACACTTTATTTTCACTGGTTTTTAAGATATTGCGCTTGCAAATGTACTGATTTTCACTGGAAGAAAACTGTCTGGTATAGCACGGACCGGGGACGGTCTTACTGGTTCCACGGGTGGCACTGCCTTTTGAAATAGATACCTACCTGCCAAAGGTCTACGCCAGGCCCAAAGGCTGGACAATTTTTTTCCGTCAGAAATGCTACTTAGGTAGGTACATCTGCGGTATATTTATTTCGCACTTGCTTCTACGCTCGGATGGCCGGTTCTTTTGGGAGGGATGCAAGTTCGATTGGTTAGGTTAGGAGGAGTGAAAGTTGCTACACTAAATTTCAATCATAGGGAGCAGATTGTATCAGAACCATTCGGATTTGCATTCCTCACAAACGGCTGCTCTCTTGAAGAGGCCCTCTTCACAGCAATGCCCACCTTCTCTCGCACGGAATACGTTAACGCTTGCTTTTGTTCTGATATTGAAGCTCGTGTTTATACTCGAGAGGACCACGCGTCGACAGCGGGCTACCCCTTTTCTTCCTGTGTCTCTCCACGAGCCGTGCTGACGGTGGATTGTAGGAGCGTAGATATCTGGATGCCAGTTATTGAATTCAGGAGACGTTAGAAACATTTTATTACAAAACACACATGTACTATAATTAAAGTAAATCGTATTCCTCTCGGGCAGGAGTACTGATAATGATCGAACTTGCGCCCCACTTCGCGCAGACCAATTACACGGAGGGTAGTCGGGTCACACACTGCCCAGATGTGTGATGCGCTGGCACCCCGTGGCGAGGACAGACCTTCGCATTGCCTCACCCGATTTTTATGGCTTTTTCCGGAAAAAGGTACGAATCCTGGGCCGAACGTAGCGAATTGAGGTCGTGCCCCCGCAGTCGAGGGTGAAATATCCATTTGAGCGTATTAAGAAATTCTTTGCTTCGTCGTATCGAAAGGGAAGTGGTGCCAATGGATTCCTTATGTTTTTCTGACGAAAATCATACCAAATGTCATGCAAATCGGACTACTTTGACACAAGCAATTTGTATTCCTTATGTAAGAGTTGTCCGATTTCCACGACACTTGGCATGATTTTCATCGGAAATCCCCAAGGAATCTATCTGCGACACTTCCATATCCATACGATAAAAAATAAAGAATTATTTTATTTCCTAACCAGATACTGGGTAATTATGGAGCAACGCCCGTCAAGGAGATGCGGCGGCCTGGTACCCCGTGGCGAGGACAGTCCTTCGCTGTGCCTCATCCGATTTTTATGGCTCTTTTCGGAAAAAGGTACGAATCCTGGGCCGAACGTAACGAATTGAAGTCGACCCTCCGCAGTCGAGGGTGAAATATCCATTTGAGCGTATTAAGAAACTCTTTTCTTCATCGTATCGAAAGGGAAGTGACGCCAATGGATTCCGGGCGTTCTCCCGATTAAAATCATGCCAAACATCATGAAAATCGGACTATTTTTATATAAGCAATACAAATAGCTTGTGTCAAAGTAGTCCGATTTGCATGACATTTGGTATGATTTTCGTCAGAAAAACATAAGGAATCCATTGGCGTCACTTCCCTTTCGATACGATGAAGAAAAGGGTTTCTTAATACGCTCAAATGGATAATTCACCCTCGACTGCGGAGGGTCGACTTCAATTCGTTACGTTCGGCCCAGGATTCGTACCTTTTTACGAAAAGAGCCATAAAATTCTATGGGCACTGCGGGGTGTTGTCCTCGCCACGGGGTGACGGGCGCAGCACCAGAATCAGCCTGTACCTACCTTTTTATTAAATAAAACAATTCGTTATTCCTTATCGTATGGATATGGAAGTGTCGCAGATAGATTCCTTGGGGATTTCCGATGAAAATCATGCCAAGTGTCGTGGAAATCGGACAACTCTTACATAAGGAATACAAATTGCTTGTGTCAAAGTAGTCCGATTTGCATGACATTTGGTATGATTTTCGTCAGAAAAACATAAGGAATCCATTGGCACCACTTCCCTTTCGATACGACGAAGCAAAGAATTTCTTAATACGCTCAAATGGATATTTCACCCTCGACTGCGGGGGCTCGACCTCAATTCGCTACGTTCGGCCCAGGATTCGTACCTTTTTCCGGAAAAAGCCATAAAAATCGGGTGAGGCAATGCGAAGGTCTGTCCTCGCCACGGGGTGCCAGCGCATCACACATCTGGGCAGTGTGTGACCCGACTACCCTCCGTGTAATTGGTCTGCGCGAAGTGGGGCGCAAGTTCGATCATTATCAGTACTCCTGCCCGAGAGGAATACGATTTACTTTAATTATAGTACATGTGTGTTTTGTAATAAAATGTTTCTAACGTCTCCTGAATTCAATAACTGGCATCCAGATATCTACGCTCCTACAATCCACCGTCAGCACGGCTCGTGGAGAGACACAGGAAGAAAAGGGGTAGCCCGCTGTCGACGCGTGGTCCTCTCGAGTATAAACACGAGCTTCAATATCAGAACAAAAGCAAGCGTTAACGTATTCCGTGCGAGAGAAGGTGGGCATTGCTGTGAAGAGGGCCTCTTCAAGAGAGCAGCCGTTTGTGAGGAATGCAAATCCGAATGGTTCTGATACAATCTGCTCCCTATGATTGAAATTTAGTGTAGCAACTTTCACTCCTCCTAACCTAACCAATCGAACTTGCATCCCTCCCAAAAGAACCGGCCATCCGAGCGTAGAAGCAAGTGCGAAATAAATATACCGCAGATGTACCTACCTAAGTAGCATTTCTGACGGAAAAAAATTGTCCAGCCTTTGGGCCTGGCGTAGACCTTTGGCAGGTAGGTATCTATTTCAAAAGGCAGTGCCACCCGTGGAACCAGTAAGACCGTCCCCGGTCCGTGCTATACCAGACAGTTTTCTTCCAGTGAAAATCAGTACATTTGCAAGCGCAATATCTTAAAAACCAGTGAAAATAAAGTGTATACATTAAAGCTTATTGTATTTGTCTTGGAACGCACTATCAACTCAGGTGTTCAAAAAAAATAGTTCCATTTGAAAAACCGAACTTGACCATCGTATCTTTTAAAATAATAATCGATAAAAAAATTCGTTCGCGCTAATTAATTGGCCCCCTCGAACCATGCAATTCCCTATTTTTTTTATATTTTTATCTCCAATAGTTTAGGAGGAAGCCGGCTGTTTAGCTTTCCAGCGGACACACTGTATATTTTGAATAAAAGAGAGAATAGAGTTGTATGATCTAATTCTAATAGACGAAAAGGCTAAATAGTAGGAAAACAACAACACGATTTTTGTTGCTATCCATCCATAATTGTTAAAGGTAAGAGATTTGAAAACCAATTTCACATATTAATATAATTGACAGGATACTTGACAAGAGAAACGGCGGCATAACAAGCAGTCCAAACTCATATTTACGTATATTTCAGGTTAATATGTTTTTCAAATATTCTTAAAACATTTAAAAATAAATATTGATCATTGTGTCGTAAAGTTAGGATATATATATAATTAACAAAAAAAAAAAACAGCCTAAGGGACTTGGAAGTCCGAGGCTCGAACCTACGTTTAAAAAGTTAGCAGCGGTATAACAGCTCGACGCTTTACCGCTGCGCCACCGACGCCGTTGGAAAATACGGTAGATACTTTACAATGTAAGGCGCATAACATAGTTTCAAATGATTCGGTTTTTTCAGTTTCTTTAATTCCTATGATGTTTTGCTGTACGTATAAACATTTCAGATCCCATAAATGATTTATTTCATAAAGTATGTACGAAAATTCCACCTATAAGTTACTCTGACACGGAAAAAACGACGAAAAAATCGGTTTTTAATTTTTTTAACTGCGGCGCACCAAATTGAAAAATCTGAAAAAAATTCAGGACAATAGTATCAATGATACGTACATACAGTAAAAATATAATAATTGTGCCAAGACTGCTTCGATACACAACCGGCATTTTTCAGCATTTTTTGGCGTTTTTTATTTTTCACAGCTTGGTTTTTTAATTTAAAAATCTGAAACAATTCTCTAATATGTGCCCCGATAACAGAAATGGCTCTGATTTTTTTCAAGATTTTTCATCCCCTAGTATAGGAGAAATTCGGCAAAAACCTGTTTTTCTATTTTTGCCCTTTACTACCCTCCGGGTCGAGATACAAAGTTGAAACTTGCCACAAATGTTTCTTTTTTTATAAGCTTTCGAATGACTCATCGTGAGTCGAATTCGGTTCAAGGGCAAATTTGACCACCTTAACCGGCTATACCCTTTCCAAGGAAATCGAGTTGACATAAAAGAACGTGGTACAGTGCCCGGTTCGGGAGTCAAGCAATCGAACGAAATTTACCGAATGCTCTTCAAGGTAAAAATTGCTGACAGCGAAGCGAACATGTCAGAAGTTAACCTACAAATATGGCACGAGCGACTCGGACACTTAAATTATCGCACGTTGCGGAATTTAGTCAAAAAGGGTCTCGTTGATGGAATCCGATTGTCCGACAAACTGGCTAACAAGCAAGATGCAATGTGTGCATCGTGTCAACTCGGAAAGTTCCATCGACGAGTATTCAAAAAGGAACGTGAACGGGCCACGACTGTACCAAGAGAAGTCATTCATACCGACATATACGGACCAATGAGTATAGAATCTCTGGGAGGCGCCAGATTCTTACTGATCTTCAAAGACGATGCAACAAGTTATAGATACATATACTTCCTGCGTCACAAGAATGATGAATATCATAGACTCAAGGAGTTCGACAAACTAACTGAAAACAAGTTTGGCAGGGCTATGAGAGTTCTAAGATCAGACAATGGTCGCGAGTTCCGAAATAAGTATGTGGACAACTACTTCAAGGCGCGAAGAATCCAACGAGAATATACAGCCCCGTATACCCCAGAACAGAACGGGAGAGTGGAACGAGATAATCGGTCTATTATTGAAAGTGCCAGAACTATGATACACGCAAAAGGATTACCTTTATGTCTTTGGGCAGAAGCAGCCAATACGGTAGCATATTTAATGAACAAATCGGGCAGTGGACAAGGCAACACAACACTACACGAACTGTGGAAAGAGAAGAAACCGAACATACAGCACCTACGTATCTTCTTGATATCGTTCGGGATCATGTAGTACTCCCATTTTAAATCTGGTTTGATATTTGATCTGTAATCATTCCGACGTTCATTCTTATTACTAGATTATATACTTATTTTTATGTGAGGGTTAGTCAATTCGACTCTTAATAATTTGGAGGTAAAAATGTGTATATATTTTCTTAGTCTAGGTATTACATTGATAGGGTTGTGTTTTTATATATAAAAATTCCTTTTTATTTTATATCACCAACGAGTAATGACATCTAAACATCCTCCTCTATTAAGGTGCGACCATTCTTCGTGGCCCAATTCGAAATATTCCTCTATCCATTCCTGGCATTGGTTCACAGGCTTTACTGTGGCCAGTATTCCATTACACTTGAAGCATGTTGATGCTACCAGTGTAGTTGTGTACCCCATAAAAAACTTCAAAACAGTACAAAAATTACGCCAAGAATACATGAAATCAAATAAATCACAAAAAATAGAAGATAATAATAATTACAAAATAAAAAAATATGTGAAATCAAAATGAGCTGCAAGTACATAAAGGTGCTTTCCAACTGCGCTTAAGGGGGTAGACACGGGTAATGCAGCGCGCTGTAATACCCACATAATGTGCCCGAAACATGGGTTTGGGGGGATACGTTTTTCGTCCTTATATGAGCAGATTTTGGGCTGGGTGAGGTCTCAATCGAAAGAGGAAGGTTCGATACAGCCCGCTCTGGTCATGGTTCGACGAGATTGTGTTGATATCTAATAATATGAGTGTTCAAAGTAGAGCAAAAGTCGACAAAATACACCCGCAGGAATCCAAGTATTTTTAGGTCACTAAAAGAGTTTTGTGGCTCAAACGATGACCAGAGCGGGCTGTCTCGAACCTTCCTCTTTCGAATGAGACCTCACCCAGCCTAAAATCTGTTCATATAAGGACGAAAAACGTATCCCCGTGATTGCATTCCCAAATACGAGTTGCGCCATATTGGCGATAATACAGAGCAAGTCACGTGACAAATTTAGTTGAGCTAGTGGACACGAGATGGCGCCTACTCGGGAGGACTGCCAACGTGGAATCATAGCAAAACTGAAGCGTTAGCTGGATACACAAGCCACAGTAAAAGCGTGATGCAGTCAATGCATGCATTTTCGGACGACTTTAGGTTAGGTTATATGCATTTTAGGCATACATTGACTAGGAACTGCTGGGAATTGTCTACATTTACTAAATTCACGCTTTTACTGTAACACATACATCACCGCTGCCGAATATATGTTATAATTATATGGCCACATTATTTCAAATAAAAAAAGAAATTGGAATTTTTTAATAACACTGGAAGTAGTGATTTACTGATATTATATTTTCAGAATGTGGAAGTTACAGCAATTATTTGCAATTATTGCATTTATTATTATTCTTCCGACTATTGTATATAACATATAACAAGGAAAAGTCTCCAAACCGGTCAACAGTTGACTCCTTGATTTTTTTCGTAATTCTTTACGCTCCTATGCAGAGATGGGCATTATTTAATTAAAAGAATATACTTCCGAATGGTCCCAGTGGCCGATCGACACGAGGTTTGGGGGGAGGGTGTGTGTACCCTAAATCTAAAATTCTATTTAGCTTCGGGTATTTATTAGTTTCCTTTGTTTATTCGAAGGCCTTTCATCTTTGGCTTCGAATAATTTTTCATCTTTCATTATATCTTTATCCTTAGGTCGTATTCAAATATATTGGCCGGTCGATTCGTTTTCGCGAACAGCGATCGAGGAGAAATCAGCCATCACCATCTGACGATCGTGGATTTGTCAGTTGGAGTTCCCTAGCCACCGAAGGGTATGGTGGGGTAACGGGAATGCTGCTCGGCCCCGTCTGAACGTAGACGTGTGGCTGTTATTTATTCTTATTGTCAGCGTAGTACATATGTAGTTGTGTGCGTCACGAAGTAATGCGTAGACCAATACGAGATGAAGCTATCGAGAAAGAATCAATGTTCTGACCAATAAAGCTCCTGAATTTTTTCGGAGCTAAGGCCTAAGGCACACCTATTCTGATGCGTGTATTTCTACGCTGCAGCTCGATTTGGCCTATACATGACAGAAGCTTGGCGCTATCCCCACCACTTCTGGCTCACTCGTGTTCTGCGATGACGACAGAATACGCGTTACGAAATACGAATAGGAGTGTGCGGATCGTCCCGCGGCTCGGATTCTCGGCCCTCGGGACGGGTCGGAAAATTTCGGGCGGGATCGGGCGGGGCACCCGATACTTTCGTATTGCTCGAGATCCCGACGGTTTCGGGATCCCGAGACTCGATTCGGGCTACAAGCATGACCGCCATGAGCGGGCAATTTGATTTCAGGTCGGCTTGGCAAAACTCGGACGCGATCTACTCGAAAGCCATTAAAAAAGCTATTACGAGGGGACCGAGACGGAAACAATTATGTATATCATTTATATCGATACCAGAGTGATAAGTTTTTACCTTTCTGCCTCCTGTTGAATCATAATTTGTATCTTATTATTTATTTACATATATATGTATTTTCATTGCTTCCAAATAGTCTGTGAATACTGAATACGTCCATATACGTACTTAAATAAATACCATGTTCAGAACTTGGGAAGAAGACTATTTTTATATCGACAATATTTTAAAATCTGAATAAAATATACTTCATACTTAGTACTTTATGTTAAGGGAATATATAGGGTATTATCTTTTTCCGGATAGGTTCAGATTTAAAATAGAAAACGTACGAACTATAAGCATACAAAAAGGAATATTTCCTGGATGTTTCATAATAACAACAATATACAGGAGGCGAATATTTTATTATTTCAAATTAACGTGTAAGAAACATAATTTTTCTATGTTCTCAGGTAATAATTTTAATCTATTACTGGTAACGATATCGTCCGATCGCGTCCGAGTTTTGCCGAGCCGACCTGAAATCAAATTGTCCGCTCATGGCGGCTATGCTTGTAGCCCGAATCGAGTCTTGGGGTCCCGAAACTGTCGGGATCTCGAGCAATACGAAAGTATCGGGACCCCGCCCGATCCCGCCCGAAAGTTGCCGGCCCGTCCCGAGCCCGAAAAATCGGGTAACCGCACACCCCTAGTTACGAAACTCACCGGCCAATAAATCTGAATACGATCTTAGAAGTTCGAATAACCGATGAGAACCTTTGTGTCCCGAGCCGCGCGAGATCGTCGTGCTCGGCGATGTGTCATCGATTATAAAGAAACAGAATTTGTTTATTTTTCATCGTATCAATATGAAAGTGACACCATTGGATTCTTGGCATTCTCCCGGTTATATTGGCAGAAAATAATTTAAATCGGACTATTTTTAACAAAACGGGCTTTCACTTCTACAAACAAATTTTTCACGTAATTTCCTTAATTTTGGTCCGAATTATATCATTTTTGGGGCCAATTTGATCGAGAAAACATGAGAAATCGACTGACGTCACTTTCGCAAAGATCTGATTAGAAATGCAGAACTGCAGATTTGTCACTGCTTAGCGCGCAACATTGTATGGCCCCGCTGGTTTCGAGCGCCGAAGCCCACGAAACTCAGCGAGTCGCATGATTGCCAGCGAGAAGGCCAAGAGGGGACTTTCCATGGCGAAGGAAAATCAGCCTTCTACAGAACTCAAATCGAGAAAGACTTTGCTAACAAACTTTATATTCACGTCAAATAAATACTTTAATTGTAAAATTTAGACGACGAACTATTGTTGAATTTCGCCAGTTCTTACATATGCCCCACTGGGTTCGGAATTCCTGATCCCAGAGTTTCATGCATTTACCTATTGAAATGTTGCTTCAAGTCATCGGGCAATTGCATTGTTTCTTCTCGTACATATGTATATCTGTTCGCGAGTAGGTGTCATGAATGACGTGACTTTTGTTTCCCAAATAAATTCACTCCTATCAGGGCCCTCGCTCGAACCGCTTGACAAGAAGACCGAATGATGTGAACCGAGTGCGAGTGAAATAGCGCACCAGCGGTACACCCTCGGTCGACGGCGACTTGAGTCATCCAGTACTGAATACGAAATGTTCAAAATTTCTCATTACACCTTGATGAGAGTGTTACCATTCATGGATTGTTGGTGAGTCAAGACACGAAGCAATTTAGTCTATTTTTTCTTATGAATACATGATTAGAACACACTCTACGTTCAATAAAAATTGATCGAATTGCTCCATGTTTGATATAATTTTCATCGGGAAATCCTAAAAAATTCATCGGTAATACTTTCATCAATACTTATCAAAAACACGAACATTTTATTTTTCTGTACTGGGTATTTTATCTAGCTCGTCGGTCTTATTGTTCTCGGCTGTCAACGGGCGGTCTACTAGGACCCGAAGGTCCACGCTCGCAACGAGAAAGCAAAACAGTGGGGTGGGTAGGACTTTCCCGATAAACTGAGCCCAAAGGCTTCTCAACAATTGAAACATTGGAAGACTGTACATATTCTTTCTGATGCTTTCGGCGATATGCGCTACCATTTGTATGCCCGGTTTCATGTCTAACAAGTCAGGCGATTTTGTTTGTGAGAGCCATATATAAAGACAGTCCTGTAACGTTCACTACATCTTCAATTATAAAACTGCAAATATGTTATTTTACACATGTGTCTCGCTGAGTTTCGTCGGCTTCGACGCTTGAAACCAGCGGGGCCATACAATGTTGCGCACTAAGCACTGATGAATCTGAAGTTTTGCAATTTCTAATCAGATCTTTGCGATCGTGGCGTCAATCGATTCCTTATACTTTCTCAATCAAATTGGCCCCAAAAATGATACAACTCAAACCATAATTGAGGAAATTACGTGAAAAATTTGTTTGCAGAATTGAAAGCCCGTTTCGTTAAAAATAGTCCGATTTAAATAATTTTTTCATAAAAAAAATGCGCAGGCTGGATGCGCGTGATTATTACGTGGCCCCTCCATAGACATATATAGACGGATCAGAAGATGGGACTATTGGCGTGGGGAAGGAAGGCTTGGAGGGGTAAAGGCATAGGTTCAGATACAGGCACGTCGGTTAGCTTCGGATGCATTCGGCATGCATAACCACAGCGTTATCCGATTTACTCGTATCGCTCCCCTTACCGCGAACCTTGCCACCCCCCTCAGCTTACGCTCCGCCGTCTATATATGTCTATGGTCCCCTCCTCGAAGTGACAGAAAATATAACCTATGTATACGCTATATGACAATAAATGTTGAGCGGCTATTTCGTTCTTTTGCGCTACATTTGTGAACTTTTTATCATCCTTCCGAAACATTATTATTACGTCGCAACAGTATCTTTAGGAAATCGGGTCTAGCATATAGGTTATATTTTCTGTCACTTCGAGGACAGAAAATCCAGTCCTCCAAGTGACAGAGAATATAACCTATATGCTATACCCGATTTCCTAAAGATACTGTTGCGGCGTAATAATAATGTTTCGGAAGGATGATGAAAAGTTCACAAATGTAGCGTAATACAACGAAATAGCCGCTAAATATTTATTGTCTTATAGCATATACATAGGTTATATTTTCTGTCACTTCGAGGAGGAACCACATAATAATCACGCGTTGGATTCAACATCAAACACAATTTTATATATGTTTGTTCATAACTGCTTTCTGCATAGGATGTGTATTTCATGTTCTGTTTCAGTGTTTTGCTAATTAAAACATGTCTATCCTAACAAACTTCATTTTCTGGGGACATGCCCTCATCTATTTTTCCTTTTCACTTATAATTCCCTACTGCCAACGTAGAATATTGTAGCATAAGCACATTTCAAGTAATTAAAATGTACAATGAATTTTCTACGTTTGCAGTACCAGTCGACTTTCCGTTTAAATTTTTATAAGTACAACGCAACAGCTGAGAATTTCTTTCCTTATTCAGAATAGAATACGGAAATAGCAAACAGCTCCCTCTCGCGTGCACAGGCAGCCGCGTATCTATGGGTAATACCATTTCAGTGCAGAAAAAACCTGCTGTAATACCGACCTGCCGAATCGGCCAGACCACGTGACGTGTCTACCCCCTTAAGGGGGTAGACACGGGTAATGCAGCGCGCTGTAATACCCACATAATGTGCCCGAAACATGGGTTTGGGGGGATACGTTTTTCGTCCTTATATGAGCAGATTTTGGGCTGGGTGAGGTCTCAATCGAAAGAGGAAGGTTCGATGCAGCCCGCTCTGGTCATGGTTCGACAAGATTGTGTTGATATCTAATAATATGAGTGTTCAAAGTAGAGCAAAAGTCGACAAAATACACCCGCAGGAATCCAAGTATTTTTAGGTCACTAAAAGAGTTTTGTGGCTCAAACGATGACCAGAGCGGGCTGTCTCGAACCTTCCTCTTTCGAATGAGACCTCACCCAGCCTAAAATCTGTTCATATAAGGACGAAAAACGTATCCCCGTGATTGCATTCCCAAATACGAGTTCCGCCATATTGGCGATAATACAGAGCAAGTCACGTGACAAATTTAGTTGAGCTAGTGGACACGAGATGGCGCCTACTCGGGAGGACTGCCAACGTGGAATCATAGCAAAACTGAAGCGTTAGCTGGATACACAAGCCACAGTAAAAGCGTGATGCAGTCAATGCATGCATTTTCGGACGACTTTAGGTTAGGTTATATGCATTTTAGGTATACATTGACTAGGAACTGCTGGGAATTGTCTACATTTACTAAATTCACGCTTTTACTGTAACACATACATCACCGCTGCCGAATATATGTTATAATTATATGGCCACATTATTTCAAATAAAAAAAGAGATTGGAATTTTTTAATAACACTGGAAGTAGTGATTTACTGATATCATATTTTCAGAAAATATAATTATTGCATTTATTATTATTCTTCCGACTATTGTATATAACATATAACAAGGAAAAGTCTCCAAACCGGTCAACAGTTGACTCCTTGATTTTTTTCGTAATTCTTTACGCTCCTATGCAGAGATGGGCATTATTTAATTAAAAGAATATACTTCCGAATGGTCCCAGTGGTCGATCGACACGAGGTTTGGGGGAGGGTGTGTGTACCCTAAATCTAAAATTCTATTTAGCTTCGGGTATTTATTAGTTTCCTTTGTTTATTCGAAGGCCTTTCATCTTTGGCTTCGAATAATTTTTCATCTTTCATTATATCTTTATCCTAAGGTCGTATTCAAATATATTGGCCGGTCGATTCGTTTTCGCGAACAGCGATCGAGGAGAAATCAGCTATCACCATCTGACGATCGTGGATTTGTCAGTTGGAGTTCCCTAGCCACCGAAGGGTATGGTGGGGTAACGGGAATGCTGCTCGGCCCCGTCTGAACGTAGACGTGTGGCTGTTATTTATTCTTATTGTCAGCGTAGTACATATGTAGTTGTGTGCGTCACGAAGTAATGCGTAGACCAATACGAGATGAAGCTATCGAAAAAGAATCAATGTTCTGACCAGTAAAGCTCCTGAATTTTTTCAGAGCTAAGGCCTAAGGCACACCTATTCTGATGCGTGTATTTCTACGCTTCAGCTCGGTTTGGCCTATACATGACAGAAGCTTGGCGCTATCCCCACCACTTCTGGCTCACTCGTGTTCTGCGATGACGAGAGAATACGCGTTACGAATAGGAGTGTGCGGATCGTCCCGCGGCTCGGATTCTCGGCCCTCGGGACGGGTCGGAAAATTTCGGGCGGGATCGGGCGGGGTCCCGATACTTTCGTATTGCTCGAGATCCCGACGGTTTCGGGATGCCGAGACTCGATTCGGGCTACAAGCATGACCGCCATGAGCGGGCAATTTGATTTCAGGTCGGTTTGGCAAAACTCGGACACGATCGGCTCGAAAGCCAGCTATTACGAGCGGACCGAGACGGAAAGAATTATGTATATCATTTATATCGATACCAGAGTGATAAGTTTTTACCTTTCTGTCTCCTGTTGAATCATAATTTGTATCTTATTATTTATTTACATATATATGTATATTCATTGCTACCAAATAGTCTGTGAATACTGAATACGTCCATATACGTACTTAAATAAATACCATGTTCAGAACTTGGGAAGAAGACTATTTTTATATCGACAATATTTTAAAATCTGAATAAAATATACTTCATTCTTAGTACTTTATGTAAAGGGAATATATAGGGTATTATCTTTTTCCGGATAGGTTCAGATTTAAAATAGAAAACGTACGAACTATAAGCATACAAAAAGGAATATTTCCTGGATGTTTCATAATAACAACAATATACAGGAGGCGAATATTTTATTATTTCAAATTAACGTGTAAGAAACATAATTTTTCTATGTTCTCAGGTAATAATTTTAATCTATTACTGGTAACGATATCGTCCGATCGCGTCCGAGTTTTGCCGAGCCGACCTGAAATCAAATTGTCCGCTCATGGCGGCTATGCTTGTAGCCCGAATCGAGTCTCGGGGTCCCGAAACTGTCGGGATCTCGAGCAATACGAAAGTATCGGGACCCCGCCCGATCCCGCCCGAAAGTTGCCGGCCCGTCCCGAGCCCGAAAAATCGGGTAACCGCACACCCCTAGTTACGAAACTCACCGGCCAATAAATCTGAATACGATCTTAGAAGTTCGAATAACCGACGAGAACCTTTGTGTCCCGAGCCGCGCGAGATCGTCGTGCTCGGCGATGTGTCATCGATTATAAAGAAACAGAATTTGTTTATTTTTCATCGTATCAATATGAAAGTGACACCATTGGATTCTTGGCATTCTCCCGGTTATATTGGCAGAAAATAATTTAAATCGGACTATTTTTAACAAAACGGGCTTTCACTTCTACAAACAAATTTTTCACGTAATTTCCTTAATTTTGGTCCGAATTATATCATTTTTGGGGCCAATTTGATCGAGAAAACATGAGGAATCGACTGACGTCACTTTCGCAAAGATCTGATTAGAAATGCAGAACTGCAGATTTGTCACTGCTTAGCGCGCAACATTGTATGACCCCGCTGGTTTCGAGCGCCGAAGCCCACGAAATTCAGCAAGTCGCATGATTGCCAGCGAGAAGGCCAAGAGGGGACTTTCCATGGCGAAGGAAAATCAGCCTTCTACAGAACTCAAATCGAGAAAGACTTTGCTAACAAACTTTATATTCACGTCAAATAAATACTTGTAAAATTTAGACGACGAACTATTGTTGAATATCGCCAGTTCTTACATATGCCCCACTGGGTTCGGAATTCCTGATCCCAGAGTTTCATGCATTTACCTATTGAAATGTTGCTTCAAGTCATCGGGCAATTGCATTGTTTCTTCTCGTACATATGTATATCTGTTCGCGAGTAGGTGTCATGAATGACGCGACTTTTATTTCCCAAATAAATTCACCCCTATCAGGGCCCTCGCTCGAACCGCTTGACAAGGAGACCGCACGATGTGAACCGAGTGCGAGTGAAATAGCGCACCAGCGGTACACCCTCGGTCGACGGCGACTTGAGTCATCCAGTACTGAATACGAAATGTTCAAAATTTCTCATTACACCTTGATGAGAGTGTTACCATTCATGGATTGTTGGTGAGTCAAGACACGAAGGAATTCAGTCTATTTTTTCTTATGAATACATGATTAGAACACACTCTACGTTGAATAAAAATTGATCGAATTGCTCCATGTTTGATATAATTTTCATCGGGAAATCCTAAAAAATTCACGAAAACACGAACATTTTATTTTTCTGTACTGGGTATTTTATCTAGCTCGTCGGTTTTATTGTTCTCGGCTGTCAACGGGCGGTCTACTAGGACCCGAAGGTCCACGCTCGCAACGAGAAAGCAAAACAGTGGGGTGGGTAGGTCTTTCCCGATAAACTGAGCCCAAAGGCTTCTCAACAATTGAAACATTGGAAGACTGTACATATTCTTTCTGATGCTTTCGGCGATATGCGCAACCATTTGTATGCCCGGTTTCATGTCTAACAAGTCAGGCGATTTTGTTTGTGAGAGCCATATATAAAGACAGTCCTGTAACGTTCACTACATCTTCAATTATAAAACTGCAAATATGTTATTTTACACATGTGTCTCGCTGAGTTTCGTCGGCTTCGACGCTTGAAACCAGCGGGGCCATACAATGTTGCGCACTAAGCACTGATGAATCTGAAGTTTTGCAATTTCTAATCAGATCTTTGCGATCGTGGCGTCAATCGATTCCTTATACTTTCTCAATCAAATTGGCCCCAAAAATGATACAACTCAAACCATAATTAAGGAAATTACGTGAAAAATTTGTTTGCAGAATTGAAAGCCCGTTTCGTTAAAAATAGTCCGATTTAAATAATTTTTCATAAAAAAAATGCGTAGGCTGGATGCGCGTGATTATTACATGGCCCCCTCCATAGACATATATAGACGGATCAGAAGATGGGACTATCGGCGTGGGGAAGGAAGGCTTGGAGGGGTAAAGGCATAGGTTCAGATACAGGCGCGTCGGTTAGCTTCGGATGCATTCGGCATGCATAACCACAGCGTTATCCGATTTACTCGTATCGCTCCCCTTACCGCGAACCTTGCCACCCCCCTCAGCTTACGCTCCACCGTCTATATATGTCTATGGTCCCCTCCTCGAAGTGACAGAAAATATAACCTATGTATACGCTATATGACAATAAATGTTGAGCGGCTATTTCGTTCTTTTGCGCTACATTTGTGAACATTTTATCATCCTTCCGAAACATTATTATTACGTCGCAACAGTATCTTTAGGAAATCGGGTCTAGCATATAGGATATATTTTCTGTCACTTCGAGGACAGAAAATCCGGTCCTCCAAGTGACAGAGAATATAACCTATATGCTATACCCGATTTCCTAAAGATACTGTTGCGGCGTAATAATAATGTTTCGGAAGGATGATGAAAAGTTCACAAATGTAGCGTAATACAACGAAATAGCCGCTAAATATTTATTGTGTTATAGCATATACATAGGTTAAATTTTCTGTCACTTCGAGGAGGGACCACATAATAATCACGCGTTGGATTCAACATCAAACACAATTTTATATATGTTTGTTCATAACTGCTTTCTGCATAGGATGTGTATTTCATGTTCTGTTTCAGTGTTTTGCTAATTAAAAAATGTCTATCCTAACAAACTTCATTTTCTGGGGACATGCCCTCATCTATTTTTCCTTTTCACTTATAATTCCTTACTGCCAACGTAGAATATTGTAGCATAAGCACATTTCAAGTAATTAAAATATACAATGAATTTTCTACGTTTGCAGTACCAGCCGACTTTCCGTTTAAATTTTTATAAGTACAACGCAACAGCTGAGAATTTATTTCCTTATTCAGAATAGAATACGGAAATAGCAAACAGCTCCCTCTCGCGTTTACCGGGCAATCGTCGATCTATCGGTATTACCATTTCTGTGCAGAAAAAACCTGCTGTAATACCGACCTGCCGAATCGGCCAGACCACGTGACGTGTCTACCCCCTTAAGATGACACAACTACATATACACAGCTAAAATGCTGTGTTCATACATTCCATTACTCATATCGCGGACATTTTAATTAACCCATCAAAAAGAATCCCATTTAAAAACATTGCAGTATATTAATAGCTTTACAAAATTAATGATATTCAAAAATTGCGCCAATTATAACAATGGGTATTAATACAAAGAAAAAAATGTATTAAATGATATTAAGCAGTAATATTTTTATACAAATAAATATTTTAATACGAATAAATATTTTATTCAAAATACTTGGCGCTGCGCCCCGAATTGGTGTTGCTAAACTGAATAAATATATATAAATTGCATTAATCTTTTTTCTTTCTTTCTTGTGCGTGCGTTCGTGAATGTGTGTATGTTTACGTGTGCATATGCTACGTATCTAATATTAGAATTGAATATATGTAGAATAAATCAGACTGCGTTTCTAATATGTATATGTATATGTTTATGCATTTTAGATTGTAACGGAGTTATTGTAAATTAATAAAACTAACAATAAGACAATTTAACATTTTTTTCGGTTTCGCAGCGCCAAATATTTTGAATAAAATATTTATTCGTATTAAAATATTTATTTGTATAAAAATATATCTGCTTAATATTATTTAATTCATTTTTTCATTGTATAAATAGCCATTGTTATAATTGCCGCAATTTTTGAATATCATTAATTTTGTAAAGCTATTGATTTATATTGTAAATCTCCTTTTTGGGTCCTAATCACGTCTTGGTAGTTTAAATGAATTACACTTAATTTGTCTTAACTGATATTTAATGTAATTAAATGTAATATAAAAGAATGGTTTGGAATATATCGCGACGGTTGACGTTACACCGTGTTCAAGCCACGACTAACTGTCGATCGGTTCCGTTTACGACCATAACAGTCCGGAGCACCTTAACACCTAAACCAGGCCTGCACAGCAAGCCTGTGACGGGCAAGAGCGCTCTCGATTGCTCGCGAGCAAAGCGAAGAGCGACGCCGCGAGCTGTTCCCCCACTCTGTGGCTACTAGCTGAAGTAGTATGCGTGTAAACTGTAAGGTGGTGCCGTGGTGGTTGTTCACTCACGAACACTCCCCACCACGGCACTGTTTCTCATAAAGGCGTGGCCTAGCGGTTTACGATGCTCTTTCCACACACGGCCGAAAAGTTTTGCCCGGCGGGCATTCAGCTGTGCACGCCTGACCTAAACAAAAAACAAGCTATGCCTTGGCTTGCGTGTCGATCCACGCGTGGCTCTGTAGAAAGATACATAAAGTATACGTAAATAAGATACATATTTTTTCAATAATTTACAATGTTTTTAAAAAATAGACCTCGAAAATAAAAATTCCATTTTTTTAATTTGCCTTCATAAATAAAAAGCGTTCTAGAAGCATTTACAGTCCGCGACAAAATGATAGGACATCCCTGGATTTTTCGTGTTTCTCAAAACCAATGATGTACAGGGTGTCCCACCTAAGACTGGACAGCCGGTTTTCTCCTAAAGTATTGTCGATAAAAATATTAAAAAAATAGGGAATTGCATGGTTCGAGGGGGGCAATTTATTAGCGCGAACGAATTTTGTTTTCGATTATTATTTTAAAAGATACGATGGTCAAGTTCGGTTTTTCAAATGGATCTATTTTTTTTGAAGACCTGAGTTGATAGTGCGTTCCAAGGCAAATCCAATAAGCTAAAATGTATACACTTTATTTCCACTGATTTTTAAGATATTGCGCTTGCAAATTTACTGATTTTCACTGGAAGAAAACCCTCTGGAATAGCAAGGACCGGGGCGGTCTTACTGGCGCTACGGGTGGCACTGCCTGTTGAAATACATACTTACCTGCCAAAGGTCTACGCCAGGAATGGCAGGCCCAAAGGCTGAACAATTCTTTTCCGTCAGAAATGCTACTTAGGTAGGTACATCTGCGGAATCGAGAAGCGCACCGTTACTTTTATTTCGCACTTGCTTCTACGCTCGGATGGCCGGTTCTTTTGGGAGGGATGCAAACTGGATTGGTGAAATATCCATTACAGCGTATTAAGAAATTCTTTTCTTCATCGTGTCGAAAGGGAAGTGACGCCAATGGATTCTTTATGTTTTTCTAATGAAAATCATACCAAATATCATGCAAATCGGACTACTTTGACACAAGCTATTTCTATTCCCTCTGTAAAAGTTGTCCCATTTACACGATATTTGGTGTGATTTTCATCAGAAAACCCCAAGGAATCCAGCGGCGACACTTCCATATCCATACGATAAAGAATAAAGAATTATTTTATTTCCTAAACAGATACAGGGTAATTCTGGAGCTACGTCCGTCACCCCGTGGTGAGCACAACACCCCGCAGTGCCCATAGAATTTTATGGCTTTCGACCCTCGAAGGGTTTGGAATATCATTAAGAAGTGAGAAATGTTCAGGATTTCAAATGTTTGCTTCTTTTCTTCATCGTATCGAAGGGGAAAGTGATACCAATGGATTTCTGGCGTTCCGTCGATTAAAATCGTACCAAATGTCGTGTAAATGGGACAACTTTTACATAGGGAATAGAAATAGCTTGTGTCAAAGTAGTCCGATTTGCATGATATTTGGTATGATTTTCATCAGAAAAACATAAGGAATCCATTGGCGTCACTTCCCTTTCGACACGATGAAGAAAAGAATTTCTTAATACGCTGTAATGGATATTTCACCAATCCAGCTTGCATCCCTCCCAAAAGAACCGGCCATCCGAGCGTAGAAGCAAGTGCGAAATAAAAGTAACGGTGCGCTTCTCGATTCCGCAGATGTACCTACCTAAGTAGCATTTCTGACGGAAAAGAATCGTCCAGCCTTTGGGCCTGCCATTCCTGGCGTAGACCTTTGGCAGGTAAGTATCTATTTCAACAGGCAGTGCCACCCGTGGCGCCAGTAAGACCGCCCCGGTCCTTGCTATTCCAGAGGGTTTTCTTCCAGTGAAAATCAGTAAATTTGCAAGCGCAATATCTTAAAAATCAGTGGAAATAAAGTGTATACATTTTAGCTTATTGGATTTGCCTTGGAACGCACTATCAACTCAGGTCTTCAAAAAAAATAGTTCCATTTGAAAAACCGAACTTGACCATCGTATCTTTTAAAATAATAATCAAAAACAAAATTCGGTCACGCTAATAAATTGCCCCCCTCGAACCATGCAATTCCCTATTTTTTTTATATTTTTATCGACAATACTTTAGGAGAAAACCGGCTGTCCAGTCTTAGGTGGGACACCCTGTATATATATATAACTAAATTTGAAGTATTTTTGTATATATTATTTTGGAAGCTACGCTAACAGTAAAGGCAAATAAAGGAAAGAACCGATAATGAAAAAAAACTTTAAATTTAACTAATACATTTAATGGTCATTGAAGCACTTTTTATTTCAATAAGATACAAAATAAAATACTTTTTTAAAAATGAAATATTATAAGTAAAGTTTGTTTATATTTTTATTTCAAATAAATGAATTCTGACAAAAAGAAAAAGAAGTCATGAAAAATTAATATAAAGTGTAATTCGTTTTAATGAAATTAAAACGAAATAAAATTCAAAATCATGTAACTTATAAAATGGTTCTAGGAATAAGAATGGCTTCAGCCAAATCATCCTTCATAGATGACCTTAAATCCGTTTTAATTATTTTCAGTGCTGAAAATAATCTTTTAACACTGACTTGTGTCGGGGGCATTGCTGTCACAGATCTAGCTGCATTGCGAATAATTTCTGGATAAATAGTAATGGCTTCTTCCACATTCAGTTTTGATAAACGATCGTATTTTTCAATTTCTTTTAATCCTTCTAAAAACTCTTGTTGAAATTTGCTTTTTTGATTTTCTACTGGTTCATTTTCTGGATTGGTTAAGTTCTTCGTTTTACTTTTAAACGTTCTAATTTATCCAAATATGCTTCGAAGTCTAAACCTTCATTTGATTCATTTGAAGAAGATGATTCCGAGCGGTCATAGCATCTAACTTTTTCATCCTGTGATTTATCGATTTCAGGTATCTGTAACCTTTTCATGCGAATCGAAAAACATCCGATCGCACTCGGATGGAGACAGCGAAGGAAACGATGACAGCCAACAAAGTAACAGGTCAGTGTGATACTCCATCCGTGTGCGATCGGATGTTTTTCGAAACGCGTTAAAAGAACGCCGACGGTCTGACTCTCTCGCACGCACGGTCGAGTCATGGCCAACTCAGTCGCCGCTGGTCGCCGCTCGGAGGCAAAGTTATATTGCGCGATCTGTACCAGTCTTCTGATACATTCTCTATCTAAAGAAACTCCAAGTTTTCTAGCCATTTCACCGTTTAAGCCTAAAAAGGCCGGGGAAAAATCCAGCTCCATATGGTACAATATCACAGATATCTTAATTGGAAGAATATCACATGTCAAGTTTTAACCTAATATATATCTACGTAGTAGCCGAGATTTTCGATCGCGGAGGTTTCGAATGTGGTTGGTATTATCTGTTAGCCACCAGAACTTATCAGTGTTAAGCCTACGGAAATCAAGGAAATCTACTTTTGGAATGGCTACAGAGAATTTAAACTTGCTTGCATCAGATATGAGGTCCTGTTCTGTAAGCGAAATCCTTTTGTCCGCTTTGTTTATTTTCCAATGGTACAGTAACGGAATATTATCCGCATTTTGGATCATCCCGGCATTATCACAATATGTGAATAGTTGCGGGGGAATGTAACCCGAAAGGATTTGTCGTTGCGAGAGATCCTTCCATGATCCTGAACTCTTGTGACGAGGTGACTTTTCCATTCCACGTAAAGAACGACCTCTCCCTAATCATATCCCATATGAGGAAAATGGACCATGTGGGAAACTGTTTTTCCTTCAATTTATAAAGGAGGCCATTCAGCCAGACTGAATCGAATGCCTTTTCAATATCAAGCAAGGCTGCTCCAACTAGCTGACCTCTACTTACCTGTGTATTGAGGTCTGATAATAGTTTGTTTATTGCATGTGTGGTCGAATGCTGATATTTAAAGCTAAACTGATAATCGGGAATTACGCTATTTTGGTTACAGAATTTTACAATTTTATCGTTAATAACTGCTTCGTACACTTTGCTCAGGTTAGAGGTCAGGCTAATTGGGCGGTAACTTGACGGATCATTAGGATTTTTTCCGCTTTTTAGTATGGGCAATACTTTGGCGCACTTCCATATACCAGGGAAATAACTGTGGTTAAGCGCATTATTAAATAAGATGGTTAGATCTATAATTATTCTCAGAGGAAGATGCTTTAGTACAATAGATGGTATACCATCCAGCCCACAAGAAGTCTTATTTGGTAGGCATCTAAGGATGGTGCCCAGAGACACAGTGCTACAGAAGGGGTGTAAGAGGTTATCTGGCGTAGTAGGGCAACTAGCTTTGTTGACGTTGCTGAACTGTGTTAGTGTTCGCTCTTGCTCCCTACAGGTATCGAACTCAGTTTTAAGATTTTTTGCTGTGCGGTCAACAATTTGTTTTAAGCGCGTTCCATCGTTCAGGTAACGGGGGGAGTTTATTGACTCATAAAAGGAACCAATAATGTTGAGTTTGTCAAGGGGGTCGGTAAAGATGTATTGAGTATTTATTTCTGGTATATTATCAAGGGCACAGCCACTTCTAAGTATAATTGGATTGTCACGATGGACGTGTAGATCTTTCACCCCGTCAAACTGCTTCTTCCGCAGAAGCGAATTTATTTTGGGAAAAAAGAAATCTGGTTTTTTGTAGTCGATTTTTTTCAACGCGTTGACCCAGGATTTCTCAATCGATCTCTGGACCTCTAAATGGAGCGCTCTGTTAGTGTCGGCGAGAGTTGCCTTGGCCATTGCAGTGATGTCAAGCCTCGAGTGAGGATCCTGAATATGAAGCCTGTGTAGCAGGGAGACTAAGTAGCTTTTGTATTTTTGTAGTTTCTTGATTCTATAGTTTAGGTATCTGGAGATGCCCTTCCATGGGTGAAGCCCTCATCAATCTCTCTTAAGGACAGGTTGCAATCGTCCGGGACACAGCTTACATAACTCCTAGACAGCGACTCAACGAATCTATCCCAATTGGTGGCTTTGTAGTTAAATCTATGAATTTCGGGGTTTGCAGCTCGCAGGGGGATGTTGTCACCATCAAGACCGATAATATAACTAACAGCTGTATGGTCGCTATCGTACGGTAGAGTTCGGGCTTTGAGGTTAAGATCGTTCAGGAGCGACAGTCTCGAATCAGAGAGGCATATATCAAGGTACGATTGAGCTGGCTTGTAAGTAGGGAAAGCCGGAGTGATTATTTTAAGTTTAAAATAGACCTCGTGCATTAATTCCCACTGCTTGAGATATCTGCCTCTCTGATTATCAGCGCTGTCTCCCCAATCTATTCGTCTCGCGTTGAAGTCGCCTGCTATTATATAATAATTACTATAACTGTGCAGCTTAAGAGAGTCGAATAAGTGATGTTATAATGAAGTTCATTAATGAATAATTTTCTGCTGTTATTCGTAGCATAAACGCTGACAATATAAGGGTTTTTACTGCTACTTAAGACTAATTTTATGATAGAGTACTCGAGTATCAGATTTGCGGAGGAGGATGGGTGCCTCACTATTTCATATGGGAGGATGTCCTTCTTAATAATTATTGCTGTTCCACCCCCTCGAATCGAGTTAGGTCTGTCATTCCGTATAATGTCGGAGTTGTGCTTCGAATTAAGCTTGGTCTCCGATATTAGAGTAACGTCATGGTTGTGCTTTTGAAGAAACTGAAGAAGTTCCAATCTTCTATAGTTGGCCACCATTGAATTCACATTGATGGCAGCGATACTAACTCATTAGAGATTGAAAACAGAGAATTAAGGATATACTCAATTTTTTCTGTGTTGGATGCAATTTGCTCCGCTAAAGCCTTAAGTCGGGCCAAAACTGTTGTAGTAAAGTCGTTCTTGTGCTCTGATGTCTGGTCGAGGGGTGGTGTTGCAGCATGGCTGGCAGCTTCTGTGGATTTGGGCTGGAGGGCTGGAAAACCCTTGGGCAGCTCACGAACTGACAGTTGGGACGGCATGTTCCACTGGAATGGTCGGCTATGGGTGGTGCGGCTTGGCCTTGGTTGTGTCGTCTCAGTTCTTGGGTGAATAGACGTAGCAATGTTGTTAATGATACGTGCAGTTGTCGTTGACTTTTTTGCAATGGCCTCTCTTTTCTTGCTGAGAGCAAACTTAATGAAGGAGCAGCCCTTATAAGAGGCAGGGTGCTCCTGCTGCCCACAATTTGCGCATTTCAAAACAGATCGGTTGTCCTGTGCCACAATTTCACATTTGCCTGGCTCATGTGACTGAGCACACTTAACGCAGCGGAAATTCAGATGACAATTATTGCTGGCGTGACCTAGTCTCTGACACTTTCTGCATTGAAAGAGTGTTGGTTTTTTAAGATGTGCGATCTTAATACGTTGGTACGCCAAGGTCTTGACTTTAAAAAGTTCTGCTGTCGCACTATCGTGTGAAATCTGCACCAGAAAGTGGAATCTTTCAGGCTGGGACTTATTAAAGATGAATTTTGTGACATTGGTAACTTTTATGTTTGGGAGCTGCAGGTCAACAATTTCCTGCTTAACCTCATCACAGCTAAAGCTCGCCCTTATTCCTTTGACAAGTACAGATTTGGGTTTGAGGCCTTTGGGAGTATACGTATAAAATTGAATCTCCTTTTGAAGCAATTCCTTGGTTATGGATTGGTTATGATCGAGACTGTGTATAGATAGTATGCTCACTGTTTGTCTCGCGAATTGCAAAAGCATTTTTGGGAATGCCTAACAATGATATCGTGCTTATGAGCGTTTTTATGTCAGAACGCACTGTGTAGATGGGTGGAGGTTTAGTTATTTTTGATCTTTCCCTTGTCGATGGCTCATGACTAGCAGTGACGTCTTCCAAATCTGTGTCACTAAATTCCGCTAGAGGTTGGAAGCTATTGGTCTCTATACTAGTATTGGTTGGACTATTGGGGATGATATTTCGCTTGGTAGTCTTCTTTGGTTTTTCCCAGCCGTCCGTCGGCAAAGATGCAGGTTGGCTGTTGAGAATACTTTGCGATGCCACCGCAAGGGGCGGTTGGGTCGCGGACTTCCTTGTTGCTTTGAGGTTAGGGATAACCGTAGAGGCTGGCTGGCGAGGCTCGTTTTCTTTGGTATATTGCTTATACATCCTGTCCAGCTGCAGAGAGTTCAGTTTGGGTGTTTTCGGCCCCCTTGAGGTAAGATGTGCTCCTTGGGAGCCTCCGAAGTGGGGACTCTCAGGCGATATGCTTCGCTTGGAACCCTGCGCCGAAAGGGCGTCCATTGGGCCCGATCCACGCGAAGTAGGATTTCGCAGCGAAACGGGGCCCGAATCGCCTCCCACACACTCGGGACACACTGGAGGTTCACTTGGACACCACTGGCACACTTTAACTTCAGAGAATTAGGCATAAATGCTTACAGAAACTAAAAAAAAGACAACGAAGCTAACGGGCTTGCGTGCACGCACCAAGCACGTCACCGGAAGTGCTTCGACTCCGACTCCGACTCCGACTCCGGTAATCAGAAATTCCTTCTGAACTCCGACTCCGACTCCACAGCCCTGGTGAAAACAGCCTTACTCTGGGTTCTTGCCACGGTCTGGCGAGAACTGTTCTCCTTAACTGTACTTCTGTATTCGGATATCCGTCCGAATTTCAAAGTCAATTTTTTTAAAAATTCCATGGGTTACAATAAAATGTTATTCTATATTTTGGACTCACTACAAGTCTGTGAAACACACTGTGTAATAGTATTTTCTTGAACAGACACTTAATCACTTTACTTCACCACAGGCGTATAAGTCAAATAATTTGTTTATTCTTCTAAAGCTCTAACTACTCTTTGAAGGTATGCCAATCTCCGTTCTAGTCATCAACACTACCAATATCCTATTTGTCAAAAATACAGGATGGGCGAATGCATGTATAAATAATAACTGCACGCAACTAAAGCAAATAATTGCATGTAACGTTACTTTGAAATTTGGTTTGTAATCATTGGCTTATTTCCATTATTTGTTACAGTTTTCTTGTTTAATTTGAGTAATGTTTTCAATATAATATTTACCAAATAAAGATAATTATTCACAAAAGCATAGCTCTCGCCGATTTCAATGACCTTGGAATATGTTGTCGGGGGCATGATTCTGAACAACTTTCGCTGATACAGGTTACCGTCGCTCGGCTTGAGTTTCCGAAATATTCGCAAAAAACTGTAATCGGTAGTTGGTTTGGGTTAGGTGATGAAGCGGCCCCCGCCAACTTTTGGGAGATTTACGCGTTTTTTAAATCTTAAATCTCCCAAAAGTTGGTGACTTCTGGGGGAAGGGGGGCACTAAACTATCTAGCCCAGACGAACTACCGATTACAGTTTTTGGCGAATATCCCGAAAACTAAAGCTGAGCGACGGCAACATATATGGGAAAAAGTAGATTAGGATGTTAACCTTGACAACATATTGCGAGGTCATCGAAATCGGTGAAGAGTGTGTTTTTGTAAATAAGTACCCAAATAAATTATATTGAACTTAATATTTTCGTAGAAAGTGATAAACATCTTGATAATTTTTAAATTGTATTTATCCATTCTATTTGATTTTTAAAAGCGTAATGTTAAACTGTAAGAGTGGGACAATTTGCTAGAATATACAGTATTTATTTACTAGGAGCTTGCGGGTCGGGACCGGCGGTGAGCATCTAACGTAGAGGGGGCACGATTCCGAGCAATCCTTTGTCGCTTCTTTCTTGTCGAAGGCGAGAACGAAATGCAACGAGAGCGAGTCAGAGGGACTGAAAGCGAGCGAGGAACGGTAGGAGACAGACGACGCGTTGATACCGGGTCTCGCTCCGTCTTTCGGACTTCTTGTAGTCCGTCCTTTGCCTGACCGTGCGTGCAGCTGTGATTGGTTGTGGAACTCCTACGAAATGTGCGGATTCGGTTTCGTCTAATTGTAAGTGCTTATGCCCGTCACACACGCAAAGGAGTATCAAGCGTCCGAAATACGGAGCGAGACAAACTATTAACGCGTCGTCTGTCTCGTACCGTTCCTCGTTCGCTTTCAGTCCGTCAGACTCGCTCTCGCCTTTGCAGAACAGGAGTGAATCAGAAGTGGTGGGGATAGCGCCGAGCTCCTAACGCGTAGGTCAAACCGAGCTCTAAGCGAAGAAATACTGTACAGGTTGTTCCAAATAATAAAAAATTTTCATATAAACATATATCATATTTGACTTTCTTTTCGAATTATAGCGAATTGAACAAGGTTTCCAGCACGTCTGAACAATAGCTGGACATATGGCGAGAGTAAGACAGTTATTGGTAAGACGTCTGCGAGCTTGTATTCAGATGCGAGGTCATTTCGAACATATCTTACAAAAGTAAACAGATACAGTTTGTTGAAAATCAAATTTGTATAAGTCGAAAACAAAATCAAATAGGACATATGTTTATATGAACTATTTTTTATTATTTATATGAGTTGAAGTCACCCCTCAAATATTTCCCACTTATTCTGGGACATCCTGTATATATGAAATAGGTATCATTGAAAATTTATGTATTTGCAGACAAGTATCGTGAGTTTATTGTATAGTCAATCAGAAATATTCATGAAGGAAGTCTACCTTTTTGAGAGAATTGACGCAAATGTTCGTAACGAAGGATTAAAACATTTGAAGTGTATAGTTTTCGTAAGGCCAACGAAAGAGAATGTTGAACACCTTTGTAACGAGTTACGATGTCCTAAGTATGGCACATATTACGTTTGTAAGTACTAATTACAAAAATATCTATACCTACTATTTTGATGTTAAGATTTATAATTACTATCTCTAAATTACACCTGTTAACACTTTACAGTTTATTCACGTATATCCTACATTTTTGCTCCGCGTGATCGGGTCGCAGGACATACATAATATGTATATGAAATTAGGTTCGTGATATTTATGAGCTGTCGAAGGATCAGAAGCCGCCGGGTAAACTTCAATAGATACTATTTGTTGAACATATCAAAAGAATTTACAGGAGGAGTGCAGGAGGCTCAAGTTACTGATTTAGATTAAGTTTGGCATATAGTTAATGCACACAGTTCGAAACAAATGAGATACTCTGCATAGTATGTTGGTATTAACGAATGAAATGTTACAAATTACACAGTTCGACAGCCATCTGGACTTGTAACATTCAATAGCCGTTTCTTATAGGTTTTCGTGCGCTGGAAACGAATCTACAAACCGTTTATCGCGATCACCCTCAGTTTTTGAGAAACTCGATTTCGAAAAAAACTGCAAATTTTCAACTTTGAGTCATGGAAGTACATCTTTTATGCCGAAACGGTAATTAAGTTATTCTGTTGCTCGTTGCGTCAAATTATTCTATAAACCCTCCTGAATACAACCATATAATTTATTATTGCATTATGAACATATAAATATGTTTAAACAACGATCAAATAGAGAAGGACACCCGAAATGCACCCAATTTCGCAAATATCTTTAAATTTATTTCCAAAACTAAGGGTCTGAGAGAAAATCTGGCTATTCCACGCGATGCAGCAGATAGTTTTCCCTCGGAAAGCGTCAACAGAAGTGGTATGTCTCGTTTTGTTTTCAATACAGAAGCGAAATAATTTGGCAAACCGCGCAGAGCCGACAGTAGTAATCACGCGCGTTAAGAGGGTAGACACGTCACGTGACCTGGCCAATTTGACTGGTCGGTGTTACAGCAGGTTTTTTCTGCACAGAAATGGTAATACCCATAGATACGCGGCTGCCTGGTGCACGCGAGAGGGAGCTGTTTGCTATTTCCATATTCTATTCTGAATAAGGAAAGAAATTCTCAGCTGTTGCGTTGCACTTGTAAATATTTAAACGGAAGATCTGCTGGTAGAGCAAACGTAGAAAATTCATTGTCCATTTTAATTACTTAAAATGTGCTTATGCTACAATATGCTACGATGGCAGTAAGGAATTATATGTGAAAAGGAAAAATAGATGAGGTGATGTCCCCAGAAAATGAAGTTTGTTAGGTTAGACATTTTTTCATTAGCAAAACACTGAGACAGAACATGAAATACACTTATTACAAGATAATTAAACGTCTTATGCAGAAAGCAGTTATGAACAAACATTATATATAAAATTGTGTTCGATGCTGAATTGAGCTAGTAAAAATGCGCCAGCTGGATGCGCGTGATTATTATGTGGTCCTCTCCTCGAAGTGACAGATAATATAACCTATATGCTATACCCGATTTCCTAAATATAACGAATCCAAAATTTAATTTGGTCGGGTCCTACAACTCCTGTGAAAGGTATACGCATCAGCTGAAACCCTTCAATGTCCGTAACTACATACCTATCATGATCTAGAACTTTTTTAACCACTGTTGAGTCTTCTGTTGGATGAGTTGCCACCGTGCTGATGGTGAGATGGATGAGCGCTCCACAGAAGGTTCCGGTAGAGCTGAGAGCGGGTGTCCAATGAGGAAGTGAGCAGGAGTGAGCGTTGCGACGTCTTCAGGATCGTCGCTGAGGGGCTCAAGAGGACGTGAATTCAGCATAGCCTCGATCTGAGTGAGGAGCGTACTGAACTCTTCGTAGGTGAGTGCTGTTTCACTCACGGTTCGCCGAAGATGGTGTTTGGTGGACTTCACCACAGCCTCCCATTTGCCTCCCATGTGTGGTGCAGCTGGGGGGTTGAAAAACCAGCGAGTGTTGTCGTTGACTAACAGCTGAGCGAGAGCTTGGTGATCTTGAGAGCCCTGAGTAAACATCCTCTTGAGCGTGGCATCGGCTCCGATGAAGTTGGTGCCACAATCTGAGTAGAGTGAGTGAGGGATTCCTCTCCGTGAGATGAAACGCCTGTACGTTGCGATGAAACCTTCTGTGGAGTAGTCGGTGACTAGCTCAAGATGCACAGCTGAGGTGGTGAGACAGACGAATACACAGATCCATCCCTTTTGAGTCTTGGCGCCTCGCCCTTTCCACGTCCGTATGGTGATGGGACCAGCATAGTCCAGTCCAGTGCTGGTGAATGGGCGTGTGGGTGTGACTCGTGAAAGAGGTAGTTGGCCCATCAGTTGATGGGCACGGATCCCCCTTTGTCGAGCACACACAACACACCGCAGAATGTGAGATTTCACTGGAGCTCGACCACCGATGATCCAGTAGGTCTGTCTGATTTGAGCGAGCGTGAGCTGAGTCCCTCCATGGAGAGTCTTTCGATGAGCTTGATCTATAATTAGATCGGACAGACGTGAGTGACGAGGCAAAATTGCAGGATGCTTACTTCCATACGCAATGTGAGCGTTGTTGAGTCGGCCTCCGACCCTGACCACTCCTTCCTGGTCGATAAAGGCCGTGAGACGATTGAACGTGTGAGAAGATGGCAACTTGGTGCCGGAGCTGAGAGCCTTTATTTCGTGTGTGAAGTAAAGGGACTGCGTCGCTTTAATCCAGAAGATCCTAGCCCTCTCCAGATCCTCAGGCGACTGTGAGATGACTGGCAAGGAAGTCGTTGACCTCCTGAGTCGAGAGAGAATTCTGAAACAAACTGAGGTGATACGCAAGAGTTTGTTGAGAGATGAATATCTGTAAATGAGGTCCCAGTGATATTTGAATTGTCGAATGTTGAGAAGATTTGAGATCCCAGGACGAGCTTCCAGCATGCTTGGACTGTCCGTCAAGGTAGGTTGAGAGAGCCATGAGTCACTGGGTTGAGTGAGCCAAGATGGTCCCGTCCACCAAAGCTCGTGGTGTTCAAGCTGTGTTGTTGTTAAGCCTCGAGAGGCACAATCAGCTGGATTCGCTGTTCCAGGAACGTGTCTCCAATGTGCATGTGGGGTGAGCTCTTGAATTTGGGAGACACGGTTCCGCACATAATCCTTCCAGCGTGATGCATGAGATTTGATCCATGATAGTGAGATTTGAGAATCCGTCCACAAATGCGTTGTAGCAATGTTGAGCTGAAGAGTAGCTTGAACATACTTCGTGAGCCTTGCAAGCATTAAAGCTGCAGTGAGTTCGAGCCTCGGGATTGTGAGTTTCTTGAGTGGTGCTACCTTGGTTTTGGAGCATACAAGTGTCGACACTTTGTAAGTTGTGGACGGTGAGGTCACGATAATGTAAATTACCGCTGCCATGGCGAGCTGAGACGCATCAGAGAATCCATGCAATTCCACTGTCGAGTAGGAGAAGGTGTTGAACCACCTCGGTATTGAGAGTCTGGCCAGACTTGTTAGATCTTCTCTGATGGTGAGCCAGTGAGTCGTGACTTGGGAAGGCAGTGGGTCATCCCAGTCGAGTTTGTGCAGCCACAATTCCTGCAAAAGTGCCTTTGCCCGAATTATGACTGGAGCTAAGAAGCCGAGTGGATCAAATATCTTGGCTACTTCTGAGAGAATGAGACGTTTTGTGAGTCTTGAATTGCTGAGAGGTTTTGTTGAGAATGAAAAGCTGTCGTTGAGAGCATTCCATTGTAAACCGAGAATTTTGGTAGTGCAGTCGTCAAGTGCAATGTACGAGTTGCTAGCTCGCACTTCGTGAGAAATTGAGTCAAGCAATGGAGGGTAGGTTGTCTGCCACTTGGCAAGTGGAAAACCGCCCGCCTTGCACAGGTCATTTAATTGTTGAGCGATTGTAATGAGTGTCTCACCCGTATCGGCGCCGCCAAATATGTCGTCGACGTATCTAGCATGGGTGATGGAAGGTACTGCCAGTGGGAAGCGATGTCCTTCGTCTTCGACCAACTGCAGCAGTGCTCTGACAGCGAGGAACGGCGCAGCCTTGGTTCCATATGTGACTGTGGTGAGTTTGAAGGGCACCTCCTTGGAGTCCTCATCAATCCACAGTACTCTCTGGAGGTCCTGGTCGTCTTCGTGAACCTTGACTTGTCGGTACATCTTAGTCACGTCAGTGGCGAAAATGTACTTGTGCTGGCGAATCCACAGCAGCACATCCGTGATGTTGAGTAGAAGGTTCGCCCCTGTGTGCATGAGATCGTTGATCGAGTGCCCCGTTGAGGTTGGGCTTGACCCATTGAAGACGACCCTCAACTTCGTAGTCTGGCTGTCGAGCTTGAGTACTCCGTGATGTGGGAGATAGAAAACAGAGTGAGTGTTGGGTGAGATAGAGGAGGCTCTTACCATATGGTGGAGGTCCTCGTATTCCTTCATGAACCCTGTGTATAGTGTGTGATACTCGCTGTCTCTTTTGAGCTTGCTGAGTGTTCGCTTCAGGCAAGCATGAGCAGTTTGATAGGAGTTGCCCAATAGACTTCGAGATAACTTGAGAGGGATGCGTACGATGTACCTTCCTGTAGAATCACGAGTGTGTGTCGCTCGAAAGTGATCCTCACATTCTTGTTCTTCAGGGGTGAGCTTTGAGGGCGCATCTGTCGGGAGCTCCTCTTGAATCCAGAATTTTGCCAGTAGATCTTGTAGTGTTTTGTCGCTGTGCTGCATTACTGCAGCTGTGTGCGACGAGCTGACTTGAGACTGAGATGTTCTAACTGGCCCAAGAACGAGCCACCCAAAGATTGAGAACTGAGCAATTGGCATTGAAGGGTCGCCCTTGATGAGGTTAGGCATTATGATTTTTCCGTATGAGTCTGCGCCAATGATTATGTCAATGGGCCTAGGTTTTAGAAAGTCTGGATCAGCTAACCTTAACCTGGTGAGATGTGGCCATTCTTGACGTGGCGCTTCCACGGATGGTAGACTGGAGGTGAGAGTTCGCAGAACGTGAGCTTGAGTGCAGACAGTTGAGGAGTCGTAGCTTGATCGTAGAGTGATTGACACGACGCCTCGAGTGTGAGTAGTTTTGTTGCCTCCAATGCCAATAATTGAGATGGATGAGCGGGTTCGTTGAAGGTTAAGTTGAGTGATGAGCTCCTCCTTGATAAAGGTGAGCTCTGAGCCTGAGTCGATGAGTAGCCTCACTGGCAGCGAAGCCACCGGTGAGATGAGCTGTGCGTTAGCCGTGGCTAACACGGTGAGCGTATTTGAGGTAGCGTGGCAACCTGCTGCTGAGTGAGATCGAAATGAGTGAGTTTGACCTGTTGAGCGTGAGTTTAGCGAGTTTGATGAGCATGAGCCGACGACTGCACCAACACCTCAGAAGTCGTTGACCCCTTCGGCCTTTTTCCCTTCAGGTTGAGGGGTAGGAGCGGCTGAGCTGGTTTCGGCTTTGGGCACCGGTTGAGCGTGAGCAGAGCTTTGAGCAGCTACAGGCTGAGGCGGGTGCAGCATCGTGTGGTGCTTTGCACCACAGTGCTTGCACCGGTGTGCAGACTTGCACACCTCCGTCTGATGACGCCCACAGCAATTCTTGCACAGGTTCCTGGCCACGATGAACCTGCGACGCTCTGTAATGGGTGCCTCTCTAAATTTAGGACACGCCACTACAAAGTGGTCCTCTGAGCACCAGTCACACGGGTACCGGGTGGACTGCGCCTTCGCTGAAGGTTGAGCCGCTGGCTTGGTCTGCGTTGCAGGGTGAGCCGTTGATCTGCGTTGCGTTGAGCGTGTTGTGGAGACGGCAGGTGCAGATGGCCTCTTCCTCGAAGACTCCATCTGTTCCAGGGCCCCACCCTTCTTCTCCACGAAGGCCAACAAATCCCTATACCTAGGGCACTCCGAGGAGTCAGATAGAGAGGTCTCCCAAGCCTCTCTGGTGACCTTGTCGAGGCTGTTGGTTAGGACATGCACCATCAGACAGTTGTGCATGTCCTGATCAGCCTTCAACGCGACCAACGTCTCGTTGACCTCCGTGAAGGTTGCAGCCAGGTCCTTGAGTGCGGTCGCGAACCGCGTGGTGACGGGGGTGAGCGTGAGCAGCTTGTCAAGCTGCTCCTTGATTAGCAGTCGTTTGTTTGAGAAACGTTTGGCCAGGTATTCCCAGCACGCCTGAAATGATGAGCCCATGAGCGGAAATGCGTTTACACGCCTAGACGGCTCCCCGGTGAGCGAGGCCCTCAGGTAATACAGCCTGTCAATGTCCATGAGCCTCGTGTCGTTGACGATGAGCGACGTAAACAGCTCACTGAAGGCAGGCCAGTCTACGTAACTCCCCGAGAACTTGGGGATCGCGAGCTCGGGTAGCTTTGCTGCCCTGCTCGTTGGTGTGGTGGCCGTTCCACTCGGCGTGCTGGGTTGAGCTGCGTTCGCGAGGTGAGCCATGAGCCGACGAAGTGAGCGCCTGAGCGTTGCTACAAGCTTCGTCTCGCGGGCTAGGAGGCCTGACGCGAAATATTCGTGGTCCAGGCACTTCACTGGCCAAAACTCCTCGATGTGTGCGTGCTCCGTGAGGAACGCTGTGTGCAGCTCCTCGACGCTGTCGAGGAGCGACTGCACCTCGATGGGGGTCGTCGACTCCACATCCTCCGGGACCTCCGACTGCAAATCCTGCAGCGTCTTGAAGCGACACGCCTGTGAGTGCGCTTTGATGATGAGCGGTGCCGGCGTCGTTGACGGCGACGAGGACCTCGTCTTGCCGGAGGCTTGCGCCGCTTGGTCCTGAGGAACCTGCAGCGTGCCTGACGGATTTGGCGAAGTCGACCTCGACTCGACATTCGACGTGGAGGAGTTATTCGCTTCGTCCGCCATGGTGAGCACTGAGAGTCGAGAATGAGCTTTGCGAAATGAGCACTGCACCGAACTTCACACACCAGCTCCGGCTCGAAGGACCAGAATGTTCGCGAACGAGATAACGCGATGAGCGTGAGTATGCCGGGGAGGTTATGTTTGAAGTAAAGCACAGTTTTGAGTTGAGCAATGTCCCGTGGTCAGTTTATTTGTACACTCGCGGAGTGAGTCACACTTCGGTAAAATGATGAGCGTTGAGCGAAAGCACGTTGTGCTGTACACGTGAGAGTTCTCGTTGAGACTTTTCCGCACCGTGACCACGCGGTCGCACCCCGATCCACGATCGATTACGCGAGAGATGAGAAAAGAACCTGCAATGAGGTGAGCACTGAAATTCTCGATGAGAATTTTGAGCACTGAGATTCTCGATGAGAATCGTGAGCACTACAGACTGAGATTGGTGAGAAGGTTCAATAGTTACGTGTTAAACGTTTGCGAAAAACCGACGCGTCTACGCACGTACTCTGAGAGAACAAGACTGAAAACCGTTGGACAATCCGACTTCCTGTACGGGTCGTCTCGAACATTCTCGACGATCGACCGACGTGGGGAAATCGGATTGGTTGAGCCACAGATGAGTTAAATTGTGATTGGCTACGCGTATTCTACAACCGGCTGAAACAGTGTCACGCGATGCGCTGATTGGCTGATCGTCGGTCGCGGAGCGCAGATGATTGGCCGATCGACGGTCGCGGAGCGCCGATGATTGGCAGATCGATCGTGGATCGGTCGTGGCGTTACGCAGTCCAGGAGGTGCTGCGGTGAGTTGAGGTGTGGCGGAGATCGGAACTACCGATTCTCGAACAACCACGTATGGCCCTTTAAACTTTGGAATAAGATTTTTATTTATCCCTGCAGTGACGTCAGAATTGCGTATCATTACTGTTTGAGATTGAGAGGATAAGTGAGAAGTGAGATGAGTCTTAGACAGGTTATGTTGACAAGTTGTATTTCGGTGAAAAACCTCGTCTGTCTTTATTGAGTCAAGAGTTGAAAATGAGCACGCGTTGAACACTTGTCAAGGTTCACAATGATGTTATTGATCACTGAGCACTTTGCAGTTGAGAAGAAATGATGCCGCGTGGATGCACCACGTGGCGTCGACACAATTTTATTAATTGGCTGAGTGTGAGAGTTCAAGGTGAGATGAGATTTACATTGAATATGCTATTTGAGTATGCAATGAGATTGAGCACTGGTTGAGAGTGAGAAAAACAATGAAATACGCGAATGAATACGAGACGCTCTAAAGACCGTTACTGGCAATGAGACACGAAACGTGAGAGTGAACATGGCCGAATTCGTTGGCGTGCTTCTTCTCCGTTCCCTTGGATCGCCGGTGCGGCGCGCTGATTGGTCCATCGATCTGCGATGATTGGTCGATCGATGGGCACTGATTGGTGGCTCGCTCATCGATCAGCGTCGCTGCATCGCGGTCCAGGAGGTGCTGCCGTGAGAGTGAGTGTGGCGGAAGTGAGAACTGTTACATTCTCAAACAATTACATAATCTCCAGTTTGATAGACGGTGGGAGTCATGTTTTCTATCTTACGCACGCTCATTAACCCGTTGACTTTTAACAATATTGTCAGCAGCTTCTCCACGTATCGTGGGAAGATTCCTATCGCTCTCAGAATACGAGTCTAAAATTAAACGCAAGCTGTCGTTTACAGCGCCCAACTGATCCATACCAAATAATAATCGAGAGGGACTCTCTCTCGTTGACCTACAAATCGTATTATTAATCGCATATTCTACGGACCCCAAGACGCGATCCCATTTTCCGGGTGTCTCTGACAACTTTTCCAACATTGGCGCTATGATACGATTAAAGCGTTCCACCTGCCCGTTCGCACATGGAGTTCCGACCGCAATTACCACTTGACCAACTGATTCAGTCGCTAAGAATTCCGTAAACGAGCTGGAAGTAAAAGAAGTACCCCGATCACTTACCACTCGTTTAGGCTTACTATAGCCCGAAAATATTCTCTCATGTGTTTAATTACTTCTTCAGTTTTTGTTGTCTCAAACTTGATGAATTTGGTAAACCCATCTATCACGGACAAAATGAATTTATAACCACTTCCACACTTTTCCAAAGGACCGTAATGGTCAATTTGGATCGTTTGAAAGGGCAGGTTACCTTTACCCAAACTATGTAAAAAGCCTTCGACTTTCCCGCTTGATGGAGAACACTCTATGCACTTTAAGCAGTTCCCTATGTAATCTTTGGTTTTCCAACCCATTTGCGGAAACCAGTAAACTTTACTTATATTCTCGACGACTTTATCTACGCCGAGATATCCTAAATCATCGTGACACGCACGAATTACGATATTTTCTAAACATGCAGGTACATAAAACAATTTATCTTTCTTAACTTTATTATATACTAACTGTTGAATTACTCTTTGTTCGTGGCTATCTGACAGGGTTATGATTCTGTTTGATCTGAAATGACTTTGTAGGAACTCTGTTTTGTCTTGTTCTTTAATATATAAATGAAATATATTTATTATGAATATAATGAATATAATGACTATAATGACTATAATACTGAACGACCTTTGGCTTATACATGCGTACAACTCGGCGGTTTATCACAGAAGGAGGATAGGTTCGCTTTTTCGTTCCGCGCTGGCGCTGTAGTATCCGAGCACCACTGAAGAGAGCAGAAGAGGAAGAGCACGCGGAATTCGAACGTCTGTTCTCAATACTAACCCGTCTCTCAATTCATAGAATTTATTTTCCCTTACTTCCAATTCGTCCCGCAATTCACAGATTGTAGGATCTTGACATTGTTTCATCGACAATACCTGTTCAAACGTGTTTGGTTCCAATATAAGTGCACTATGACAGCGGCTTAACGCATCAACATGTGACATCTTGCTGCCACTTCGATGTTCAATTTCATAATTATAATTCTGCAAAAACATCGCCCAAAGAGAAATTCGTGGGTTCACGATGGATTCATATGATCAATCATTGCTGTAACGGCCAAATTGGATACAATACCCAATTATGGACGATACGGGCGTGGAAGCATCTTGCGGACAACGCCCCGCCAGGTGTACCGTGGCCCCACACTTGAAGCAGGAACCTCACAATCCTTCATCCGTTGCCCCGTCTCGTTGCAATTGAAACAACGTGTCTCCTTGTTTTGCCCGTCATCTTTAGGCAGTGGCTTCGCCGGTGCCGTCTTCTTCGAGTCCTTACGCTCCCGATCATTTCTCGGGTCGTCCCTTAGCGAAAGTTTTCCAAGCACGTCTAATAGTTCGTCTGCTGTGTTGAGACGCTGCATTCGTGCTTGGTCTCTTAGCCAAACATCAGGTACCCCATCGATGACGTAATCGACGAGTTCCTCCGGATCAATGAAAACCCTATTCGCGAGCGTCATTTTATCGTGAAAATAATCGCTAAACGATTCGGGGTTCTGCCAAACCCGGTCCTCGAATTCTTTTCTAGCGGCCTGTTTATTCGGTCGATTGTTGAACATCTTCCGCATTTCTTCCAACAACAACAAAGCAGGCAATTCGATGAGACCCGGTTTTGAATGAAACCACTTTAAAGCCTTACCGCGGAGGCGCAGTACCATCAAGGTTGTGGTGGCTTCATCATCTAACTGGTACATTCTTTTTAAAAGTTGCAGCTGCATCTTCCAAGGTTCAAAATCGTTCTCGGCCCCAGAAAACTCAGTCAACAGATCGACGATTGTTTTAAGGCCGACTCTGGACCGCCAGCTGGCACGGCTGTCAGCGGATCGCGGTGTCGCTGACGAACCCCTCGAGCTCCGCTCAAAATCCAATTCGCGCTGAAGAAAATCTCGTTCACGCCGAAGAAGCTCCATCTCTCTTCGTTCAACAGGCGCATCAACCATAGGAGCCGTTGAAGGTTCATCTGAAGGCTGATCGCCAAATGGATGAGTGGGAGGCTGCGCATCATGAAACCAGTCGGTATCGGATGGTTGATGAATATCATCCTCAATCTCTAGATCGGCGGTTATCAAGCGGACAATCAACTCGTTCCTGCTGCCGGATACAGTCAAATTCTTAGCGCGCAGCCGCTCCTTCATATCACTCATAGTGAGGTCCTGTAACGTCTTCCTTCCTCCAGTCATTGTGGCTGGTCTAATGAGTTCGTTCGCACACAAAAGATAAACGTTCACCACAAAAAGAGTCACCTCCTAACTCACTAAATATCACGTGCACACTGGTGGCTTCGCGATCGAAACAAAAGTACCACGTTCACAGCGGTTATCTGTCCAAAGTTGATAGTCGCGAACAAACAAAATTTCACACAATATCCAAAACCCGTACGAATCCCACTTCTGAAGATTTGTAGGAGGTGGTCTCAATAAAACCCAAAGATGTAACAATAACTATGAACGTTTATTAAAGCTATGAAGACAGACTGGTCACTGTCTGGAGACTAAGGACGAACTAAACTGACTGAGCCTTGACGCAGGCTCCCAGGACAAGCAGAGCCTGGCCTGTTTACAATACGGGACCCAGGCGGATGGGCCGAATTCGTCACGCACTTAACAGCCCTACGACGCTAAAGGCGTCTGCACTATCTCACAGGCCCAAGAAGGCGGCCTACTAGACTAAATAGTCTACAAAAAAAACATTATATTATATTTCCTACTTCTTGGGGAAGAAAGCCAACTATTTTATAGGGGTCAACATCTGTATGCGTTACCCTACTTTTAACGAAACGGGCATTCAATTCTGCAAACAAATTTTTCACGTAATTTCCTTAATTATGGTTCTAATTATATCAGTTGTGGGGCCAATTTGATCGAGAAAACATAAGGAATCGATCGATGTCACTTTCGCAAAGATCTGATTAGAAATTGCAGAACTTCAGATTCATCACTGCTTAGTGTGCAACATTGTATAGTCCCACTGGTTTCGAGCGTCGAAGCCCACGAAACTCAGCGAGACACATGATTGTTGGCGAGCATCGCGTTTGACGACTCTAGCTAGAGAATCACCCCGTATAAATGCTAAGAAACGATAGTGTGAAGCGGCGTGCGTTTCAACTGCACATTGACAATATCGTAGATTCTAGGGCCTAGAATATTTGTTCCGTATTACGATGTTCTTCACCAGAGCACTGCATTAATGAATTAAAAATTAAATGAATAGGTCAATTAGTTAAAATTAATGAACTGTGCATGATTTTAATGACGCCTATTTTAATTGCACTTACAAACTGAATTACTAATTGTAATTAAAAGAATTTTTTTGACTTGCAACATGAAGCTGCGGACGCAATTGATTGGGCTCGGATTATCGGGAAAGACTTGCCCATCCCACCGTTTTGCTTTCTCGCTGCGAGCGAGAACCTTCGGGCCCCAGTAGACCACCCGTTGACAGCCGAGAGCAATAAAACCGACGGGCCAGATAAAATGTTCATGTTTTTGATAACTGTTGAGGAAAGTATTACCAATGGAGTTTTTAGGGTTTCTCGATGAAAATGATGCCAAACATGGAGGAATTCGGTCCATTTTTAGTGAACGTAGTGTGTGTCCTAATCATGTATTCATAAGAAAAAATAGACCGAATTGCTTCGCGTGTCGACTCATGTTCGTGGACATAAACTCACCAATCCATCGGTGGTAACACTCTTATCAAGGTGTAATGAGAAATATGAACATTTTCATATTCAGTACTGGATGACTCAAGTCGCCGTCAACCGAGGGTCTCTCGCTGGTGCACTATTTCACTCGCACTCGGTTTACGTCGTTCAGTGTTCTTGTCAAGCGGTTACGACGACGGCCCTGATAAATGTGAATTTATTTGGGAAACCAAAGTCGCGTCATTCGTGACACCTAATCGCGAACAGATATATGTATGTACGAGAAGAAGCAATTTAATTTCCCGATGACTTGAAGCAACATTTCAATAGGTAAATGCATGAAAAGCTGGGATCAGGAATTCCCAACCACGTAATGCATATGAAAGAACTGGCGAAATTTAACAATAGTTCGTCGTCTAAATTTTACAATTAAAGTATTTGTTTGACATGAATATAAAGTTTGTCAGCAAAGTCTTTCTTGTTTTGAGTTCTATAGAAGGCTGACTTTCCTTCGCCATGGAAAGTCCCCTCTTGTCCTGCACGTTGGCAATCATGCGACTCGCTGAGTTTCTCGTGGGTTTCGACGTTCGAAACCAGCGGGGCCATACAATGTTGCGCGCTAAGCAGTGACAAATCTGTAGTTCTGCATTTCTAATCGGATCTTTGCGAAAGTAACGCCAGTCGATTCCTCATGTTTTCTCGATCAAATTGGCCCCACAAATGATATAATTCGAACCAAAATTAAGGAAATTACGTGTGTTAGAGGTTATGGAAGAAAATTACTCAGAATGGTTTAGCAGTGATTGTTACTTTATTAGAAAACTGATTGCTTTAGTTCTCGCGTACCCGAGAGAAGCACAAAGATATATAACAATACCGAACTTGTAATCGATTATAAACGATATTAAAGAACAGAACAGAAAACGCGTGTGCATGCCCAAGAATCGAAAATTAAACAGAAAGAGAGAAGCGAGGGCACACTCGCTGTAACTTCGACTCTCCATCAGATGGAGTAAAAGGTGCCAATTTTTAAAAAAAACTTTAACAACGTGAAAAATTGTTTGCAGAATTGAAGGCCGTTTCCTTAAAAATAGTCAGATTTAAATTATTTTCTATCAATTTTGTTAGCAAAATATCGGAACCGCACGTTGTAGGACTGGGAAACTCGCGTGGAGGCTGTCGTTAGATTTTAAGGTCTTTGGTTAACACTAATTTAATCTTAAGTATAAGTCTATTTACAGTTATACAATAAAGAATTCTGTAGCACAATTACAACGAATACTGTCTATTTTAAGGTAGCACTAACTTTCCTACGCTGTAGGAAGTTTCCAGACGTTAACAAGCGCGAAGCACGTGGAATCGGCCCGATTCCCGAAGCAAAGTGTTACGTCCGAAATCGAGATTTGGGATTGATGATTGACTTCGCAACGTAAAGAGAGGGATCTTGCCCCGTTGCCTCCACAGCGCAACCGTAATCCCTAAGGCCGGTCACGCTTTTTAGAGTAACTGTGCGGGGCAGGTGGATTGGCAATTTAAAAAGATGGAGAAGGAAAAGAAGAGATGTGCGTTTCGTTTTGGGACCGTCAGCCAGACTCATCAGTAGGGCTATAGGTGACGGCCCCGTGCCCTAGACACACGGGGACTAAGAGGAAATAAACTTGGAACTTGTATATATACGATCGAGAGTAGACGATAGGACTTGCGAGAACAGTAGACCTCTAGCGGCGCCGGTGGAGACGTACCGGCGTGACCCATGATGGGGCCGGGACGTCACACAAAGCAAAGCGATACAAGCAGTTGCGACTTAGTAGACAGCTCGTCGACAAGTAGGCACGTGTACCGAAACCGATCCAGGAAGTCGGCCCGAGTTCCTGGAAGGAAGAGTCCCCCTTCCATCGATCGTAAGTCGATGGAAGGGGCCGTGATCGACGCTCCACATGAGTCAGAGCGCCGCTGCCATTGCCTAATTATCCGTGGGTCTGGGAGATGGCGTTAGAATGCAATATATTTTGAACAAATTTAATCGGGAGAATGCAAAGAATCCATTTGTGGCACTTTCATATTGATGCGATGAAAAATAAACAAATTCTGTTTCTATATAATTAAACAGAAACTAGGCATGGGAATTAAGTGAACGCAGCAGTCTATTTTCGAGGGCAACGCCTCCTTTCTCCCGCCGCGCGTCTTGGCCCCCGCGGCGGCCTAGGTGCTTTGAGCGCCTCAGGCCTGTACCACGTGTACCGCGCGTGGAGCGTTGATAAAACAAAAACGCATCGACAATCATGCCAAAGAGAAGGTATACAAAGAGGCGACACTCCGGGCGGTACCTTTGAAGTTCTTCATTGGCTTGTCCCTTTAAATTGGTTGTATATTCAAGCGGGAAATTTGAATCAACTAAATTTTATATGTTTATTTTACCTCGAGTTCTGATAATTGAAAATCTATTTGAGTCATGCATTTTCTGCATTATTAGCAATATTGACATTGTAAGTATTTACATCAACCTTACAAGATGAAAAAGCTTAAAAGGAAAGTAATATAATAGAGTGATATCTGTAAAAAATATATTTCCGAAGTACACATTACGAATAAATTACAAATATATTTATTACAAATAAATTACAAGCAACTATGTTACAAAAACATCCCAATGTTATAAGTGAATGACATATTTATTACAAATAAATTACAAGCAAATACGTGGACTTCCGTTTCCGGACGCGAGAGTGTTAGACGTGTGTGCATGGTGTGGAGAGTTGGGATGTAGGAAGTGTGAGTGAGAAGGGAGTCGTGAGGTGCAGGAGTGAGTAGAGAGGGTGTGGGGAGAGGTGAGGAAGGGAGGAGTGTAAAGGGCTAAGGGCAGGGAAGCGCTGGGCGAGGTGCGAAGAGGGAGAAGGGAGTGGTTTAGAGGTTAGGTTGGAGGATAGGTGTTAGTGGCGGGAAGAGAGAGCAGGTGGAGAGGTCTAGCGGACAGGTGAGGAAGTAGGAAAAGCTGGTGGAAAGGCGGGAGATTTGAGCAGTGGATCAAAGAGATTTGAATAGAGGGGATATGGGGAAACGTGAGAAGGCGGCGGAGGGTAGTGCGTGTGGGGAAGGACAAATGGCGGGGGACAAGGGTGATGAGGGGAGGGCAGGGGGAAGGGGAGAGGGAGCGGGAATGGAAAAAGGAAAAGCGAAAGGTGAGGGGAGGCAAAGGAATGACAGTGGGAGTAGCTCGAGTAGTTACGCGGGAAGCATGGAGGGATATGGGGAAAAAAGAGGAAGGAGAGGGAGGAGGAAGCTGGAACGGGGCAGGAAGGGGGTAGATTAGGGTTCAAGAGGAGTGAGAAGGTATTGAGATCGCCGGAAGGAGGGAAGAAAAGGGGGGGAAGCGAAGAAAGGGAGGAGATGGGAAATGTGATGGGGATGCTAAAGACGTTGATGAAGGAGATAAGGGGGGAGAAAGAGGAGATGAGAAAGGAGTTAAGGGAGGTGAAAGAGGAGATGAGGAAGGAAAGGGAAGAAAGAAGGAAGGTGTTGGAGGAATGGAGAGAGGAAAGGAGGAAATGGGAGGAGGAAAGGAGGGAGGATAAGAGGAGGAGGGAGGGGATGGAGGAGAGGTTAGTGAGGATGGAAGAAAGGGATGGAAGGGTGGAGGAGATGATAGGGAGGATGGAGAGGTGGGAAAGGGAAAGAGAAGGGAGGGGCAGTATGGAGAGGTGGGAGGGGGGAGAAGTGGAGGAATGTAGGGTAAGACTGAGAAAAATAGAATTGAAACAGGACAAGAAGGAGAGGGTGGAAATAAGAAATAGTGTGGTGGTAAGGGGGTTGGGGCGAAGGAAATGGAGGAAGAGAAGGAGGTGAAGAAGTTGTGGGCAGAGTTGGGTGTGGAGGAGGGGGGGATAAGGGAGGTGAAAAGGATAGGGAGAAGGGGAGAGAAAGGGAACGGATTGATACTAGTGAAGTTAGCGGGGAGGGAAGAGAAGATAAGGGTGATGGAGGCAAAGAAAAAACTGAGGGGCAGAAGGGTAAGGATAGATGATGACTTGACAGAGGAGGAAAGAGGATACATGAAGATCTGGGTGAACGGGAAGATGAGGAGGTGGGATGAGTTGGGGGAAAGATGGGTGGAAGAACAGGGAAACGAAGGGTAAGGGAAAGGGAGGGGGAGAAAAGGTAGATGTAGAGGAAAGGGGAGGGGGGAGTAGGTACAATGTTGCGTTCTGGAATGTAGCGGGGCTGAGGAATAAAGACGGGGACTTTTGGAGAGGGCTGGAGGAGTGGGATGTGTTAGTTCTGAGTGAGACATGGATGGAGGAAGGGGGATGGGGAAAGGTGGAGAGTGAGCTGCCAAGGGGGTATGTATGGGATAGGCAATGGGCGCGGAGGGAGAAGAAGAAGGGCAGGGCGATAGGAGGAATGCTAATGGGGGTAAGAAAGAGGTTGGAAGTGGAAGTGGAGGAGAAAGGTGGAAGAGAGGGAATAATGACGAAGAAGGTGAGGATGGGGGGACAGTGGTGGAGGATAGTGGGGGTGTACGTAAATGGAGATCTGACAAGGAAGTTGGAGGACTTAGGGGTGTGGATTGAAGAGAGGGAGTGGGGAGTGAGGGGGTTAATCGGGGGGGACTTTAACGCTAGGACAGGGGAAGATGGGGGGCGGGTGTTGGGATGGGAGGAGGAGGGAGGGGGGAGGGGGGAGTAGAAGGTCGAAGGACAAAGAGGGGAATGGTGATGGGAGGAGACTGTGTGGGTACTTGAAAGAAAGGGGGTGGAGTATACTAAATGGGGGGTGGAGGGGGATGAGCAGGGGGAGTGGACGTTTACAGGAGGGAGGGCTAATACTGTAATCGACTATGCTTTGGGGAATGAGGATACCTGGGAGAAGGTGGAGAGGGTAGAAGTGGGGGAGAGGGTGGAGTCAGACCACCACCCGGTGGTGGTCTGGCTGAGGGGAGAGGGAGGCAGTGGCGTAGAGAGGAGAGAGGGTGGTGGGAGAAGGGAAGGAGGAAGAAGGAATTGGACAGAGGAGGGGAGAAAGAAGTTTATGGAAAGCTTTGTGAAGAGGGAAGATGGGGTGAGGGGGGTGGAGGAGGAGTGGAGGAAGTTGGGAGAAAGGATAAAGGGAGCGGTGGAGATGTCAGAGGAGGGGAGAGAGAGGAAAAGGAAGGGAGGATGGTGGGATGAGGGGTGTAGAGAGGAGAAGAGCAAGGTAAGGAAGGAATTGAGAAAGTGGAGAAAGGAGGGAGGGGACGGTAAGGTTTATAGAGAGAGGAAAAGGGCCTATGCGAAATTATGTGAGGAAAAGAGGAAGAAGGAGGTGGAGAGGTGGGAAAGAGAGCTGGAGGGGGTGAGGACAGAAGGGCAGGTTTGGAAGGTGGTGAACAGGGTGAGGGGAAAGAGAAGGAGGGTGAATGAAAAGATAAAAATGGAGGAATGGGACGAGTATTTCAGGGGGCTGTTGGGAGGGGTGGAGTGGAGGGTGGTGAAAGGGGGGGGGTAAAGGAAAGGGGGAGGGACGGAGAGAGGGAGATAGGAAGGGAGGAAATAAGAAGGGTGATAAAGAATTTAAAGGACGGGAAGGCCGTGGGGGGGGGGGATGGAATACCAAACGAGGTGTGGAAGTACGGGGGGGTGGAGGTGGAAAAGGAGCTGTGGGGGTTATGCAATAGGGTGTGGAGGGGGGAAGGGTGGCCGGAGGGATGGAAGGAAGGGGTGGTGGTGCCGGTGGTAAAGAAAGGAGCAGGGGAGAGGGTAGAGGACTACAGGGGGATTACCTTGACGCAGACGGCGTACAAGATCTACGCGTCGGTACTGGCGGAGAGATTGAGGGTAGAGGTTGAGGATAAGAGAATGCTGCCACCGAGTCAAACGGGGTTTAGGAGGGGGGTGGGTTGCATAGATAATATCTATACGCTGAATTATCTGATCAACAGACAAATAGGGAGGAAGGAGAGGAAAATGGTGGTGTTGTTTGTTGACATGAAGGCCGCGTTTGACTCGGTGGACAGGGAGGTGCTGGTAAAGGCGATGAGGGGAAGGGGGGTAAGGGAAGGGCTGGTGGTGAGGTGTGAGGAGGTATTGAGGGAAACGATAGGAAGGGTGAGGGTGGGGGAGGAGGAGGGGGAGTGTTTCTGGACGGCGAGGGGCGTAAGGCAAGGGTGCCCTCTAAGCCCAATCATGTTTACGCTGCTGATAGCGGACATGGATGATGAGCTGGGGAGGGGAGGCTGGGGGGGTGAGGTTGGGGGGTAGGAAGATATACACACTGGCTTACGCGGACGATGTGGCGGTGCTGGCAGAGGACGTGGAAGGGATGAAGGGGATGATGGGGAAGTTAGAAAAGTACGTGGAGGGGAAGGGGTTACAGGTGAGTGTGGGTAAGAGTAAGGCGATGAGGTGTAGAAGGGGGGGTGGGAGGTGGAGTAAGGTGATATGGAGGTGGAAGGGAAAGGAGCTGGAGGAGGTAAGGAGTTTTAAATATCTAGGATATACTGTGATGGGGAATGGGGGACAGGAGGAACATGTAGAGGAGAGGGTTAGAAAGGGGGCTGCGGTGATGGGGCAGGTGTGGGGAATTGGGAAAAGGAAATTTGGGAAGGACTGGGGGAGAAGATTATGGCTGTATGATAAGCTGGTATGGGCGGTATTGAGTTATGGGGTGGAGGTGTGGGGGTGGAGAGGGAGGGAGAAAATTGAGGCAGTGCATGAACGGTACGTGAAGTGGGTGTTGGGAGTGGAAAGGAATACCCCAGGGTATATGGTCAGGGAAGAGTTGCAGAGGGGGATGATGAAGGGAGGGGCGGGGTTAAGGGCATGGTGGTATGAGAGGAAGTTGGAGGAGGGGAAGGGGGGGAGTTGGCGAGGGAGTGCTGGGAGGAAATGAGGAGGAGGATGCGGAGGGGAAAGGTATTGCAGGGCTGGGAAGAGGAGAGGGAGCAGTATTTTAAGGACAGGGGATGGACGGTGGAAGAGGTGGAGAGGATGAGAGATAGGGGAGAGATGAGGGGAGAGGAGCTGGTGGAGAGGGAGAGAAGGCTGCAGGAAGAGGAGAGGTGGAGGAAGATAGGGGAATCCAAGTATAATATGTGGTATGGGAGGGTGAAGGGGGTGGGTGTGCCAGGGTACCTGAGGAAAGGGTGGGGGGAGGAAAGGTGGAAAAGGGTAGTAAGGTTTAGATTAGGGAATGAGATGAAGGCGGGGAGATATTGGGAGGAGGAGGAGGAAAGGAGGTGTAGAATTTGTGGGCAAGGGGAGGAGACGTGGGAGCATGTATGGGAAGTATGTACGGGGTGGGGAACGGAGAGGGGGTGGCAAGAGGCGGTGTTAGAGGTGTTGGGTGACGAGGGAGAGGGGGAGGAGTGGATGAAGAGATTAGAGGAAAGGAGAGCAATGTGTTGAACGAAGGGGGAGTGAGTGAGAGGAGGATTGAGAGTGGAAGGGGAAGCGTGCGGAAGCGGAGGTCCAGGGGGTGGAGGAGGGGGAGTGGGGTGCGTGCGAGAGAGGGGGAGATAAGGAGGGGAGCGAGCGAGCGGACGGAGTAGTTAAGATAGGTTAAGATAGGTTAAGTTAGGTTAAGGTAGATATAAGGGTAATTGTAAAGGAGTACAGGTGTGGGAGATTGTAACCCCAGTGGGGATCAATAAAGTGATTACTACTACAAGCAAATACGTTACAAGTGAATTATCAGAATATACGTATATTAGAATTATAAATATATATAACATAAATTTATTTATAATAAGTGTTATAACATTTATATAAGTATAAGGAAGCCGATGACGAAGGAAGAAGACAAAACGGAAATACAATTTTGAGTTAACCCACCCAGAGAAATTTACACACATAACACATATAACACTAGTTTGAGGCCGAAAGACGAAAAATAAATCTAATGACTATTACAAATTTACATTTATATAAACTTAAATATACACTTTACAGATTCATAGTAATACAGAGTTTCCTATCTTTCTTTGTACAATTTTTAAAATTTCTTTTACTGTATTTTCAAACATAATAAATCCTTAACCCGCCGGCAGGCGCACGCGTGTACTCAGTACACGGAGGTCAGTTTTTGGCTAAAAAAAACCGTTTTACCGTGATGTATGGTACCCAGCACCCCTGTGTATTCTTCCAGCGGACATTCTTGCATAATGCTACGTACCTATCAGGTTCAAATTCAGTTTGGAAGTGTCTCTGATTGAATGAAAACGAAAGTATGCCGCGTATACCACAAGTTTCCCAGGTGTACGTCTCCAATTGTTTTGGATTTTGGATATGTTTTAGAGGACCAAAAAATAAGATACACGTGTTTTTTTATTTTGACCCGTTTGCATATTTAGGGGGTAAAACCCCCCTGAAAGGTTTTCAGGTGTTCATCTCCGATTGTTCTGGTTTTTGGATATGTTTTAGGGGGCAGAAGCATAAGAAACAGTCCTTTTATTTTGGCCTGTTTGCATGTTTAGGGGTGAAACCACCGCTCAAAGAAGAATTTCTGTCGTGTCATGTACTCCGTAAACGGCGTACAAATATTTGAATATTTAAACTTTTATGCCAAAATATTATAAAATATTTATTCACAAGTATATGCAATATATTATACAATATCACTGTTTTAAAAATACATATATTTGTTGTAAATTAATCTATTTACATTAATTTCTCGATGGACGCAGGCGTGTATACAATAGATGCAATTCAATTTATAGTTTAAACTAAGAATTTACTGTTCATATTATTGTTATTAGCAGTCCAATATACTCTTTGGTTTATAATGGACGTGATATTTTCTCTATCTTGATAAACTGTAGTTTAAATCTATAAATTTATAAACAATTCAATTAAATTTTTTGCCAGAAGCTTCTTTTCGCCTTTGAATAATCTGACATAAACTGAACAATTATACAGCAACAAAAGTAACCACTGATACTATAGATGAAGTGTGTGTCAAAAGCTTAGTATCTCGAGTCTGGAGGAGGTATGTCCACTTGTGTTCATTTTTATTTTCTACAATACAGTTGATATTAAATTTATATTTTGATAAGGGTCGTAACCATCTGTGTCGACAAAAGATATTTAGATTAGTGCTAACATATGAAAAATCATTTTGTTGCAAGAACAAATAAAAGTATTGTATACACAAGTATCACTGTGTATTCGAAATTGTAGTAATATATTTGAAGTGTTTTAAAATAGCCGAAAAAAAGTGATTGTCCGTTATAACAAATAAATGTAAACATAATTTGTTCATAAAACTATATAGAATGATCACACCTGACATAATGTATAAACTATATGTATTATATTAGTATATTTTTTATACATTTATCAATATAAAATCATTTATTACTATATAAATTATAAACTATAATTTTTAAGGTGAAGAATAATCTCCTTCTTCAGTGTCTTGTAAGCAAGATAAACATATTGTTTTTGTAGTGGAATGCTTCTTGCATATAAAATTTTTGCATGTCTCACATTTTATAGTCGTGGTACTATTAGGACAGATTCTACATCGCCCTCGTTTTGATGTTGATGAAGGTAGATTTGTTTCTTCTTCTGTACGATGCTGTTTCAAATATGCTGTTACATCTGCTGGTAATGTATACATGTTTGCTCTTGCAACCAAATGTTCTTTTGTAAGTCTTAGAGCTAAATTTTTTAAAAAATATTCTTCTTCTAAGATGACTTTCGTCATTTTTTAAACAATATAAGATTTGTGCATTTATACCGGCTATATTCAATAAAATAAAAAATAATGCAAGTGGCCATCTTTTCGAAATTCGTGACACTGAATACTGTGAACACATGCGGTCGACAGTATCTACTGCTCGTTTTGTTGCATTATAATCTAATATAATCTGCGGTTTTTGTGTTTCAGCATCAATGTCTAACGATTGATGCATTGTGGACAACAAAAAGACGGCTTTATTTTGGCGAGGACAATATGACACCAGTGTCATATCTTTCTGGAATCCAAAAATGGTTGTTTTTTCTTGTCTCTCTTTATGTGGTAAAAATTTAGGTGGAATTTCTTTTTTGTTTTTTCTTATCGTCCCTATCAATGTTATTTTATTTTTTAATAAATCGGTAGCTAATGGATGACTAGTATACCAGTTGTCGACTGTTAAGTTTCTATTTTCGTTTTTTATAAAATCTGTCAATCTTTTTACCACGTCTAGAGCTGAATTTGATACCTAATAAGGACCATTGTTGCCCACAATACACTTCCAAATTCCCCGTATAATAAGTTTTGGCGGCGCAGCATGCCATTACTTTTAGACCATATTTCGCGGGCTTCATGGGCATGTACTGAATAAAACCACAACGGCCTCTAAATGGATATAACATTTCGTCTATCGTTACATATTCCCCCATGATATAATTATTTTTGCAATTGACAATGAACTTATCTAAAATAAACCGTATTGCCGCCAGTTTGTCTGTTTCCTTTCGCGCCGATCTCGTGAGCGCGTCATCAAAACGTAAGGACCGCAATAAAAATAAAAACCTTTTATAACTCATTATACCTCGCAATGCCAACAGTCCTGTGCCATCTCTGTTCCACAATTCTAACACGTTTGCATGATTGGCATATTTAACACCGATAAGGAATAACGCTCCAATTAGGGCAAGAATTTCCGCAATTGACGTTAATTTATAATCTCTATCTCGCACGTACAGTAAAGTCTTTCGCCCAATATGCATATTCGTATATTTTACGATTTCCTCGATCATACTGCTATCAAACATTTTTTCAAAGGCGCTAAATTCATCCGTGATGTTTACAGCGCAGGGAGCTAATCCAGTCTTAAATTTGATTACATTTCGAGCTCTTATTTTACTTGTATTAGTGTATGGAATTTTTCTCCACTTATATTTCTCCTGAATATCCGAATTACCTCTACGCTGCTTCTTCTGTTTACCACGTGCTAGTGACTTTTCTCCCTCTTTGGCAATATAAAAGTCTTCATTTTCGGTTACTGGCTCCGCAATATTAGATGTTGATTCCTCTTCCGATGCTTCTTGCTCAGTATTGCTGTCTATGTTGCATTCCTCCACAACCTCCTCTTCGGTATCAGATGCATTGTCATCTAGCTCCTCATGCTCATCTTCATCCAAGTCCATGAGTGCTCTCACATCTATTCGTGATCTATAAAAAGTAGAACACATAAATGAGAGATACAGAATGTATTTGCAAGACTACGCATTCTAAGTATATAATTGCAACAAATGCTAAAGTTATAGTTTTTGCGCTGTACCAGCTTTTTTCCAAAATAGTCATATGAAAGGACAAGATAACGACTTCCTATTGAAAAATAAAACAGAAATATACCTACTGCGATGTGGATGCCATTTTAGTATTTGCTTCTTATTTTGCTGGGGAGTTGTATATAAACCAAAGTATATCACTATATACACTATATAGTGTATATTAGGTACTATGTGCACATATATGTACGTGTTAATACTCGCGAAATAGCGATACTTGCTTATTAGCGAATCCACGAATTATACAGCAGAAACGGTAAACGGTAAATCACGAACTTGACGACACGATACCTCAGAGGGCTAGTACAAGAGTGAGAAACCGCGTCACCTTTGGAGGGCTATTTATACAGCTCTCGCAGAGGTACGCGTCCCTCAAGCGACGCCAAAAACGCGCGGGAAAAATCGGCACGAAATGCGTGAGCAGCGGAAGGTATCCACTTCCGCACGCCGAAAATACTGACCTGAGCAAGTCTGGTTGCCAGATGCTCACGGGGAAAAACCGAGAGTACCTAACGGTGAGTCCCATCTAAAATATGGAGACATGCTAGTGACGAAGCCGCTACAACTATAGCAGAAAATTGAATATAAAGTTGAGTGTTTAGGGCAGGCATGTCCAGGAAGTTTCTCGCACGAGCAACTGCGAGTTCCTCTTCGATGGCAAGAGCACAAGTTGGACGTGCCTGGTGTAGAGTCTCCAGTTCGAATACCTTCCAAGGTTGAATGCTTTCGCTAGCGAAATTCATAAAGTTCAGCTTATATACTATTTGCATATGCAGTGGCGGTGACTAATCACCGAACGCAAACGTTTTGTAGCGGCCATCGGCACGACCAAATTCGAACATTTGGCGTGCAGATGGTCGGCATGGTTTATGACACGCGGGCCAGCAAAACTATTTTTGAGTAAGCCGCTTTCCGTTCCATTCGTGATTGAATTTTGAACAAAGCATTTTTTTCTTCGAGACTTTCGTTTACAGCCTCAATAGTTATTGTGGGTATCATAAACTTCGAGTTTCCGAAGGGCCCAGGATGCGAGGCCGGGGGCGGCCTGCGACCGGCCACGTCATACGCCTCGGGGGCCCTGAGGAAATCCCGCTGCATTGCCAGGAGTATTTCTTCCGCCAAATCTCACCCCTTTATGGTGGAAGCACGCCGAAGACGCGCGAAACAGGTGGCGCGATTTTGGGCCTGAAAATAACTTCAGTCGCGCACGTCTTGCCGGAAAATGTGTGTCCGGCAGACGCCAGTCTTCGCCCACACCTAGGCAAGGTATAACATCTTGTCCGCCATAAGGCATTGAAAATAAAGATTAACATTCAAACTGCTGTGTAATTCTGTAAGACTAATGGGTCTCAAAGGTACGGTCGTGGAAAAAATAAAAGAGAAGTTAAAAGCTGCTGAAAGCGTAGGGTGTACGTCTGATTGTTGGCTATCGGTAGCGCAAGAATCGTACATAACAATAACGACACACATTATTAATGCTAATTGGACCACGGATAGTTTTGTATTAAGCACATACGAGATGGAAGAACGCCATACCGGTCAAAACCTCGCCGACGAATTAGAAAAAACTCTCGCGGACTGGGAAATTCGTGAGAAAGTAGTGGCCATTGTTACAGACAATGCCCAAAATATGCTGAATGCTATTTCATTTCTGTCAGGAGCATCAGACCATACAAATATCTCCAGCATGGGTGTGCGGCACATACCCTGCAATTAGCTGTAAATAAAGCATTAAAAGACGAAAATGTACAACAGATTATCCAGTATTGCAGTAAAATAGTTCGACATTTTAAGCATTCCAGTGTTGCAACTCAGGCACTGAAGCGAATGCAAGAGCAGCTGTCTGTCCCAAAAACGACATTATTACAAAGTTGTTCTACGCGGTGGAACTCAACGTACTTCATGTTGAATAGACTACATAAAAACAGGCTCCCAGTATCAAACGTCATCGCAGACAGAGCCATTACTTCTGCCACCGTAGCAGAATCTCTAGAAATTACTGAGAGACAATGGACAACGATAGAATCTCTGTTGAATATTTTAAAACCGTTGTAACTTATAACAACACTTTTTTGTGGAGACAGCCACTCTCCTATCTCAATGGTGAGACCACTAACAAAAAAAGTGATCGAGAAGCATATTATTTTAAGGGGTGATGATGACACGGTTTTGTATCAATTAAAGGAGACTTTGATTTCGAATATAACGAAACGTTTTAAACTCGACTGGAACGAAGGTGACACTCTTTCACAAAGTCATGTATCCTGCTTCTTTGATCCGCGATATAAAAATCTGGAGCATGAATCAATCCACGTGAGACAACTGATTCGTACAGAAGTACAACGTTTACTTCAAGAGGCACCTGTCCCCACTGTTAGCAAAAAAAGTCACGCGGGAAAAGTGCTCTTCAGTTTTTATATGATGAAGTTACCGACAATAACGATATTAATATTCAATTTGAAACGTATATGGCCGAGCCACAATTTTGCTTCGACTTAGACCCATTTGACTGGTGGAAGGCTAGGGCAAATAAATACCCGGTGATTTCCCATGTTGCCAAAAAATATTTAACCATTCCAGCAACCTCGGCAATGTCGGAAAGATGTTTTTCGTGTGCTGGAAGCATTGTAACAAAAAAAAGAAACCGTTTACTCCCAGAGAATGTTAACACGTTAGTATTCTTACACCAAAACAAAAAATTAATAGATTAAACTTTATTAAACAAAATATGGATATCTTAATACACGTGAAACCGTATATTTCGATACACGTGTACCCGTGAATTTCAGTACACGGGTACACGGGTACACGGGTACACGGATACTACGATCCGTGAATTTCGATATACGTGTACACGTGTATTTCAATACCCGTGTATCCGTGTATTAAGAAGTACACGGATTTGAACACGGATATTTTTACGACACGTGTACGCGTGTACAAGTGTATCTTCAATACACGTTCTACGCCGGGATCTCTACTCGAGAGTATTACCTTCCACAAACAACATTGGAAAGCTATGTCCAAAAATTGAAACAGGGTTTACCATTAGGTCCAATTAAGAGTGTATTTTCGCAAACAGATGAGGAAGAACTTGTCGAATATTTAAAAGATATGGTCCCACAACTCCTGCAGGAGAGTAGGAAGAAAATAATTTAGAAGAAATTCGTATTTACATCGATTGTGAAAATATTTAGAGGAACCGTGTTGCCCCGTTTCGGTACCACGTCATACCCCCTGGCAGAGGCAAGATGGTTTTTCATAACATTTTTTTAAAAGTTTCATAACTTCAAATTTTTATTTAAATGTTGCTCAAACTATGTACTAAAGGTTAAAGTATTAACTTATAATTATATATTGATTCATAAAAACTTAAATAAAAGGTATAATTCTTCATTTTTTGCTTGTTTGCTTAGCTTCCCCATCATGCCCCCCCCCCCTTCCCATACTCGAATATTCATAACAGTCATACTGCAATTCCAATTCAGCCGTTTTCGCAGGCCTTCAGTCAGGAGTGGGGGCGCGTCCCGATCCGATCATACCCTCTACCTTACCACACAAAATTCAAATACAACACTCCTTTCATTACAATCATTAATAATGATCAGAATTATATCATGTTTGGTATAATTTTTATTGCAAAAACTCCAGCAATCCATTGGTGGTATTTGTATGGAGATCTAATATTAATTATAGAATTCCCATTTTCATTACTGAGTGGCCTATTGCTGTCCTTGTCTTTATGATTCTAGGGCAGGCCTGCACAGCAAGGCTGTGACGGGTAAGAGCGCTCTCGATTGCTCGCGAGCAAAGCGAAGAGCGACGCCGCGAGCTGTTCCCCCACTCTGTGGTTACTAGCTGAAGTAGTATGCGTGTAAACTGTAAGGTGGTGCCGTGGTGGTTGTTCACTCGCGAACACTCCCCACCACGGCACTGTTTCTCATAAAGGCGTGGCCTAGCGGTTTACGATGCTCTTTCCACACACGGCCGAAAAGTTTTGCCCGGCGGGCATTCAGCTGTGCACGCCTGCTCTAGGGTCTAGGACCCCTGAAGCGCGTGGTGCGAGAGCTTCGACCCGAGAACCTTTCACGGTCATAAAAAAAGGTCGACCTTTCCGTGATATCAGGACTCCGTCAGTCCAAATGTCCAAATATCATTGGCAACCAAATTTTAGTTTCACCGAACGGATAGAGGTTCTACATTGAAATCTGCTGACAGTCCTGACACGGACAAGTGTGCGCGGCTCCATTGTAAAGCACGCCTACGATATTTTTTAACACTGATTCCCACGGTCCGGAACTGACGGGTACGGAGAGACCGTCGAATGTCACGGAACTGATAAGTGTGCGCTGCTCCATTCCAAAACAAGCAACCGATACCTTTTACGACCACGCAACTGACACGGAACTGAAACGGAACGGATATGTGTGCGTGGACCTTAAAGGTCCAAACACACATATCCGTTCCGTATCAGTTCCATTCCGGCGTGCCAGTGGTAAGAAGAAGAGACCTTCTACGCCCCTCTCTTTCTTACCACTGGCATGCCGCACAGTGGGACGACGCGTGCAAATTCTCGGACATCGACGAAAATATGAAGTACCTATTTTCATTGATATAATTATATGAGCATTATCCTTGAGTACTAATGGATACGAAATGATGAAAAAAATTTTTTTAAACATTTTAAATCCCGAATTTTTAACAGCAAACACGTTCACTTCTGGAGACGACTGTCATATGAATGTAAATAATTAGTATTAGAATAATGAAAAAAATTTCTACCATCATACTACACATTAGGGTTGATTGTTAAGAAGTTATTTATGTAGTATAAAAACAAATTTTAATGATTTTATTTATGTTTTTCAACCTGTCACGTCCCGCGACGTGGAGTCTAATATTAATTAACCTTTTAAATAAAAATATTTACTATTTCGTACTCCGAGGTATTGTAACCACCTCATGTGAATATTATACAAATATTGTGCAACAAATAGCCGACACGGCATTATCACTATAAACAACGATAAGAAGAGATCGAGCGAAGAATACACGAACGGCAGCGAGCAGGACAGCCAGATCGAGGAGGTGGCGGACAGCCAGCTGTATACCAGGTAGCTAACCGCACAAACACCAAGAAGGCCCAGTGAACACCAGCTGATGTCCAGCGTGGTACAGAGGCCCATATCAACCAGTGGAGACGACACCACCTTCGCGGAGCTGTGCCCCTGATCCTCGCTGGAAGATTGCCCTCCCGTTATTCCCGCAAACCAATCTCCGAAATAATATGTTTAACTTCAACCCCTAGTAAATAAGCTGTACAAAACCGATCGTACAAAAGTATTGTAAACAAATAACATATAAATCAAATGCGAATTAATGTAAGAATCTTGCTATCGTCGCTACTGGCATTAGTCAAGACTGGAACGTGCCTAAGTAGTAAACAAAAATCTCAGAATAGAGCGTTCGGAAGATTCTTCCTGGAATATTCCAGGTAGGAGCTGTGGAATGGGGTCTCCCACCTATGATTTGTCATGTGACAAATCATAGAGAAGGAGCGACCGACTGCCCTATAAAAAGGGATCGGCCCACCCGCGGAGCTCATTACCATGTTCAATTACTATGTTTAATTATTATGTGCATTAACGTAAATCTTACAAAAAATTTCTTGGACTCAGTATACTCAAAAGACTAAAGTGAAAAAATAAAAAGAGTTTATTAACATTACAAAAGTGAGTGAAGTTTACCTAAGTTTTCCTATTTCCTTACCTCAGGCATTGACACCTTTCTTATAATAATTTTATAAATCGAAAAATATGAATGAAGTTTGATCGTGATTTGCACTTGTCAAAGATGACACTCATAAGCAGGACAGCTGCCCACGGTGTCATCGGGTATCAAGTGTAAAATGCGATTTCCGCGATTAATAGCTATCATTAAATGTTTCTTAAATGTTCGCAATTTGTTTTCCACTGACGGTGATGCTCATAAGCAGGACAGCCGCCCACGGTGTCACCAAACAGTGGTTGCAGAGAGCGATCCGCGTGTTCAATTAACCAATCGAATTTGCGTCTTGCGTCTGTTGAAAGTGACACTTATAAGCAGGACAGCCGCCCACGGTGTCACTGGAAATTAGACGTGAACCATGATCCCCGGATAAAGAGAAATTTAATCAAATCAATTCACTAAATCAAAGGTGGCGATGCCTAGAGGCCACCGTGCAGGAAGAAAATATCAATTGCGAAAATTGGCCCTTGCTTATAAAAACGCGCCAGCAGACTCGACACTGTTGGGAGCGCCTACCCGGCCGTCGATCAACCAGCTTATCAAAGTAGGACCGTGGGCAGTCCCAAAAGAAGACGCATTAACGGAGATCGACGGGGTATCTGAAACGCCAATCCCTTGGCAACTCATCCAGATCGACAAGTGAACGGTAAGCAATATATCCAGAGTTAATTACATAAAACCTCGCGCTCAACTATCCCAGAGCGTAAGTCCCTGGACTAGCTCGAAAGCGGTCAAGAAATATAAACTCCTTTAAAATCGCGCCCCAAATAAGAAAACACAACCTCTCAAAAAAAAAATTTTTTTGTCGATTTAGAAAAATGTCCAAATTTGTCCAGAAAATAAAAAATACCCATATAATCACTAAACATTCTAGTTTTGGAAAATCGAATTTCCAGTTGCGCCAACTTGCGCCCTTTTGCAGAATTAATTAAATTGTGTACGCATGTGGGACGAAACGAGTAAATAAGTATCTAGACATTCCTTTTCTTGTACCCGATTGATTATGTCTTTATGATGTATTTATGGAAATGAATATAAATATGATATAGCGAACGATATTTCATAAAATTAGGTTATTATTATTAAAGTTAGTTAAACCTTAATAAATAAACGGCGAAGCATCGCATCGCTTTCTTATTTTCATAAAAATAAATGTTGCGCCGGGGTGTTTCCATCGCCGACCACCCCGCCGCAAAGGAATAAGAAAGATACGCGGGTATACACGTTACTCGACTATATTTCGGTATACAGAGTAATACGGTACAACCCGCACGTCCGAACGCTATGGCGTTCGGTACAAGCCTCCCTCCTCGCTGTTGTTCTCGAAGGGGGTTGGCCCTCTTCTGTCTTCAGCTACGAGCACCAGCAGGCTATGCACGGGCCTATACCCGGTGCTCGCAACAATATGTTTTAGAAATAGATATAGGCAGTCGAAATTATGATCAAACGTAATATTTATATAAAATACTATGCATAAATTGAGACAACAAAACAAACTTTTCAATATCTGTAGTAATTTCCGTGTCATATAAATACTGCTTCTATGTAGATCCTTTTTAAGGCTTACCGGGTTGACTGTCCGTGTCTACATCACATTCTGGTGTGTTCTGCATGTCCATTAATTCTTTTAAATTAATTCTTCATTGTCTTCTTTATTTAATAACAAAAATACTTCGGGGAACATTAACTACTTTATCTTTTGTTTGCAATGTGTGATCTAATATTTGAAATCAGAGGATCGGATGAAATTAAGAGATTGTGGAAAATATCCTCATATGTGCGTTTTCTGTTTATTTTGCGAAGCATTCAACAAAAAATGACAACAATAAAATAGTTTATGTGTGTAATATTTATGCCAATTTTGATAAAGATATGATAGGTCACATACAAGAGGTTTGAATATCCAGCAATTTATACATTTCGTCCCACTGTCTGTTTTACCTTCCCTTCTCATATTCATATTTGCAGAAAATAATAGTTCATCTCCTGAAGCCCTTTATATTTGCACCGAAAACCAGACAAAACTATTTTAAAATTTGCTAAATTTTCAGTCTCATAACTTTGCTAAAATTCGTCCAAAGTTGATGAAACAAAAACCATTTTAAAGTTTGAACTTTCTACTTTTTTACTCGTTGAATCACATTTATCGAAATGGGTGTCCAGGGGGTAAAATCCGCTCTCATAGAAGAGTGTGCCAAACTGCAAAAATTTGTTGATGTTTGTCAAATGCGAGAGAGTGCAAACAATATTTTTTGCAATTTTTATGTTCACTGTCGGAAAGTATGATCATTTGCTTTTAAAATAAGCCAAGTTCCATCAAAATCGGATGAAATTTAACAAAGATACGGCCATGTCCAGAGATATCTACGTTTCGTCCCACTGTGCGCCGCAACGGAACTGACACGGAACGGATATGTGTGTTTGTTCCGCTAGCCCTGCTGCTGTAGTTCCGTTCAGTTCTGTTTCCACCTATTTCTGTGTATTTCTGGGATGCTCAAATAGGACACGAACCCGTAGTTCGAAAATATGATTTATTTCTTCCCAAATTTACCACAATTATCGTACAGTTTTGTTAAATGTGTATCGTAAATAAGGCTTCGACATTCGCGATACACAGGCGCCAGTGACGACTTCGATCAACTACATACCTAAGTAGTATTTCGCATCATAACGTTACATACCGAGAGGTGAACATCAGCAACGTGTAGCGTAACCGATCTAATAGCGGACAATAAAAACGCTGTGTCGATTAGAATTGGTCCAACTGCTTGAAATGCATGAAACAAAATTTATACACACGCACAAGCTTTAATAAATATCCACGTCTACTTAATTATTTAGACGTGAATGCTCTAAAGTAATTTGCGGAAGTGGACTGCAGTGACAAAGAAAAAACAAATGAATAAAAATGTCGCACACATCGATTGGGAGTGGAAGAATGTTAATGGGTCCTCCTTCTAGAGCTGTTCGGGTACTCGAATAAAGCGAGCCGGGCCTGGCTCGGCTCGACGGAACGGGCCGAGCCGGGTATCCGTAAAATTCGGACGGCCCGAAACATCCGGGTAGCTCGAATTTGTTTCGAGCGGCTTGAAAAATTCGGGTAGTCCGAATCGTTTCGGGCCGCCCGGAAGAACCGGATATCCCGAATTGTTTCGGGCCGCTCGAAAGAAAGGGCTAGCTCGAATTGTTTCGGGTTGCTCGGAAAATCCGTACGCCTTGAATGTGGTTCCAGCAGTTCGACTATGTTGATATCTCGAAAACGTATCCATAGAAACAATTCGAGCTAGCCCTTTCTTACGAGCGGCCCGAAAAAATTCGGGCTATCCGGTTCGTTCGGGCGGCCCGAAACGATTCAGACTACCCGAATTTTTCAAGCCGCTCGAAACAAATTCGAGCTACCCGGATTTTTCGGGCCGTCCGAATTTTACGGGTACCCGGCTCGGCTCGAAAACCATGTCCCGGCTCGGTGCGAATTTCAAGCCGTCCGAATATTCAAGCACCCGAACAGCCCTACCTCCTTCTAATGGCATGTCTTAAATTTTACGATTGTACTTTGGGAATACATGTGTCTCGTTGAAACGTAAAAAGAGAAGTGCGTATGATTTATAATATGTTCCGATCAATCGCATTGATCGCCCGTTCGTTCGCTTTAATAATCTCAACGCGCCTCTGGTCTTTCTCGACCCACAACACGATTATGTACACTTTCTTCACAATCTCACTACCCTCTACTCTCAGCCTTGGCCCCCGCGAGAAATTTCGGCGCCTCTTTTTGCCTGACGGGACGAAAAGAGTACTCGAATGTAACTTGCACCTCGGTCTCATAAATGTAGTGGAAAGTCTGTTTATTTTTTTAAATCTGAAGCGAGTGTACGATACGAAAAATAGAAAACCCAAGAGTTTTGCTGGCATTAATTTCAGTTATATAAAGGAAGCGCATTGTCCGAGCTGATTGCGAACGTCGCTCTTCGAACCAACATTGCCAACTATTCGGTATGCTACTTTTCGAAGAGCCGAGAATCAGTAGAAAGGGGCAGCATCTACTTTTCCGCGCGTCTAATCAAAGCGCTAACGAACAATCGTAAACATATGTAAATTTACTGTGTCTAGCCCCCCCCCCCCCCCCCCTCTTTAATCCGGGCCTGGATACATGCTTTATAAGGAAATTGTACAAGTATTAATAATTTTTCTTCCTGGCTTGCATACGAAGTTCGAAACACCGATTTGTTCGTACGCCCTTTATAATCGCTGTAGTCCCTTGCTGTTGTTTATCTCTACAAGAGATTAAGGGAGAGAGAAATGTTAACACATTATTCTGACTTTCCAAATTTTCCAACGTATTTCTTACTTTACCTTATCGAACGTATGTTGCTGCTTCTCATAATGCAATTGATAGCATCGTTTTGGCTTATTTTGAATCCGAATCGAGTATAAGAACCACTGCTAGTTGGCTCGTTAGGTAACCGATTTGCATCTTTCGAGCTAATCTTGGTAACTGATTTATTCACCTTCGACGCGGCTGAAAAATAGGTATACAAGGATCAAGTGATCGACAATAAAACTTGGTGGAACAAATATATGTGCATACGTTGAAATAAACAACTTCGAATAATTAAGGGATCATTCCTGTAATCACGCCGCAAAATTCGGCAACATTTAGAATTTTTTCTCAGTGATACAGTGAATAACAATGTCAAACTTTTTTTTCATTTATTAAGCTGCTTATAGTGTATACGGAACAATTTTTTAAATACACTTTAATTATGTTTTTTCAATGTTATCTGGAGGTAAAAATCGCGTCTTTGAAAGGACGGCGGGAGTGATTTCAGCTCACAGACTCATCTTAAAGAAAAAATGGATTCTTAATCATTGTGAGTACCGCTATCGCAGGTGCCAGAATTAGCCATTCAAACGTCAAAGAAAAATGACAAATTTCGAGACTTGAAGTTTGAATACGCGCAATTTGGTTAAATTTTGACTTACATGGCTAATTCTGGCAGGTGCGATAGCGGTACTCATAATGATTAAAAATCAATTTTTTAAAGATGAGTCTGTGAGCTGAAATCACAATTAAAATTGTGAAAAACACAATTAAAAGTGTATTTAAAAAATTGTTCCGCATACATTATAAGTAGCTTAATCAATTTAAAAAAAAGTTGGACATTGTTATTCATTGTATTCACTGAGAAAAAAAACCTGAATGTTGCCGAATTTTGCTGCGTGATTACAGGAATGACCCCTTAACGTTAGTAATAATGTTGCAATAATGCTTACTCAATGTCGTGTGCCTTTCCTCTAATCGCTTTTTTGCATCTATAACAAATTCTGATTTTTTCAAAGAACTAAATGCCATTTTACAAATTCCTTGCAATTTCACCGGTGTTGCAGGAGTATTTATGTCGTTACGTTTAGCCTTAAGATGCCTGGTTTCGTTAGACTTTAATAATCTTGACGAACGACCAGCCGTAGAGTTGAACATTTTCTCAGAGGCATTCTTATTGCTAGCGTTTAATCGGCTACTGATACGCGTCTCTACCAAGGATGCCGATAGTGGTGATGGGGATGAAACGAATGGCGTAATATGTGAAAGTCTTTGCAGTACGACTACCGGTTCTTTTAACGTCTGTAAAGCTACATCTGTCACGGTGCTCGCACTCACGATGTTTTGCGTAACAACAGAACGTTTTCTAAATGCAATTTTTTCTCTTTCATTCGACTGTACCACAGTTTCACTGCTGCTGTCAGTAGAACATTTGCTACCTCCAGCTTTCATTAATTTCACCAGACTTGCCTTTTTCGATTTTAATGTCGATTTCGTAAACTTTAAAACAATCTCTGGGGACTTGGAAAATCTTCTTAAGCCCTGCTTCATACTCAGAGATGTGTTCTTACTTTTCATCTTGGCCTCTGAAGATGAAGGCACTTTCAAACGTGTTGGTATATCGTGTTTCGATAAGCTAAACCTGTTTTTCTTTAACGATACATCCTTCTTTCCTGATTCTGTCAGAGACTCTATTAGCGAATCACACTTTACTGGTGTAAAGAAATTCTCTGATGATGTTTCAGGCAATTTAGGTGATATACGCTGCGTACGGTTGCGCACTTTTTGAAAAGAAGTATCCATATACTTGGGAGGACGAAGGTTATACAATTTATGCTCTATGGGGCTTGTTTCGTCTAACTTTCTAACTCGTTTGTCGGTATTCGTAATGTCATCTCTATTAAAACTAGCTTCCTCCGTATCCTCTGTATCTATCAGCGAAATATTTTTCTTCCTTCTCTTTTGATATAAATGATCATCATTTTTCATAGTAGAGCTTGGACTCCTTTTTTTGGCTCTAGTATTGATAGACGATTGTGTTTTGTATTCTAGAAATTAAATGTTCACACGTGAGAGTAACAATAACTAGACTAGATAATAACAGAGAAAATGTGGAGACGTGAAATATGAAATGATATGCGAGTCAGATGGGGATTACTTAATCTACTTGAATAAATCTTTCATGTTTTTTCAGTTTGACCAAATGAAAAGAAACAAATGAGATGATTCTGTATGGTATATGGAAACAAGAAGTCTGTTGATTATAGTTTTTCAATATTATATGATAGGTATAAGGTAAAAGGCCGTATTATGGTACAATGTCCCCATTTATGAAACATTACACGAAAAACTGAATAATATTAGATATATACGTATATATAATAATTTAAATAAAATTATATTTATAAACATTACTTTCTAAACATTTGTATGTGTATGAATATAAATGTTGCGTCAATGCATTTAACATAAAAAAATGTTGAAGGGTCCATGTCTCTAAGTTGGTACAAAAGTAGCTGCTATTTGAGTTGAAGTACAGATGCACTTCTTTGTTTCAAGCATATTATCAAATTTCAATGATTTTAAAATATGTTTAATAGCTTATTCGAAAGCTGAAAAGTCGTAGATTGTAATTCATTAAAAAAAAATCGAATTCTGGTGGTGATTTTATTAATTATAAAGCTGTTTCATAATATGTACATTGACTTTGTAGAAGTCCGTATTTATGGCACGATAATTCGGTTGTTCCATGTGCCATGGACCTGTTGATTTCCGTCTAGTCCCGGTTTATGGCATAGCAAAGTTGAAGTCTAAATAATACAATATTTAGTTAACCCGGCAGAGCACACGTGACTTCTGAAACATAAGTACCCACGTGGGGTGCTCATGGACCCCCAGTAAAATATAACATTTATTGATTACGATATATAAAAATCTGTGTGTTTTATGACTGTTTATTGAAACTGAAACAGTATACATCTAAATAAACGTTAACACTAATCTATGTTATATAACAAAAATATTTATAAACAAACAACTTGTAAACTAGTCATCAGAACAGTCATCTGTCTCTTCCACCGGATGTGATGGGTCTGATGTAAAGCATGTTTCGCATACATTTTTCATATGCTTTAAACACATTTTTTTATAACATTTGTCACAAAAAGACTTTGTTTTTATATCATTGCTTCTGGGGCAAATGGTGCATCTCGATTTTGTTACCGATTGTGTTGTCGCATAAGCCTCAGCAGGTTCACAAGTTTCTATCCCAGAGTATTTAGCCGCTTTTTGACGAACATGTTTCGGGATGCGGAAATTACATGACCTTTTTCGTAATTTGTCCATAACTAGAGCCATTCCTAAATCTTGCAAGTATCTGCTTCTTTTTATCTTTTCAGCAGACTTATTGGCAGCATAAATTATTTGACTATTAATACCTGCAATGTCTAAAATTCTAAAAAATACTACAAGAGGCCAGCGGTTAGTTTTTCTTGATGTAGAGTAGGTTCCGCAAAGTTCATCGACCACGTCTACCCCTATCTTTGTGCTATTGTAGAAGGATATAATATTTGGCTTCTGTTCTGTTCCACTTGATGTATCTACTGAATTATCTTCTGTATGCATTGTCGAAATAAGTAATACATTTTTGTTCTTTTTGGGAATGTATGAAAGGATAGTTGTATCATCCTGGAAGCCAAAAATGGATGATTTTGAATTTCTGGTTTTCACTTCAATAAAATCTGCAGGTAGTTCCTTTTTATTTTTTCTTAGAGTCCCAACGTATGTAAGCTTTTTTCTAATAGCCGCCTTGCAAGAGGAACACTTGAAAACCAGTTGTCAGCGGTGACGTTCCTTCCTGATCCCTCAATAGGTTGCACCAATCGCATCACCACATCCAAAGCAGAATTTGATACCATATATGGTCCTTTCGGTTGAGTACCAGCATATATTTCCATTGACAGTGTATACATTGTCTTTGCATCCGCCAAAGTCAATATTTTAATTCCATATTTTGCAGGTTTACTCGGTATGTATTGTCTAAAGGAACATCTTCCGCGAAATGCAACTAATTGCTCATCTATGGTGCAATACTCCGAAATAGAATAGTTTTTTTGGCAATTAGCCAGAAATATTTGAAATACATCTCTAATAGCTGCAAGTTTATCTGACACCCGTCGATTTTGTCGTGTCTCTATGTTATCAAATCTAAGACATTTCAATAAAAGAGAAAAACGATTGAAACTCATTGTGATTTGAAATATTTCAACTCCGAATCTACTTATGTCCCACAAATCTCTTATATTTTGGTGTCCTAACCGTATGGAACCAGCCAAAAAAAGAAGGCCTATAACAGCTTTTATTTCCGTTTCATCCGTTTTGTATGCATGTCTATTGTTTGGATTTTTTGACGATTCCAAACCTATTTTTAAGTTAGTGCATTCTGTAATTGTGCTAATTATAGCGGAATCGATAAACAGAGAAAAGCATTCAAGGGGTGTTGTGCAGCTTTTTGCTTGAGTTTTAACCCCTGGCAATTCAGTAACAATATTTTGTTTACGCGTTCTAATCCTCCTTTTGATTGGTTGTTTCCGCCATTTGGTAAGTTTATCCTTCCCCACGTAATAATTTGTAGAGTCACCCTCAAGTTCTTCACTACTGGATACTGAAGCGTCAGATGTAGCTGATGCACTATTGTGATCCGAAATATCACAATGATCCGACTCAGAATCCGATTTTTCACTATCAATGATTTCGTCGTCTGTGGATACATCTTGAAAGAGTTGTTGTACTCTAATTTGTTTCTTCTCAAAAGCATTCATTCTCCTCAGATATTATGTAACCGCCTAACAAGACAAACTATATTTACGTGTACACAATCTATAATTTTTGAAAAGTAAAACAAAATAATCAAACATAAAAGAAACTCTCACCAAAATAAGGAAAATAAGACAAGAATTTTATATTAAACTCCAAAACATAAGCTTTAACTGCTCATATACGATAATTCGACACTGTAAAGAAATCGTTTCTGTGAAGAAATCTCAAGAAGAACTGAAATACTGAATGCTAACAATGTATCTAGAAGCTAGACAGAGCGTCAACAGTATTGCTGCAGAAACAGTAGATGGCGATAACGTTATATATGGGTGGGGGTCTGCCAGACCCCCACGTGTGTTCTGCCGGGTTAAAAAAGGTCTTAATTTTAAGCTTTTTTCGTTGTAACTTCAAATAATCATTATATTTAACCGTTATTTTCATCAAACATAGTGTAAGTAAGTGTATTACAAAATTTTGTTTGAAAATTGTAGAACTAACCTATAAAATATTGCATGCCTGAATAGAGTAGATTGAAATTACATTTATTTATAGAATACGTTGTTTCAGGCAAAACTTCTTAGTCAATCATGGTAAATACTAGAAACAGTAATAAAACCAAAGCCCAAAGGACAAAGGTTAAGGCTGCCGTCTCCGCGTGCCTTGAATGTGTGCGTACGCTCACACAAGCTAAGTTAAGCGTGTACGTATACGCGTGTAGTAAACAAACCGTAGTTTTCATCTTTCGTCCTGGAATTGGCAAGAAGGAAGTTTTTGCGGGTATAGTTGCCTCCAGTAGACATCCGTGCAAACGGGTACGGTGCGTTTGAACGCTAATAAGCACCGTACGTTGAAATAATAATGAATTTAGGACTCGTGTACTGAGACAGACTCGAGAAATGACAGAATGAAGCTTCAAGGATTCTCCGTCACCGGCGTTGATGGTATATTCGTGCATTGTACCATCAAAACCGGTGGAAGTCCAATCTAGCCGATAAATGTAGGAAAGACATAGTTGCCGAGATGTATCGAGAGTCGAATTGCGCTGTTGCCGCATTTCCCCTATTACTATTTTGTCGTCAGGGAGGCTTGAATGAATTACGGCGAAGCGGTTGGAGAACAGAGATGGGCAAAGATAATATCTGGATAAACTCAAATAAAATATACTACAGTATTGTCTCATTACGGGCTCGATTTGATGTACACGATGTGGACTTTTCGCTATCTCCACCACTTCTGTCTCACTCTTGTCCGGCGAAGGCGAGAGCGAGCGAGAGGCACTGAAAGCGAGCGAGGGCGGTACGAGATAGACGACGGGATGATGTTTTGTCTCGTTCCGTCTTTCGGACGCCTGACACTCCGTCCTTTGCGTTCGCGGCCGTCGCGCAGGCAAAGCGTTCCATCTCGCTCCCCCTTCGGCCAGAAAGAAGCGAGAAACGAACACTGGGAATTAGGGCTCTGTTCGCGATACGGGCTCAACGCCGCGCCGCACAGTGGGGCAAAGTGACGAAGTTTGTTTCATAATCAAAGAACTTTTGATAGAAATGAGATAGAGCGATGAATTTTTTTTAAAATTAAAGTTGAAAGGTTGCACAATAAGGGAAAATTAATGAAATTATGATACGAACGTTTTTTACCTTTGAAAATCTGTGTTAAACTTTAAATCGATTTTTTTTCAAAATCCTGAGGTAGTAGGTTTTGCGAACGGATTTGAAATCAGCGCGACAAAATCTAAAGGAAATGATGTACAACATGTCAAGAAAAAATTCTAACCGAACATGGTATTGGACAAAACATATTTTTGTTGTAAAATCGAGAAGAGGAATTACACAGAATGAGAGAAGATAATATTAAGGCTCCCCCAAACCAACGCGAATATTGCCGCGCGGAGCGAATCCGCCGCGGATCAGAGTTTTTTATACGTGTCGGCTTATGGGCGCCTTATCTGATCCGCGGCGAGTCCGCTCCGCGGCGCGAATATTCGCGTTGGTTTGGGGGAGCCTTTACAGTATTGTCTCGTTAGTGGATCGCTGGTCGGGACCAGCGCGGGCGTTGAGCCCGTATCGTGAACAGAGCCCGAATTCCCAGTGTTCGTTTCTCGCTTCTTTCTGACCGAAGGGGGGAGCGAGATGGAACGCTTGGCTTGCGTGACGGGCGCGGACGCAAAGGACGGAGTATCAGGCGTCTGAAAGACGGAGCGAGACAAAACATCATCCCGTCGTCTGCCTCGTACCGTTCTCGCTCGCTTTCGGTGCCTCTCGCTCGCTCTCGCCTTCGCCGGACAAGAATGAGACAGAAGTGGTGGGGATAGCGAAAAGTCTACATCGTGTACACCAAACCGAGCCGCTAACGAGACAATACTGTATTCTTCGAAAAATATACACTTTTTTATTTGTAATTGTCCATTTCAAAAGAAAGCGTCATATGTTTTTAGAAGAATTATAGCATTCATAAATTTCATTACGATCGGCGTGTTACACTTCGGTGATGTACCTTATTGAAATTGTATGCTTTGAATTTGCACACTGATTATACAAAATATTACATTCTTCAATGTGCAAATTAGTATTGTTTCATTGACATATTTCCTAACTTCACTATTCAACCTCTCTATCTTTCATTATTGCTATCCTCCTTTACGTTCAGCGAGGCTGTGATGCTAGACGCAGCAATCGGACGCGCTACATTACAGCTGATGCAGAGGGAAACACCTACAGGAGCGGTGGTTATGTGTGGTGCGTGACTGACGCTCGCAGTTCCGCACACATAACCACCGCTCCTGTAGGTGTTCCCCCCTCCATCAGCGGTATTGAAGCCTGTTGATCCCTGCCAAGACGCAGCTCTCGTGCCGTATTCCTCCAAGACTTCTCAGTAGAAGGAGCTGTGGCAACAGTGCGGCGGAGACAGAGAGAACAAAAAATGTGGCAACTATGCGTCAAAAATTCGTCTACATAGAGTACCTGGAGATGTCACCTCTGTACAACTTCTTTTTATCGACCGCAGTATTTTCATTAGGGTCCGTCTGTTTACAAGGGGCGCTTCGATCGATTCAGACAAATAAAAATCTTAAAAAAAATCTTAACAGTGCTGTGAAGAGAGGCGCAAACACTCTTAAGCTTAAAAAGAAACCTACGGTCTTAGTGAGTAAGTTAAACACTAATAAAAAATAGAAAACTAAGAGAATCTAGTATTCTCCTGAACATCTCCAGAATGCTATTAAGCTACTAGATACAGGCATTTCCCTCAGAAAAGCTGCGAATGCATTTGGCATTCCTGTCACCACTCTAGCTAGAATGAAAAACAATCCTGGTACAATAAAAAGGAGAACTGGACCACCAACTATTTTATCACAAACTGAAGAACAGGAAATTGTTAATTGGATATTATACAAAGCACCAACAGGTTACCCAGTTACCAAAACAGAACTGTTAGATTTTGTGCAAAAGTACATAGAATCATTAAAGAGGGATACTCCCTTTATTGAAAACCGTCCAGGTCGTCATTGGTATGAGGGATTTAGAAAACGTCATCCAAATTTATCGATTAGAACAGTACAACACTTAAGTTTAAGTAGAGCTGCTGTTACAAGGGACGATTTAAGAGATTGGTTCAGTGTGGAAGAAAGCTATTTAAATAGTAAAAATATGCTGGACATATCTCCAAATAGGCTTTTTAATTGTGATGAAACAAACATTTTATTGTGTCCTGATTCAGAAAAAGTTCTAACACAAAAAGGATGTCGCTCAGCGTACTAAATCGCAGGTGCTGGGAAAGAAAGTCTCACTGTACTTTTCATGTACAGTGCAGCAGGTACTCGTGCCCCGCCAATGCTCATGTTTCCCTACATAGAAAGTGTACCAAAAAAAATTATTGAACATACACCAATGGGCTGGGGCATCGGCATATCGGAAAGTGGTTGGATGACTACGGAAACGTTTTATGAATACATGACAAATGTGTTTTACGCATGGCTTTTGAGAGAAAAAATACAATTCCCGGTAATAATATATTTAGACAATCATGCTTCACATGTAACTATTCCATTAGTCTCCTTCTGTCGAGACAAGCAGATTGAGATTATTGCACTTCATCCCAATTCTACGCATATCATGCAACCTTTGGACATAGCCTTTTTCCATCCTTTTAAAGATATGTGGGAAAAAACGGTACCAAAGTGGAAAATTCAAAAAAATTTAATGCAATTGAAAAAAGAAGATTTTCCGACAGTGTTGAAAATGACACTTGACAATATGAAAGAAGAAAAAAATATTATTCAAAGACCGCAATAACTTTAATGCGGTCGATTACGATGTTTTGCAAAAGAAAAAAAAGAGTATAAATATTTCTACTGATAATGAGGAACCAATAAAAGAGAAACAAGTTCCCGATAATACAATTGAAAGTGATGAACAGCATTTAAGAACTTTTGAAAAAAAAGTACCTCCAGCAATATTACTGGAATTCAAGAATGCTGTATCAATTGGATCATGGAGTGGTGACATTGAGAAGAAAGCACTTTTTGAGTATTGGCTTGCGATTAGAGGAACACCTTTTGGTATAAATACTTATGACGTTTTCAAAATCAGAAATCATTAATCCCTTTTTTAAATATGCTTTTATAGTCACTAAATAATCTTTTTACTTTTAATAAATTTTTTACTTTCAATCAATTTATTTCTTTTAATTAATTTTTTACTTTCAATCAATTTATCTAAGTTTCAATCAATTAACAATTTATTTTTTAATATAATGGTGATTTATTTCAATGAAATTATGAGGCGTGTTTTTTATTTATACAATTTAGATGATAGTCTGAAAGGGAAACCTATCGTCAAGAGCGTGGAAAATTTAATAGATTTTAAGTTTAAAGTAGTAACTCCAGAAGCGAGCGAATATCAGAGAGAAGATTTGATTTTAGAAAACGAGGTAGACGATATTATACCAGAAAGGGTTTTAGATATAATTAATGTACCACAATACATTCAAGAAAATGTCACGTTTGAATATATGGATAATAGTATTAATTTAAATAATAATATAATAATGGATAATGCATTGGAGAAGGAGAATATTGCGATAATTACTACTCAAGGTAAGTCGAATGCTGTTAAAAAAATATAGATTACGATACACGTACCAACACAACATTTTTCATCCATAGAAGAAAACAACATTGCACATGCAAAAGAATTTGCAGAGGCATTTACGTTGCCCACAAAATATTTACCCCAGAAGAAAAGGATGAAGGTCGAAGGTTCGGGGAAGCCGAAACGGCCAGCGGCTGCAACCTCAGATGCCTGGTGGCTAGTGATGGGACTCCGGAGTCGGTTCCCAGCGCTTCGAATCGGTCTTGAATGTCAGGCGACTACTTCGAAGCGCTTCGAACATGATTCGAAGCTGAAAAGTCTTGAAAAGTCTTGGTCGGCTTCGAAGTCTTGATGGGCTTCGAAGTCTCGAATCTCTTGGCTCGAAACCTCGGTAGGTACCCCGTGGCGAGGACAAATTTTATGGCTTTCGATCCTCGAAGGGGTTTAAATACCATTAAAAAGTGAGAAATGTCTAGGATTTCCGAATTTCTCATCAGATCTTTGCGAAAACGACGCCAATCGATTCCTTATGTTTCGCCGATGAAACTAACACCAAGAACAACGTAATTAGGACCATAATGAAGGAAATTCCATGAAAAATCGAATTATACCATTTGAAGCTGCCTTCGTTAAAATAGTCCGATTTACATGAAATTTGATATGATTTTCATCGGAAAAACATAAGGAATCCATCGGTGTCACTTCCATATCGATACGATAAAGAATAAAGAATTTCTTAATATGCTGAAATGAATACTTCACATTTCCACCCTCGACAGCGGGGCGTCGACCTGGAATCGCTGCGGATCGCAACTTGCGGTTGGCCGAAGATTCATACATGTTTCCGAAATAAAATAATTCTTTATTCTTTATCGTATGGATATGGAAGTGACACCGATGGATTCCTTATGTTTTTCCGATGAAAATCATATCAAATTTCATGTAAATCGGACTATTTTAACGAAGGCAGCTTCAAATGGTATAATTCGATTTTTCATGGAATTTCCTTCATTATGGTCCTAATTACGTTGTTCTTGGTGTTAGTTTCATCGGCGAAACATAAGGAATCGATTGGCGTCGTTTTCGCAAAGATGTGATGAGAAATTCGGAAATCCTAGACATTTCTCACTTTTTAATGGTATTCAAACCCCTTCGAGGGTTGAAAGCCATAAAATTTGTCCTCGCCACGGGGTACCTACCGAGGTTCGAACCAAGAGTTTCGAGACTTCGAAGCCGATCACTACTTCGAATCCGTTCAGACTTCGAAGCCGACCAAGACTTTTTAAGAGCTTCGAATCATGTTGGAAGCGCTCCGAAGTTTTCGTCATATATATAGATTCGAAGCGCTTCGAAGCGCTTCAGATCCCATCACTACTGGTGGCAACAACAGCTCCAGAAGGAACCAACAGAGAAAATTAAGCAAGAAAAAATTGCCACAAATAAAACTTTGCAGGAGGAAAAAAAACAAATTGCTGCAGAAAAAAAGAAACTGCAACAAAAAATGACCGAAATACAAAAAAAATTAAAGAAACAAAATAAATATAGTATAATTTCTAAAAATATTTTTTTATGATTGTTTATTATTTTGTCAACCCTGTTCTTCTTAAAAACTAATGTACATAAATATATATATATTATTTCTATAAAAAAAACTGAAATATGAGAAAAGATAGCGGTTTTTATATGTTTTTAGCGGTTCCATAAATAGGGACATACAGCATGAAACACTAGGGACATGGTGCTTCAAAGCTGTACCAAAATATGTACATGTACATCACTCCTATTTTTCAATCATATAATTATTTTCTAACGTTATACTTACAGAACAACGATTATTTCTACTTCAGAAAACACGAAATAATTGAATAATGCACAAACTCGCGAAATTTAAGTGCTTAATTATTTAAAATCATTGAAAATATCATATCCCTCTCTAGCATCTGTACTATAATACGGCCTTTTCCTTACGGAGGAAGCTAGTTTTAATAGAGATGACATTACGAATACCGACAAACGAGTTAGAAAGTTAGACGAAACAAGCCCCATAGAGCATAAATTGTATAACCTTCGTCCTCCCAAGTATATGGATACTTCTTTTCAAAAAGTGCGCAACCGTACGCAGCGTATATCACCTAAATTGCCTGAAACATCATCAGAGAATTTCTTTACACCAGTAAAGTGTGATTCGCTAATAGAGTCTCTGACAGAATCAGGAAAGAAGGATGTATCGTTAAAGAAAAACAGGTTTAGCTTATCGAAACACGATATACCAACACGTTTGAAAGTGCCTTCATCTTCAGAGGCCAAGATGAAAAGTAAGAACACATCTCTGAGTATGAAGCAGGGCTTAAGAAGATTTTCCAAGTCCCCAGAGATTGTTTTAAAGTTTACGAAATCGACATTAAAATCGAAAAAGGCAAGTCTGGTGAAATTAATGAAAGCTGGAGGTAGCAAATGTTCTACTGACAGCAGCAGTGAAACTGTGGTACAGTCGAATGAAAGAGAAAAAATTGCATTTAGAAAACGTTCTGTTGTTACGCAAAACATCGTGAGTGCGAGCACCGTGACAGATGTAGCTTTACAGACGTTAAAAGATCCGGTAGTCGTACTGCAAAGACTTTCACATATTACGCCATTCGTTTCATCCCCATCACCACTATCGGCATCCTTGGTAGAGACGCGTATCAGTAGCCGATTAAACGCTAGCAATAAGAATGCCTCTGAGAAAATGTTCAACTCTACGGCTGGTCGTTCGTCAAGATTATTAAAGTCTAACGAAACCAGGCATCTTAAGGCTAAACGTAACGACATAAATACTCCTGCAACACCGGTGAAATTGCAAGGAATTTGTAAAATGGCATTTAGTTCTTTAAAAAAATCAGAATTTGTTATAGATGCAAAAAAGCGATTAGAGGAAAGGCACACGACATTGAGTAAGCATTATTGCAACATTATTACTAACGTTAAGGGGTCATTCCTGTAATCACGCAGCAAAATTCGGCAACATTCAGGTTTTTTTTCTCAGTGAATACAATGAATAACAATGTCCAACTTTTTTTAAAATTTATTAAGCTACTTATAATGTATGCGGAACAATTTTTTAAATACACTTTTAATTGTGTTTTTCACAATTTTAATTGTGATTTCAGCTCACAGACTCATCTTAAAAAAATTGATTTTTAATCATTATGAGTACCGCTATCGCACGTGCCAGAATTAGCCATGTAAGTCAAAATTTAACCAAGTCTCGAAATTTTTCATTTTTCTTTGACGTTTGAATGGCTAATTCTGGCACCTGCGATAGCGGTAGGGGAGACCGGGGCAAACCGGCCACTTTTTTCATTGATAAATTTAACAAAAAAAATTTAATTTTTCAATTATGTGAATTATACTATCCGAAAGAGTAATCCCTATAGTACATAAATGCTACAACAAATTTTCATTAATCCCCTTTTCTAAAGTCATTCCAGTGAATTTGTAATATAATGTAAAATCGCCGTTTCGAAATATGCCGGGGTAAATCGGCCACTCCTTCGGGGCAAAACGGCCCCCTTTTATTCGGACTGGTTGTTGATTAATTTTCAGTCATAAATGAAAATGAGTCGTTTATTTCTCAATTACAAATTATAATAGAGTCAAAAAACTGTTTGAAAAGTTGAGAAGTTCACGTTTTTAACGCACATATACTGCGGTTTAAATATTGTTGCATTTTTCAGTTTCCGAGGTTCAGTTTCTCCAGTTGCTTCTTTTGGCTCCTGCGTTTACGCAATGTACGTCCAGTTGAATACCCTGTCTTCGTTAAAGGCTGAGATTCCAATTCTACATTGGTGGTCGTAACAGCTTTTCTTGGACGGCCTCTTTTCTTTGGAGTCGAATTCAAAGTAGCAGGTTTTCCCAACTAACTCACCCGTGGAGTAGTTTGTGCTATTTTTTTTTGTTTCGACGCGGCTTGCTCCGTCGCTAATTGTTTCATTTCTGGTGAATCCGTTACTATTGCAGTTTTTCACCGTTTCCGCCCTCTGCGCGTTTGCTTCCTTCGTCCCGCTTTTGGCAATGGTCGTATACTTTCAAGCGTAGACTTTAAAACTTCGAGGTTTTCTTCTACTGCGTCTGCTCTCATCGTTCGAAACTGTAGAAATGTTGCCCTCGTCCTCAAAACGTGATGACGATGAAGCAACTGACTCGTTCCCTCTCTCAACCGTTTCGGAATCTGCAAGTGACGGTAGCAGACTCTCATCATTTTCATCGGGCGCAAGCTCAAGAGTGTTTGGGTCCACTCTATCTGTTACGCTACTTGGTAAAAATTCAAAGTCTTGAAAGATGTCTGGATTGAAAGGAGCGATCCCAGTGCATTCGAAGCCAGAAATTATGTTTTGATTTGTAGCGGCCAGCGGCAATGCTTTCGTCACGATGCTGGGAATGTCGTAAATGGGCATGGCTTTTCCCGGATTTGCTGTCATCCAGCTATCGCAGTGTGAATTCATCGCTCTCTTAAAGGGACCAAAAACAGTTCGATCGAGCGGCTGGAGTTTGTGCGAACAATGTGGTGGCATTGTTAGCACAACTATGCCGTTCTTTTTGCGGAAATCTAGTGCATCAATCGACAAATGAGATTCATGGTTGTCGAGAATGAGTAATATCGGATTTTCCACAGATGCACACACGTGCTGTTGAAAGAAATTAAGAAATTGAAGAAAATGTAGCGCATTCATCCAGCCGCTAGGGTTAGCTGTGCCTTCACAGCTTGGTGGTCCACCATTCAGGAAATAATCCTGGAATTTTTTCCGGGGGAAGATGAAAAAGGGTGGTAATGCACGTCCTTCTGCTGACACTGCCAAGGCCATGGTGACAAGAGTACCCCGCTCGCCTGAGGTTACGCGCCCAACTTGCTTCACCCCGCGCCGCGCAGTGACTCTGTCAGGTCTGTGGACGGTAGTTACCCCTGTTTCGTCCATGTTCCATATTTTGAATGGCCCTAAGTGATGTCGATCCAAAACAGTCTCCAAATTCTCAAAAAATGCTGATACGTTTGCTCGATTAAAACTAGTCGCCCGGGCCAAACTAGTTGGTTGAGGTTTTCTGATCGATAAATTTGGATGTCTTTTCAAAAAATACTTCAGCCACTCTTCTCCGGCCATATTCACTGCTTCCCATGACGGTACAGTCAATTGTAATTTCCGAGAAAAGTCATAAGCCAAACAGCGAAACTCCTTAGCTGAAAGTCCGAAGTACATGTCATTACAATGTGTCAAGTACTTTGCCAAGGTAACTTCTTGTGCCGTGTTGAAGATCGTATTCCGTCCTTTATGTTGTCCAATAACTTCGTTTTTCTCGATTTGTTCATCAGTAGTCCCTTTTAGCCACCGTCGCAACGTTGTTCTCGGTACATCGAACATTTTTTACGCAGTCGAAATTTTCATACTGCTCTTTTTCACAGCCAAAACTGCTGATTTGATCTTATCGGTGTCGATTGGAGGTTTCTTGCGATTGTAATTACGGACCATGTTGTTGAAAAATGTAGACGATATTTATTTCTCCTCATAACTATTCAAGCTACAATCGCTTCAATCAATATTTAAACGCACGGATATATGTAACTTTATGTTTCCAAAGATCGAACTGCACTGCGTAGCCGTGCTTCCGTCCAGGCCACACAACTCCTCTCCTCGTCTCGAAACCGTCAACTGTTTTCCATTGTTGAGCGTCGGATCCACTGACGGCGCTGCATGGAAGAATATTTTTACCACAAAAGTTAATAAAACTACTTATTTACTATAGTTCGGCATCATCAGTGAGTGGCCGATTTGCCCCGAGTGTTACGTGGCCGATTTGCCCCGAGTGTTACGTGGCCGATTTGCCCCGGGTGTACGTGGCCGTTTTGCCCCAGACGTAAACTCTAACTTCAATCACTTAAACACAAAAGAGATTTTCCAAAATAACTCAAACTATCATCGGAATCGTAATCGGTACCGCTATTTTAATCAGTAAATACTCACCTCAAACTTCAGAATACCAATATTACAGAATAAAGACAAATTTTCCACAAGTCGCGAAATTTTTTTATCACTGCCGAAAACGTATTTTGCCTTCTACAAAGTGCAACATAATCTCAAATGCTATCAAGTTCCGTTGGTACTGTAGACACATAGAAAGACGTTTACAAAAGCAAACACGAGTTTTTATTTTAACTTTCACTGGGTAAAACTTCCTGTGGCCGATTTACCCCAGTGGTCGATTTGCCCCGGTCTCCCCTACTCACAATGATTAAGAATCCATTTTTTCTTTAAGATGAGTCTGTGAGCTGAAATCACTCCCGCCGTCCTTTCAAAGACGCGATTTTTACCTCCAGATAACATTGAAAAAACATAATTAAAGTGTATTTAAAAAATTGTTCCGTATACACTATAAGCAGCTTAATAAATGAAAAAAAAGTTTGACATTGTTATTCACTGTATCACTGAGAAAAAATTCTAAATGTTGCCGAATTTTGCGGCGTGATTACAGGAATGATCCCTTAATTATTCGAAGTTGTTTATTTCAACGTATGCACATATATTTGTTCCACCAAGTTTTATTGTCGATCACTTGATCCTTGTATACCTATTTTTCAGCCGCGTCGAAGGTGAATAAATCAGTTACCAAGATTAGCTCGAAAGATGCAAATCGGTTACCTAACGAGCCAACTAGCAGTGGTTCTTATACTCGATTCGGATTCAAAATAAGCCAAAACGATGCTATCAATTGCATTATGAGAAGCAGCAACATACGTTCGATAAGGTAAAGTAAGAAATACGTTGGAAAATTTGGAAAGTCAGAATAATGTGTTAACATTTCTCTCTCCCTTAATCTCTTGTAGAGATAAACAACAGCAAGGGACTACAGCGATTATAAAGGGCGTACGAACAAATCGGTGTTTCGAACTTCGTATGCAAGCCAGGAAGAAAAATTATTAATACTTGTACAATTTCCTTATAAAGCATGTATCCAGGCCCGGATTAAAGAGGGGGGGGGGGGGGGCTAGACACAGTAAATTTACATATGTTTACGATTGTTCGTTAGCGCTTTGATTAGACGCGCGGAAAAGTAGATGCTGCCCCTTTCTACTGATTCTCGGCTCTTCGAAAAGTAGCATACCGAATAGTTGGCAATGTTGGTTCGAAGAGCGACGTTCGCAATCAGCTCGGACAATGCGCTTCCTTTATATAACTGAAATTAATGCCAGCAAAACTCTTGGGTTTTCTATTTTTCGTATCGTACACTCGCTTCAGATTTAAAAAAATAAACAGACTTTCCACTACATTTATGAGACCGAGGTGCAAGTTACATTCGAGTACTCTTTTCGTCCCGTCAGGCAAAAAGAGGCGCCGAAATTTCTCGCGGGGGCCAAGGCTGAGAGTAGAGGGTAGTGAGATTGTGAAGAAAGTGTACATAATCGTGTTGTGGGTCGAGAAAGACCAGAGGCGCGTTGAGATTATTAAAGCGAACGAACGGGCGATCAATGCGATTGATCGGAACATATTATAAATCATACGCACTTCTCTTTTTACGTTTCAACGAGACACATGTATTCCCAAAGTACAATCGTAAAATTTAAGACATGCCATTAGAAGGAGGTAGGGCTGTTCGGGTGCTTGAATATTCGGACGGCTTGAAATTCGCACCGAGCCGGGACATGGTTTTCGAGCCGAGCCGGGTACCCGTAAAATTCGGACGGCCCGAAAAATCCGGGTAGCTCGAATTTGTTTCGAGCGGCTTGAAAAATTCGGGTAGTCTGAATCGTTTCGGGCCGCCCGAACGAACCGGATAGCCCGAATTTTTTCGGGCCGCTCGAAAGAAAGGGCTAGCTCGAATTGTTTCTATGGATACGTTTTCGAGATATCAACATAGTCGAACTGCTGGAACCACATTCAAGGCGTACGGATTTTCCGAGCAACCCGAAACAATTCGAGCTAGCCCTTTCTTTCGAGCGGCCCGAAACAATTCGGGATATCCGGTTCTTCCGGGCGGCCCGAAACGATTCGGACTACCCGAATTTTTCAAGCCGCTCGAAACAAATTCGAGCTACCCGGATGTTTCGGGCCGTCCGAATTTTACGGATACCCGGCTCGGCCCGTTCCGTCGAGCCGAGCCAGGCCCGGCTCGCTTTATTCGAGTACCCGAACAGCTCTAGAAGGAGGACCCATTAACATTCTTCCACTCCCAATCGATGTGTGCGACATTTTTATTCATTTGTTTTTTCTTTGTCACTGCAGTCCACTTCCGCAAATTACTTTAGAGCATTCACGTCTAAATAATTAAGTAGACGTGGATATTTATTAAAGCTTGTGCGTGTGTATAAATTTTGTTTCATGCATTCCAAGCAGTTGGACCAATTCTAATCGACACAGCGTTTTTATTGTCCGCTATTAGATCGGTTACGCTACACGTTGCTGATGTTCACCTCTCGGTATGTAACGTTATGATGCGAAATACTACTTAGGTATGTAGTTGATCGAAGTCGTCACTGGCGCCTGTGTATCGCGAATGTCGAAGCCTTATTTACGATACACATTTAACAAAACTGTACGATAATTGTGGTAAATTTGGGAAGAAATAAATCATATTTTCGAACTACGGGTTCGTGTCCTATTTGAGCATCCCAGAAATACACAGAAATAGGTGGAAACAGAACTGAACGGAACTACAGCAGCAGGGCTAGCGGAACAAACACACATATCCGTTCCGTGTCAGTTCCGTTGCGGCGCACAGTGGGACGAAACGTAGATATCTCTGGACATGGCCGTATCTTTGTTAAATTTCATCCGATTTTGATGGAACTTGGCTTATTTTAAAAGCAAATGATCATACTTTCCGACAGTGAACATAAAAATTGCAAAAAATATTGTTTGCACTCTCTCGCATTTGACAAACATCAACAAATTTTTGCAGTTTGGCACACTCTTCTATGAGAGCGGATTTTACCCCCTGGACACCCATTTCGATAAATGTGATTCAACGAGTAAAAAAGTAGAAAGTTCAAACTTTAAAATGGTTTTTGTTTCATCAACTTTGGACGAATTTTAGCAAAGTTATGAGACTGAAAATTTAGCAAATTTTAAAATAGTTTTGTCTGGTTTTCGGTGCAAATATAAAGGGCTTCAGGAGATGAACTATTATTTTCTGCAAATATGAATATGAGAAGGGAAGGTAAAACAGACAGTGGGACGAAATGTATAAATTGCTGGATATTCAAACCTCTTGTATGTGACCTATCATATCTTTATCAAAATTGGCATAAATATTACACACATAAACTATTTTATTGTTGTCATTTTTTGTTGAATGCTTCGCAAAATAAACAGAAAACGCACATATGAGGATATTTTCCACAATCTCTTAATTTCATCCGATCCTCTGATTTCAAATATTAGATCACACATTGCAAACAAAAGATAAAGTAGTTAATGTTCCCCGAAGTATTTTTGTTATTAAATAAAGAAGACAATGAAGAATTAATTTAAAAGAATTAATGGACATGCAGAACACACCAGAATGTGATGTAGACACGGACAGTCAACCCGGTAAGCCTTAAAAAGGATCTACATAGAAGCAGTATTTATATGACACGGAAATTACTACAGATATTGAAAAGTTTGTTTTGTTGTCTCAATTTATGCATAGTATTTTATATAAATATTACGTTTGATCATAATTTCGACTGCCTAAATCTATTTCTAAAACATATTGTTGCGAGCACCGGGTATAGGCCCGTGCATAGCCTGCTGGTGCTCGTAGCTGAAGACAGAAGAGGGCCAACCCCCTTCGAGAACAACAGCGAGGAGGGAGGCTTGTACCGAACGCCATAGCGTTCGGACGTGCGGGTTGTACCGTATTACTCTGTATACCGAAATATAGTCGAGTAACGTGTATACCCGCGTATCTTTCTTATTCCTTTGCGTCGGGGTGGTCGGCGATGGAAACACCCCGGCGCAACATTTATTTTTATGAAAATAAGAAAGCGATGCGATGCTTCGCCGTTTATTTATTAAGGTTTAACTAACTTTAATAATAATAACCTAATTTTATGAAATATCGTTCGCTATATCATATTTATATTCATTTCCATAAATACATCATAAAGACATAATCAATCGGGTACAAGAAAAGGAATGTCTAGATACTTATTTACTCGTTTCGTCCCACATGCGTACACAATTTAATTAATTCTGCAAAAGGGCGCAAGTTGGCGCAACTGGAAATTGGATTTTCCAAAACTAGAATGTTTAGTGATTATATGGGTATTTTTTATTTTCTGGACAAATTTGGACATTTTTCTAAATCGACAAAAAAAATTTTTTTTTTGAGAGGTTGTGTTACGTCCCTATTTCTTATTTGGGGCGCGATTTTAAAGGAGTTTATATTTCTTGACCGCTTTCGAGCTAGTCCAGGGACTTACGCTCTGGGATAGTTGAGCGCGAGGTTTTATGTAATTAACTCTGGATATATTGCTTACCGTTCACTTGTCGATCTGGATGAGTTGCCAAGGGATTGGCGTTTCAGATACCCCGTCGATCTCCGTTAATGCGTCTTCTTTTGGGACTGCCCACGGTCCTACTTTGATAAGCTGGTTGATCGACGGCCGGGTAGGGGCTCCCAACAGTGTCGAGTCTGCTGGCGCGTTTTTATAAGCAAGGGCCAATTTTCGCAATTGATATTTTCTTCCTGCACGGTGGCCTCTAGGCATCGCCACCTTTGATTTAGTGAATTGATTTGATTAAATTTCTCTTTATCCGGGGATCATGGTTCACGTCTAATTTCCAGTGACACCGTGGGCGGCTGTCCTGCTTATAAGTGTCACTTTCAACAGACGCAAGACGCAAATTCGATTGGTTAATTGAACACGCGGATCGCTCTCTGCAACCACTGTTTGGTGACACCGTGGGCGGCTGTCCTGCTTATGAGCATCACCGTCAGTGGAAAACAAATTGCGAACATTTAAGAAACATTTAATGATAGCTATTAATCGCGGAAATCGCATTTTACACTTGATACCCGATGACACCGTGGGCAGCTGTCCTGCTTATGAGTGTCATCTTTGACAAGTGCAAATCACGATCAAACTTCATTCATATTTTTCGATTTATAAAATTATTATAAGAAAGGTGTCAATGCCTGAGGTAAGGAAATAGGAAAACTTAGGTAAACTTCACTCACTTTTGTAATGTTAATAAACTCTTTTTATTTTTTCACTTTAGTCTTTTGAGTATACTGAGTCCAAGAAATTTTTTGTAAGATTTACGTTAATGCACATAATAATTAAACATAGTAATTGAACATGGTAATGAGCTCCGCGGGTGGGCCGATCCCTTTTTATAGGGCAGTCGGTCGCTCCTTCTCTATGATTTGTCACATGACAAATCATAGGTGGGAGACCCCATCCCACAGCTCCTACCTGGAATATTCCAGGAAGAATCTTCCGAACGCTCTATTCTGAGATTTTTGTTTACTACTTAGGCACGTTCCAGTCTTGACTAATGCCAGTAGCGACGATAGCAAGATTCTTACATTAATTCGCATTTGATTTATATGTTATTTGTTTACAATACTTTTGTACGATCGGTTTTGTACAGCTTATTTACTAGGGGTTGAAGTTAAACATATTATTTCGGAGATTGGTTTGCGGGAATAACGGGAGGGCAATCTTCCAGCGAGGATCAGGGGCACAGCTCCGCGAAGGTGGTGTCGTCTCCACTGGTTGATATGGGCCTCTGTACCACGCTGGACATCAGCTGGTGTTCACTGGGCCTTCTTGGTGTTTGTGCGGTTAGCTACCTGGTATACAGCTGGCTGTCCGCCACCTCCTCGATCTGGCTGTCCTGCTCGCTGCCGTTCGTGTATTCTTCGCTCGATCTCTTCTTATCGTTGTTTATAGTGATAATGCCGTGTCGGCTATTTGTTGCACAATATTTGTATAATATTCACATGAGGTGGTTACAATACCTCGGAGTACGAAATAGTAAGTATATTGTTTTAAAAGTTTAATTAATATTAGACTCCACGTCGCGGGACGTGACACAGAGCATTAACCGAATCAAAATATGACGTCCATCTCGTGTTACGCTTGACCACTACATGATCTTTTCCTAACAATGATGTCAGAACATGACATCGATGTGTAGAAGCCGAGAAAATGGTATATAGCTGCTGAACAAAGTCAAAGAACTTTACAGTCTGTAGACAACACTCTGCCGCTTTTACTTCCACCAAGTTCAAGCTGTGTCCAGCACAGGGAACATAGATGGCAAACTCATTCAGTTGACAGATTCGTGCTTGCAATCCAGTGTAACGTCCAGACTTATTTGAAGCATTGTCATACGTCAGACCACGGCAGTTTGATATCTGTATTTTGTTCTCACTCACGAAATCCACAACAGTGCCTGCTAGATTCTTTGCTCCATGAGAAAAGATGAGCTCTATAGGCTCACATCCTCGAATGTACCGCACAGTAAATATCAGTTGATCAATATGTGAGACGTCTGGAGTGGAATCTATACTTATTGAATAGTACTTTGATTCTTTTATTTCTTCCAAAATAGCACACAGAACATGTTGTCCCATTAATTCAATAAATTCCTCACAAATGTTTACCGATAGATATGATGGGATCTCCTTTCCAGCATTTCCATATAGTTAGTGATGCTCTTCCAAAAAGGGTTAAATTCACTTAATAGCTCTAAAATATTTAAAAAGTTTCCATTGTTTGCCGACCCAATAGTTTGATTGTCTCCACGAAAGGCCAAACCTCTGGAGGCAAGAAAGCGAGTGACAGAAACCACACGTGTCAACACTTTATGACAGTACTCCTGCTCTGAGCGATGATGTTTAATTAATAAAGAATCAATACATCCAAATTCTTTATGCCGAATCAAATATGCCGTCATGCACTTGAGATTGTCTTCTCCATTTTCGTGTTCTACAATAAGATTGCTGTATTTCCAGTCATTGAATCCTAATGTAACAAAGGGAGATTCTTTCTTTGATAATAAGCGACATACAAGGCAGTACAAACAACCTTGGGATGGTGAATATAGTAGCCATTCGCGTTTTATAAACTCGCCATTCTGCAATTCACGTTTAAATACAGTCTTTGAAAAGTACTTTGTCTCTCCTCAGGCTCGGTACACTCTGCGTGAGTGTGAAAGGTCGCAATCATGATTCTGACATAATGTCGGTCCATTACGAATCCAGTAATCCAATGTATCAATATTCTTAATATTCCATATCCCTTGATCTGTGTCATCTGTAACGTTAATCGCACACTCCTTTTCCGTTACATAATTATAAAATTTCTCTTGCGGAATGTCTTCAGCAACAGGAGCAGGTAATGGTATATCTGGATTGTCTGGAACTGGGTGACTGGATGTAGATGGTGAGCATCACCATGCTGTATTTGGAGGAGGAGTACTAGTAGCTGACGTTGCACCTGAATTGATCCAAGATATTAACTTTGGAAATTTTTTCATTTTCTCTTTCTGTTCCGCAGCTCTTTTCTTCTTCTGTGCTGCACTCATAAAAGTACGCTTCATTTCTATTGAAAGAATTATCCACCTGAGAGAAAACTGTCTTATTCTGCGGCTGTTGTCACTGGGCATCTGCAAGATACTGAAAGCGCGTTCTGTTCACGCAGCTAGTTTGTTTTCTTTCTCGATATGGCTGTGACTCGAAAATTACAGAATGATTCTCCAGCTACAGCTGTCAAAGGCAATGCCGCCAGCAATCCCGCGCCTTGCTGAGTTTCGTGGTCTTCGACGCACGAAACCAGCGAGGCCATACAATGTTGCGCACTAAGCAGTGACTCGTGTTCAGTGCTGCATTTCTCATCAGATCTTTGCGAAAGTGGCGCCAATCGATTCCTTATGTTTTCCCAATGGCAATGGCTTCAAAAACGACATAATTAGGTTTATAATTAAGGAAATTACAAGGAATAATTGATTTGCATAATTTTGTATGATTTTAATCGGGAGAACGCCAGGGATCGATTGATGTTACTGATATCACCATATCGATTCGATGAAGAATAAATAATTTTTTACTATTCTGTAGTGAATATTTCATGTTCGACCGCGAGGTGTCGTTTCATCTTCGCCGGTCTTCGCCGATTCGCTCAGATGATTCACAGCTTCTGCGAAAAATTAAATTCTTTCACAGTACACACGGTGCGTTCCTAACGAGAAATGATCTAACAAGAAGTTATCGAGATTCTACTGTAGATCATTTCAGCCAGACAATGTGTAATTGCTGTACTTTGTAGGTTGTTTGTTATTGTTATAATTTGTTTAAGTCTTAAAATCAGACTTTTTATATTTGGGGACCCCTAATATCATGGGGCCCCTGGCGACTGCCCAGTGTGCCCATGCCTAAAGACGGCACTGCCACTTCGGCCAAATAAAAGTGTCGTCACACTAACCCCAAACGTTGGATTCCGTTGGAGTGCATCCCTTCCCTGGCCATTATCAGTGGTGATCAACACCGCCTCTGCCAGGCATGCAAAAGAAACAAAAAGAATAGTAAAGATACAATGTTTTGGACTATAGTAATTTCTTGTGTGTTACCTCTTAACTCTGTTTCTATTACGGTCTGTAAATATGAAACCAGAATTTGCCCATACGTGGCGCTAGCTGTCAATGTAGTGTAGGGATTTAGACGAGGGAAGGTATATGTATATACACTATCTTTCGTGCGGCCCCACTGCCGCAAGGACTATGTTACTTAGCTGGATAATAACCGTATAACACTTGGTGGTATAAATGTCTTTACTGAACAAGCACCTCTCTCCACAGATGTGGACGATGGTGTGGTAAAAGATTATACACAGTCTTTATACAGAACACTGCAAGAGCTTGACAGAGCTTTATGAGATCACAGCACATGGAATCGTGCTAATAGAGGTTCTCTCGATCTCACGTGATCTCACGTTCTGTTTGCCGCATGGCAACCACTGTTCCGATATGGAGCGGGTTTTCTCGCGCATGCGCGACAATTTTAGCATCAGTGCAGTACAAGTTTCGATAAAATGGGGTACCTTGATCACCCAACAATAATTTTTCACAAATTGTTATGATATGCCCCTTTTGGGGGGGGGGGGTGGAGGTACCGTGAAGGGAGAAGTACTTAAATAACCGTAAACCAAATACATAATAAAAAAATAAAATATTTTATTTGGCAGAATCAATTAAATACCAGCATTTGCTACTAGGATAAGGAAAACTGCCAAAACCTTATCAGTATTTATAAAAGAAAAGTTATATACATAATATTCAACCGAAATAACGTATTTTTAAATATATAACTAATAAAACAAAAACAATTCATAAAATAATTAATATTACAATAATGTATAAAATAACTTATAATACAACCATTTGTACTGAAAACAAAACTTGTCTTAGTATTATAAAATAATAAAGAACAAAATAATAATAACAAAACATATTGCACAAATAATAAATAATAAATAAGTAAAAATATAATTTATTAAGAACTATCAGACGTACATTTTTTCTACGTATACAAATTTTTGCTTTCATGCAGTTCGAGATGTCGCGAGTTTACTTCAAAATCATAACAATTAATATTATTATTTTGAAAACTAGATTTAACTACACAAAGCGAAGACATCGTATCAGTAGATAATCGGTTTCTTTTTTTACTCTTTACATCCGTTACCATTGAAAATATACGCTCGGCCTCGGCATTTGAGTGGGGTAAAGAAAAAACTATGTGAACTAATGATTTTAAATTTGGAAATATCTTTTCCCCATTGGAATTTGTACATTCTAAAATATTTTCCCACATTTCATCCAAGTTTAAATTAGCTAATTCTTTTTTTTGTTTGTCATTAAAGGATGATGGTAAAATTCGCCATTCGAAAGCTAATCCGGTTAAATTGATACGATTGATACGTTTCGCGATAAAAGTTAAGTCATTGATTTTTTGTCTACCTTCATCATACAAAGCTATTTGGGGATCTAAAAAAATCAATTGCTCGAAAAAGGGATCATTGAAAGGTAGACGTATAAGCATCTCTCGAACTGCAGTGATATAAAATTTCAAACAGTTTGAACGAATTTCTTGAGCACATTCCAACTCTAATGACTCTAAAAACCTCTCACATTCCTGTCCTACATATACGTTTTCTATACTATTAATACTATCATTGTTTTCTAAATCTAAATCATCTATGTTTCTTAAAGCTTCTAGTTTGAGAAAATTTTTCGCTAATTGATGAATTTGCTGCCGACTAAACCGAAATAATTCATGTATTAAATCGCGAGCCTGAAATATGACATTAAAATTATTAAAAAAATTCAATGAATATTTCAGAAACAATATATATGCTTTAATTATGGGATCGTTCAAATATTCTAAAATATTTTCGGCAGACTTTGATTTGTCTTTTACTGATGCTAAAATAAAAAAACTTTTCAAAGCGTCCCAATTATCGAGAAGTCTAACAACACATTTGTGTAAACAAAGCCACCTCGTGGTTGATAATTTTAATATTTTTAATCATTCGACTTCAAAAAAATCTTGGAACTCAACCAAAATTGCACATCTTTTTGGACTGGCGGAAATATAACTTGCGACTCCTCTAATTAAGTCTTCACAAGTGGAAGGCAATTTGTCACAAGAATGACTAGCTATAAGAGCGGACGAATGGCAAAGACGATTTAATGTTATTAATTCTGGTACTTCTACTTGAAGACGGGACATGAAAGAATTATTGCATCCGACCATGACGGATGCATTATCGCACGCCATTCCAATAATATTTTTAATAGGAATTCCTTTTTCATCTAAAGAGCTTTTAAAAATTTTGAATATTTTATCCGCGGAACAATCGGTACTATCAAGGGGTAATAGTTCTAATAATTGTGTAATAACTTTGTTATTTAGTGGCGATACGTATTTAACGAGAACGCACAATATTTTTGTATTAGAAATATCTGTGGTTTCGTCGATTTAAATAGAAAATCTACACATTTTCAAACTTTCAATTATTGTTTCAGTTTCGTGTTTTGCAATAATATTTTTTACAATTTTCATACATTTATCTCGAACAAGTGAAAGATCCTCTAGAACTTTGGGTACCATGCACACATCTTTTAATAAAGGAATCAAATGGTCTACTGCAGGGGTGCACAAGGGAGCTGTTTTAGCGCCTAGCTGTGAGCAACCCACCTGTCCCGTTGCTAAGGTTAGAATCGGTGAGGAGAACTGCAATAGTGTACGTGCGTGCTCGTAGGCTCGTAGCGTAAGTACATATGGCTTGGTTCCTTGTGGGGCCCCAGTGCAGAACCGGTCGCGTAATAAAATTCAGGGGGGTCATGAAATTTCCAAAACATTTGCTACTGCCGGAATTTGGTATGACTTGACGGTTCGATTTTACTGATAATGAAACATTTATTGCTAATAATACTTATCTTTTCACCGACACAAAATATTTAGAAAGTTAATACTATACAAATAAATAACTCGGACACAAAGAAAACCAAAATTTAATTAACGATAACGATTATTTATAAATGTTAAAAAGTTATACACGCATGTGGTGCCCGCCATTGCACTTAGCGTTATTTACAAGCACAAAAAATTACATAACTAATAAATATATACATTTAATAATATACGGGAGTTAACGAAAATGTAACTCTAATAATATATACATAATATGTACATAACTGAAAAATTATATACACAAAGATACATATACAGGGTGTTTATAAATATGTGGGACAATATTGTGCACAAAATTACCCTGATAACAACTCTGCCTGCAGTCTGTCAGCAGATGGACAGCAGGGTCTGACAAGGCAGGGTCTGCCGGCAGATGGACGGCAGATCCGCAGCAGATCCTGCCTTCAGATGGCGCTATTGGATGAGTCAGACGGGCAGCAGATCCTGCCTTGTCAGGGCCTGCCGGCAAAACCGTAGTTGAATGCGGACATAGATGGCACCGGATCTGCCGGCAGACCTGGTTATCAGGGTACATAACTAATAAATATATACACGTAACAATATACGGGGAGTTAACGAAAATGTAACAATAATAATATATAGATAATATGTTCATAACTGAAAAATTATATGCACAAGGATACACAGAACAATACACGCAGACTTTGTGAAAGGTACTAGGTGGAGTACATCCAATTATAAAACATGATTGTCGCGCTTTGTTGCCGGTAGCCGTTTTTGTTGCACCAGATATTCTATGTTCGGTTGTATTGTGCGGTTTGCGCTTAAGGCTGCCGTCTCCGCGGGTCTTGAATGTGTGCGTACACTCACACAAGCTAGGAAAAGCGTGTACGTATACGCGATGTAGTAAACAAACCGTTTCAACCGTCTTACGTCCTGGAATCGGCAAGAAGGAAGTTTTTGCGGGTATAGTTGCCTCCAGTAGACATTCGTGCAAACGGGTACGGTGCGTTTGAACGCTAATAAGCACCGTACGTTGAAATAATAATGAATTTAGGACTCGTGTACAGAGACAGACTCGAGAAATGACAGAATGAAGCTTCAAGGATTCTCCGTCACCGGCGTTGATGGTATATTCGTGCATTGTACCATCAAAACCGGTGGAAGTCCAATCTAGCTGATAAATGTAGGAAAGACATAGTTGCCGAGATGTATCGAGAGTCGAATTGCGCTGTTGCCGCATTTCCCCTATTACTATTTTGTCGTCAGGGAGGCTTGAATGAATTACGGCGAAGCGGTTGGAGAACAGAGATGGGCAAAGATAATATCTGGATAAACTCAAATAAAATATACTACAGTATTGTCTCATTACGGGCTCGATTTGATGTACACGATGTGGACTTTTCGCTATCTCCACCACTTCTGTCTCACTCTTGTCCGGCGAAGGCGAGAGCGAGCGAGAGGCACTGAAAGCGAGCGAGGGCGGTACGAGATAGACGACGGGATGATGTTTTGTCTCGTTCCGTCTTTCGGACGCCTGACACTCCGTCCTTTGCGTTCGCGGCCGTCGCGCAGGCAAAGCGTTCCATCTCGCTCCCCCTTCGGCCAGAAAGAAGCGAGAAACGAACACTGGGAATTAGGGCTCTGTTCGCGATACGGGCTCAACGCCGCGCCGCACAGTGGGGCAAAGTGACGAAGTTTGTTTCATAATCAAAGAACTTTTGATAGAAATGAGATAGAGCGATGAATTTTTTTTTTAAATTAAAGTTGAAAGATTGCAGAATAAGGGAAAATTAATGAAATTATGATACGAACGTTTTTTACCTTTGAAAATCTGTGTTAAACTTTAAATCGATTTTTTTTCAAAATCCTGAGGTAGTAGGTTTTGCGAACGGATTTGAAATCAGCGCGACAAAATCTAAAGGAAATGATGTACAACATGTCAAGAAAAAATTCTAACCGAACATGGTATTGGACAAAACATATTTTTGTTGTAAAATTTCAAGTTTAACACAGATTTTCAATGGTAAAATATGTTCGTACCATTTTTTTTTTTATTTCTCGATTTGTGTATTTACTACGGAAATCGCGATTCCACTAGCGTTCAGAACGAAGCGGTTTTTCGTCGTTTTCGCAAAGAACGCAAGTGCCTGATTTCAAGTTGTTTTGTGGTTATGGGTTATATTTATTGATGAGTGGGTAATTTTTCCACCCCTTCAGGGTTAATTTTTTTTAAATATTGTATTGTCCTCCAAACTACGCACGCCTGCAAAGTTTCAAGACAACTCGATAGTTGGAAGTTGGTTAAATTTCAGTTGCCAGATTTCTACCATGCATATATCAAACATACAAAAAATATACAAACAAACCGAGGGTTGAAGCTGAATAAAATCGTTTAAAAATAATCAGATTTATACCGTGTTTAAATTCATTTTCATTTGGGAAATCACAGCAGTATGTTACTGAAACATTCATGCCGATACGATAGAATGTTTTACATTCTATTAAAACACACAAAATATACAAATCATTGAACAATCATATCATTATATTTTTTCACAAGTAAACAGAAATATTGCACCGAATGAGAGAAGATAATAAGAATTGTGAAGTTTAGAAGGGATATTGATACCCAAATTAGTATTCTTTCATAAATTATTGAAATAAACTATCAAATTAAAGAGACTTTATATTTATTTGTCGTCGAATAAAAATAACCCAGAGTTAGTTTTATTTGAAATGCCACGGATGAATCAGTTTAAGACCGATTTATATTATCCGTTCAGACACGGAACGTTACGGAACGTTTCGGTTCGGACAACAACGATGAAGTGTTTATACCTTCAGTTCAGATTCGGCAACGACAGGCAACGGCAGGCGTTTGAAAATGTTTTCACATTTATCTTTAAAAGATTTATGTTGCGTGGCATTATTATTAGATGACGAGGAAGAAAATAGAAACAGAAAACGTCGTTTTGCTGTTTATAAAATGTTAAGGAAGAGAAAAATTTTAGGAGAATATTGGACATTATTCAGACAATTAATGGACGATGAAGAAAAGTTCTTTCAATATTTCAGGATGTCTATGCACGATTTTAATGTTCTTTTGGGGAAAATAGAAAAGTCCATAAAAAAACAGAATACCACTTTCAAGGAGGCTATAAGTCCAAGAGAAAAACTTGCAGTATGTTTAAGGTATCTATATTATTTTAATACTGAAAAAACATATAAAAATATACAAAGTGAATTATGTATATACAGTGTGTCCGCGGGAAAGCTAAACAGCCGGCTTCCTCCTAAACTATTGGAGATAAAAATATAAAAAAAATAGGGAATTGCATGGTTCGAGGGGGCCAATTAATTAGCGCGAACGAATTTTTTTATCGATTATTATTTTAAAAGATACGATGGTCAAGTTCGGTTTTTCAAATGGAACTATTTTTTTTGAATACCTGAGTTGATAGTGCGTTCCAAGACAAATTCAATAAGCTTTAATGTATACACTTTATTTTCACTGGTTTTTAAAATATTGCGCTTGCAAATTTACTGATTTTCACTGGAAGAAAACTGTCTGGTATAGCACGGACCGGGTACGGTCTTACTGGATCCACGGGTGGCACTGCCTTTTGAAATAGATACCTACCTGCCAAAGGTCTACGCCAGGCCCAAAGGCTGGACAATTTTTTTCCGTCAGAAATGCTACTTAGGTAGGTACATCTGCGGTATCGAGAAGCGCACCGTTACTTTTATTTCGCACTTGCTTCTACGCTCGGATGGCCGGTTCTTTTGGGAGGGATGCAAGTTCGATTGGTTAGGTTAGGAGGAGTGAAAGCTGCTAGACTAAATTTCAATCATAGGGAGCAGATTGTATCAGAACCATTCGGATTTGCATTCCTCACAAACGGCTGCTCTCTTGAAGAGGCCCTCTTCACAGCAATGCCCACCTTCTCTCGCACGGAATACGTTAACGCTTGCTTTTGTTCTGATATTGAAGCTCGTGTTTATACTCGAGAGGACCACGCGTCGACAGCGGGCTACCCCTTTTCTTCCTGTGTCTCTCCACGAGCCGTGTTGACGGTGGATTGTAGGAGCGTAGATATCTGGATGCCAGTTATTGAATTCAGGAGACGATGGAAACATTTTATTACAAAACACACATGTACTATAATTAAAGTAAATCGTATTCCTCTCGGGCAGGAGTACTGATAATGATCGGACTTGCGCCCCACTTCGCGCAGACCAATTACACGGAGGGTAGTCGGGTCACACACTGCCCAAATGATACAGGGTAATTCTGGAGCAACGCCCGTCAAGGAGATGCGCTGGCACCCCGTGGCGAGGACAGACCTTCGCTGTGCCTCACCCGATTTTTATGGCTTTTTTTCCGGAAAAAGGTACGAATCCTGGGTCGAACGTAGCGAATTGAAGTCGACCCTCCGCAGTCGAGGGTGAATTATCCATTACAGCGTATTAAGAAACCCTTTTCTTCATCGTATCGAAAGGGAAGTGACGCCAATGGATTCCTTATATTTTTCTGACGAAAATCATACCAAATGTCATGCAAATCGGAATACTTTGACACAAGCTATTTGTATTCCTTATGTAAAAATAGTCCGATTTTCATGATGTTTGGCATGATTTTAATCGGGAGAACGCCCGGAATCCATTGGCGTCACTTCCCCTTCAATACGATGAAGAAAAGAGTTTCTTAATACGCTCAAATGGATATTTCACCCTTGGCCTGCATAGGGTCGACTTCAATTCGTTACGTTCGGCCCAGGATTCGTACCTTTTTCCGAAAAGAGCCATAAAAATCGGGTGAGGCACAACGAAGGACGGTCCTCGCCACGGGGTACCAGGCCGCCGCATCTCCTTGACGGGCGTTGCTCCATAATTACCCTGTATCTGGTTAGGAAATAAAATAATTCTTTATTTTTTATCGTATGGATATGGAAGTGTCGCAGATAGATTCCTTGGGGATTTCCGATGAAAATCATGGCAAGTGTCGTGGAAATCGGACAACTCTTACATAAGGAATACAAATTGCTTGTGTCAAAGTAGTCCGATTTGCATGACATTTGGTATGATTTTCGTCAGAAAAACATAAGGAATCCATTGGCACCACTTCCCTTTCGATACGACGAAACAAAGAATTTCTTAATACGCTCAAATGGATATTTCACCCTCGACTGCGGGGGCTCGACCTCAATTCGCTACGTTCGGCCCAGGATTCGTACCTTTTTCCGGAAAAAGCCATAAAATCGGGTGAGGCAATGCGAAGGTCTGTCCTCGCCACGGGGTGCCAGCGCATCACACATCTGGGCAGTGTGTGACCCGACTACCCTCCGTGTAATTGGTCTGCGCGAAGTGGGGCGCAAGTTCGATCATTATCAGTACTCCTGCCCGAGAGGAATACGATTTACTTTAATTACAGTACATGTGTGTTTTGTAATAAAATGTTTCCATCGTCTCCTGAATTCAATAACTGGCATCCAGATATCTACGCTCCTACAATCCACCGTCAGCACGGCTCGTGGAGAGACACAGGAAGAAAAGCGGTAGCCCGCTGTCGACGCGTGGTCCTCTCGACTATAAACACGAGCTTCAATATCAGAACAAAAGCAAGCGTTAACGTATTCCGTGCGAGAGAAGGTGGGCATTGCTGTGAAGAGGGCCTCTTCAAGAGAGCAGCCGTTTGTGAGGAATGCAAATCCGAATGGTTCTGATACAATCTGCTCCCTATGATTGAAATTTAGTCTAGCAACTTTCACTCCTCCTAACCTAACCAATCGAACTTGCATCCCTTCCAAAAGAACCGGCCATCCGAGCGTAGAAGCAAGTGCGAAATAAATATACCGCAGATGTACCTACCTAAGTAGCATTTCTGACGGAAAAAAATTGTCCAGCCTTTGGGCCTGGCGTAGACCTTTGGCAGGTAGGTATTTATTTCAAAAGGCAGTGCCACCCGTGGATCCAGTAAGACCGTCCCCGGTCCGTGCTATACCAGACAGTTTTCTTCCAGTGAAAATCAGTAAATTTGCAAGCGCAATATCTTAAAAACCAGTGAAAATAAAGTGTATACATTAAAGCTTATTGAATTTGTCTTGGAACGCACTATCAACTCAGGTGTTCAAACAAAATAGTTCCATTTGAAAAACCGAACTTGACCATCGTATCTTTTAAAATAATAATCGATAAAAAAATTCGTTCGCGCTAAATAATTGGCCCCCTCGAACCATGCAATTCCCTATTTTTTTTTATATTTTTATCTCCAATAGTTTAGGAGGAAGCCGGCTGTTTAGCTTTCCCGCGGACACAGTGTATATGCATCGAAACTTATTTACGAAGTTGTATAATAATTTGGCACAGTACATGAAGTAGTTGGTTGTTGTGGATTAGTTGTTTGCGGTGGTTCTGGTGTGTATGGCGATGGTGTGGGCGTTGAAGCGACTGATGTATTTATTGAATCGGATGAAAAATATTGACGATTTATGTTAGAAAGTTTTTGCATTTGTAAATCGGATACCAAAGTGGACACGCGGGCTTTGGCTAGTATTTGATTGTATGGTGATAGTTTTTTAACAGTTAACGATATACTTTTGAAAAATAGATCGATATCGTCCAGAGATTGGTGTTCGGTATTTACAGTCTTATTAGTATTACTTAAAATATAATCCATTATTACTCCTGATGCTGTTCCTGTTTTTTTTATAGTCTTTTTGCGAAATGTTTCTGTTGGTGCGTCGCTAACTTTAGGGGATTGTGATCTTTGTATTAAATTGCTATTGTCTTCTGTGGTATTGCCGTCGTCATCCAATTCGTTACTGGATTCTTCACTTTCGTGTACCTCTACGGAAGTAATAGTTTCCTTTTCCTTTATATAGGATGTTAAAAATGACATTTCGTCGTCGTATTTCCATTTTTTAATTTTCGTTGCCGCTTGTCCACTTTTCGTATCTTTTTTTTTCTTTAGAGATCGGCGAAAGCCATCTCGCAAGCTGTTCCACTTGCTCTTGCAATCTTTAGCTGAACAGATTAAATGAAATTAATAATTATCATAAGTGTATTATAGTAATTAGAGCTAATATATATGCGGTTTTTCAGATTTTTCGCAACCGGTGACTCATACAGAACCATAGCATTTAGTTACCGACTAGGGCATACTACTGTTTCACTTTTTGTAATTGAGGTTTCTACTGCAATAATTAAACACCTCTTGTCACAGTACATAGGTATACCCAGTCGGGAAAAGTGGCTTGCAATAGCTGATGAATTTTGGAAAACTTGGAATTTTCCGAACTGTATTGGTGCTTTGGACGGAAAGCATGTGATTATTACTGCACCACCTAACAGTGGTTCACTTTATTTTAATTATAAAAAAACATTTTCTATTGTCTTATTGGCTTTAGTAGATGCCACTTATAAATTTATAGCAGTTGATATCGGATCGTACGGAAAGAATAGTGACGGAGGTATATTTAGTAATTCAAAATTAGGAAAATGCCTAGCACGTAACAAGCTTAATGTACCGGAAGACAGAAAATTACCCCATACGGATATTTTGATGCCTCATGTGATTGTTGGCGACGAAGCCTTTCCATTGAAGACATACTTTTTAAGACCGTATCCGAAACCACAACTCGATGATCCCGCTAAGCAACATTATAACTATCGGCATTCACGAGCCAGAAGGGTATCAGAAAATGCTTTTGGAATTTTAACACAAAAATTCAGAATATATCAAAGAAGAATTCAGTTACATCCGGAACATGCAGATAAAATTATCTTAACGACCTGCATTTTACACAACTACATCATATTTTAAAATTTTCAATCATCAGCTATGGCACCTTTAGGAAGAACTGTGCAAAATCTTCCATTACACGGTGGTAGTAGTACTTCTACAGCGTTTCATGTCAGAGATACATTTAAAGACTTCGTTAACAGTGAATTTGGAAATATTGAATGGTTGCATACAAGAGACTAATTATAAGAGCACGTGGATAATATTCACTCCACTAAGGAAAATAAAATATGTTACTTACCTGGTTCATTTAAAAATTTTCCAATTTCCTTCCATGCAGCGTCCTTTTTATCATTATCACTATAATTTTTGTCTTCCTGATTATATAAAAAATTGTAGTTTCTGGCTGCTTCTATTAATTGTTCGTTGCGCATTTTACGTATTGAATATAGGCACAAATCCGTACGCTAGCAAGATTCTGTCTGTACTGAATGCATATCATCCGAGAGTCTCCGTTCAAGCACGTTCCGACACCTTCAGTCGCGTATCGTTTCAGTCAAAACATTCTTTTCGAGAATGTCGATCGTCGTCTGCCTGAAGCCGGAACGTGTCGGAACTGATCGCGACGGCGCATATAAACAATCGTATCCAATAACCCACAACAATGTTTGTCTGAACCGAAACGTTCCGTAACGTTCCGTGTCTGAACGGATAATATAAATCGGCCTTTATTCGACGGGAATTCATCCGTCGGCCACAAATAATTTTTTTAATCGAGGGCCTCTATTCTTGAGGTCACCTGAAGCTCGAGCCGAGCGACATTGTATCGCTCACCCGTCTAATCTGTTGCCTGGAGTTGCTCGGCGATGTACATATCATTGATTATGCAGAAACAGAATTTCTTTATTTTCCATCGTATCAATATGAAAGTGATTCTGCCGATTAATTTGACAGGAAATAATTTGAATCGGACTAAGTACTTTGAATGAAACCGGCTTTCAATTCTGCAAATAAAATTTATGTGTAATATCGTTATTCGTTAATAATGATAGTTCAAATTGTGTCAGGTTATCTTTCCATCTTTCCTTCTTACACTCCCGGACCTCTCTATCTTTCATTATTGCTACATTCAGGGAGGCTCTAACGCTAGACGCAGCTCTCGTGCTGTATTCCTTCAAGACTTCTCGATGAAAAGAGAGAACTCTGTGGCAAAAGCGCGGCAGAGACAGAGAGTACAGAACATGTGGCAACTATGCGTAAAAAATTCGTCTACCCAGAGTACCTAAAGATGTCATTGCTGTACAAATTCTTTTTATCAATCGGAGTAATTTCATTAGGGTCCGTTTGTTTACTGGGGACGCTTCGATCGATTCGGACCAAAACAAACTTAAGACGGCAGCCTTAAGAGCAACGAACATTTTAAATTATTGTCCGTCATGACTGTCCGGAACGGCGACTTCGCTGTCTTCATAGTAGAAAATAACTGCTCGCACACGTATGTAGACCCAAAAATTGATAATATTTTTGCGACGCATTTGTGCAAATACGGATATTCAAGTTTTGATATTTTAACAATACCATCCTTCTCCTGAATTATTTTTGTCATTTCTACGTCACCTCTTAAATTTCTCAAGTCTGTTTGCAATTGCGATGACACTGTGTCTATATTAACAGTTAATGGACAGGTAACTATATTCAATTCACTTTCAAGTGCATACAAATCTTGATAACGGTTTTGAAATTGATCACCCAACTTCTGCAATATACTTTCATAATGATCAAAATTAGTATGCTCTGTCAACACTGATTTCAATTTTGGGAAATTGCATAAATTGTTTGTCTGTAATTCTGCGTTCCATACTTGAATTTTTTGTTTAAAATCGCAAATTAAGTTAAAAAATTGAAATATGGTCTTATCTTTTCCTTGCAGCTGTGTATTTAAAACATTTAGATCAGGCCTGCCCCATCGGGTGCAAATACCTCCTGAATTTCTGGGACCCGGGTAACAGCCGAGCGCAGGACTGTTCCATTGCTACCCGTTGCGAAATTTGTGAGAGAACTGCATGAGTGGGCGTCCATGTAGAAGAGGTCTTCGAATCCAAGCAATAGACTCGTGGTACGAGCCTACGTGGACAGCCGCACACTCATGCAGTTCTCCCGCAACCCATGCTGTGGTTAGCAACGTAACCAGTCCCGCGCTCGGCTGTTGCCCGGGTCCCAGAAATTCAGGAGGTATTTGCACCCGATGGGGCAGGCCTGATTTAGATGGTCCGCCACATCCGCAGTAAATCCTAAATCACAGAGCCAATCTGTATTTTTCAACTCGGGAGCAGGGTTTCCTGATATTTCCAAAAAAAACGGAAATATCGCTATGAAGGTGGAAGAATCTATCTAAGGTTCTTCCACGGCTAAGCCATTTCCGTATATAGAGGTATCTCCCTGAAGTCTGCGTCTATATGTTTTAAAAAATTTCTAAACTGCCGGCGTTTTAAAGTATTCATTCTAATATAATTAATTATTCTGGTCACAACGGACATAACGTGTTCCATCTCTATACTTTTTGCACACAAATTCTGCTGGTGTATCGCACAGTGCATCGCGCTAATTTCCTGAGGAACTGCTAGATTTTTTAATTTGCTTCGGAGGGGGCCAACGAAACCAAGATGTTTCCCAATCATCGCTGGAGCACCATCAGTAGTGACGGACACTAATTTGGTCCAGTCTAATTTATGATTATCAACCGCCTCCTCCACGCAAGACAGTATATCCTCTCCGGTCGTGGTTTCTTCTAACGAAGAAAATCTAGCAGTTCCTCAGTTACTATTAAATTTTCGTTAACCCCCCGAATAAAAATTGCCACTTGTGGAGTGCCGGAGATGTCCGTCGATTCATCGAGGGCCAAACTATAAACAATAAATGTTTCCCCTAACTCCCGCAATTGCCGCGTCACATCTGCAGCCATCTTTTGTATCCACCGCATGATGGTCATCCGCGAGAGAGCGGTCGCTTCATATATTTTACACTGCTGCACATTTTTATCCACTGTCGCCAATAAACAACTTTTTACGAATTCTCCATCCGTATATGGGCGGGATGTTTTCGCTATTTCCAGCGCGATTTTATAACTATATTTTATTGCAGCGATACTTTCCTTGGATCAAAACAATGAGTTACTATAATGAATCTTAAAACAATGATTGATAATCGGGGTTATTCCACGTTAAAATTAAAATTAAAGAAATTGCATTGCTCATATTTGAATAAAGGATTCCATCAGTTTTAAAATGATTATAAACACAAGACAATACCTTGAAACAAAGCGCAAATATTGAATAGAATGATTCATAGATTGTAAAATAACTTACTTCGTCTGAGATGTGTTCCTCCTCCTGTAGCGTTCGTCCCTTTAAAAGTTGTATTTTTTTAAGACGTTCCACACCCGTGAACTGATTGCAAACAGTCGCATGATGCCGAGTATAGTGCCGCTTTAAATTGAACTGTTTGGCCTGTGCAAATGTAGTGTAACATACAAGACATTTGGCACCACCTCTGTACTCGGTAACCAGGAAGGCTTCCTCCCATTCCGTCTTAAAAGGGACCAGTACACTTGCATCCTTCCTTTTTGATGTCGATGCCATTTCCTCTATATTTTGCACTCTTATGTATATTTCGTACAATGATATTTCGGTATATAATTAGTAGATACTTACCGATTGGTAGGTTACAGTCGGAAATTTCGTAATGGTCGAAACGCAATTCATAAAGAAAAAAAACAAAGGACATATACGTATTCCCGGACATATACGTTCGGGCTTCGTTCAATGCCATTTTTATCGATTATCATTTCGATATATGTCCTTTGTTTTTTTTCTTTACTGTGCGATACACCAGCAGAATTTGTGTGCAAAAAGTATAGAGATGGAACACGTTATGTCCGTTGTGACCAGAATAATTAATTATATTAGAATGAATACTTTAAAACGCCGGCAGTTTAGAAATTTTTTAAAACATATAGACGCAGACTTCAGGGAGATACCTCTATATACGGAAATGGCTTAGCCGTGGAAGAACCTTAGATAGATTCTTCCACCTTCATAGCGATATTTCCGTTTTTTTTGGAAATATCAGGAAACCCTGCTCCCGAGTTGAAAAATACAGATTGGCTCTGTGATTTAGGATTTACTGCGGATGTGGCGGACCATCTAAATGTTTTAAATACACAGCTGCAAGGAAAAGATAAGACCATATTTCAATTTTTTAACTTAATTTGCGATTTTAAACAAAAAATTCAAGTATGGAACGCAGAATTACAGACAAACAATTTATGCAATTTCCCAAAATTAAAATCAGTGTTGACAGAGCATACTAATTTTGATCATTATGAAAGTATATTGCAGAAGTTGGGTGATCAATTTCAAAACCGTTATCAAGATTTGTATGCACTTGAAAGTGAATTGAATATAGCTACCTGTCCATTAACTGTTAATATAGACACAGTGTCACCGCAATTGCAAACAGACTTGAGAAATTTAAGAGGTGACGTAGAAATGACAAAAATATTTCAGGAGAAGGATGGTATTGTTAAAATATCAAAACTTGAATATCCGTAATTGCACAAATGCGTCGCAAAAATATTATCAATTTTTGGGTCTACATACGTGTGCGAGCAGTTATTTTCTACTATGAAGACAGCGAAGTCGCCGTTCCGGACAGTCATGACGGACAATAATTTAAAATGTTCGTTGCTCTTAAGCGCAAACCGCACAATACAACCGAACATAGAATATCTGGTGCAACAAAAACGGCTACCGGCAACAAAGCGCGACAATCATGTTTTATAATTGGATGTACCCCATCTAGTACCTTTCACAAAGTCTGCGTGTATTGTTCTGTGTATCCTTGTGCATATAATTTTTCAGTTATGTACATATTATCTATATATTATTATTGTTACATTTTCGTTAACTCCCCGTATATTGTTACGTGTATATATTTATTAGTTATGTAATTTTGTGCACAATATTGTCCCACATATTTATAAACACCCTGTATATGTATCTTTGTGTATATAATTTTTCAGTTATGTATATATTATGTATATATTATTAGTGTTTGTGACGTCCCGGCCCCACCATGGGTCGCGCCGGTACGTCTCCGCCGGCGCCGCTAGAGGTCTACTCTTCTCGCAAGTCCTATCGTCTAATCTCGATCGTATATATACAAGTTCCAAGTTATTTCCTCTTAGTCCCCGTGTGTCTAGGGCACGGGGCCGTCAGCTATAGCCCTACTGATGAGTCTGGCTGACGGTCCCAAGACGAAACGCACATCTCTTCTTTTCCTTCTCCATCTTTTTAAATTGCCAATCCACCTGCCCCGCACAGTTACTCTAAAAAGCGTGACCGGCCTTAGGGATTACGGTTGCGCTGGGGACGCGACGGGGCAAGATCCCCTCTTTACGTTGCGAAGTCAATCAACAATCTCAAATCTCGATTTCGGACGTAACAGTGTTACATTTTCGTTAACTCCCGTATATTATTAAATGTATATATTTATTAGTTATGTAATTTTTGTGCTTGTAAATAACGCTAAGTGCAATGGTGGGCACCACATGCGTGTATAACTTTTTAACATTTATAAATAATCGTTATCGTTAATTAAAATTTGGTTTTCTTTGTGTCCGAGTTATTTATTTGTATAGTATTAACTTTCTAAATATTTTGTGTCGGTGAAAAGATAAGTATTATTAACAATAAATGTTTCATTATCAGTAAAATCGAACCGTCAAGTCATACCAAATTCCGGCAGTAGCAAATGTTTTGGAAATTTCATGGCCCCCCTGAATTTTATTACGCGACCTGTTCTGCACTGGGGCCCCACAAGGAACCAAGCCATATATACTTATGCTACGTGGCAACGAGCCCGCACCTACACTACTGCAGTTCGCCTCACCGATTCTACCATTTGTAACGGCGTACGGCTGGTTGCTTGCCGCTAGGCGCTGAAAAAGGCTCGCTGTGCAGGCCTGCCCTATAGGGATGTACCATTCCAGGCTTACCAGGCTTCTGCCGGCAAGATCTCAGCAAACGTCAGTAGATCTTACTATACTGCATTCCACTTTAGAGTAGACTCGTTCCGCGCAGGGATATACTATTGATTGGTAGGAAACCGGCAGGAAAGTGCTACGACCAATCGCGAAAGTGCTACGACCAATCCACGTGTGTTAGATTAGTGGGAGCTGTGCAGATTGGTCGCGAATCGGTAGGGGCGTAGTAGAGCTGTTCGGATACTCGAATAAAGCGAGCCGGGCCTGGCTCGGCTCGACGGAACGGGCCGAGCCGGGTACCCGTAAAATTCGGACGGCCCGGAAGAACCGGATAGCCCGAATTGTTTCGGGCCGCTCGAAAGAAAGGGCTAGCTCGAATTGTTTCGGGTGGCTCGGAAAATCCGTACGCCTTGAATGTGGTTCGAGCAGTTCGACTATGTTGATATCTCGAAAACGTATCCATAGAAACAATTCGAGCTAGCCCTTTCTTTCGAGCGGCCCGAAACAATTCGGGCTATCCGATTCTTCCGGGCGGCCCGAAACGATTCGGAGCTGCCCGGATTTTTTAGGCCGTCCGAATTTTACGGTTACTCGGCTCGGCTCGAAAACCGAGTCCCGGCTCGGTGCGAATTTCAAGCCGTCCGAATATTCAAGCACCCGAACAGCCCTAGGGCGTAGGTCTATTCTTATATGGAATGGAGAATATACCGATGCAGAATATATATGGTTACAGGCGTCCACGGTTTATACTTTTTGAGATATTTAGCTTCGAACATTTCTGTAAGTGCCCTATATTTCTGTTAGCGCCTCACATTTATTTAAGCGCCCTTCATTTTTGTATCTTACATTTGTGTAAGCGCGGTATATTCCTGTAAGAAGAACCTCATCTTATGAATCCACTGTGTTGGAGTCGGTAAGACGCTTGCTTCGTAATCTTTTCTGTGTTCTTTTTGTACGGTGGTTCAATCCTTGCCACTGTCAACTCTTCTTTTTCTTTCTCATTTTTGGATAAATGATTTTAATAAATAAAAACGAAATGTGTATCTAATTGTCTAACTTTCAAAAGTAGTAAATAAAATATACTCCACCATAGTGCATTCACAGGATAAGGTTCTTCTAACAGAAATGTGGGGCGCTTACAAATGTTCAAGAGGGTACTCTACTCCCACAGCACTAAAATGTATCTTGTACGTAACTGCTACGTAACCATCATTTTTTGGTCACGTCACGTGGGGGTCACATGAAGGTATCATCAGGGTGGAAATGTCCGCCTCATTTACATTAAGGCACGGTTAAACATATGCAATGCGCGCTACAGAACACCATTAAGGCACGGTTAAACATGTACAACAGCCGCGCATAGCGCGCCGAACACCGTGCGCAGCGAAAATCACGTCCACACATCTGCAATGCGGTGCCGAATTTGCACTTGGGACCCTCCAAAAAGTTCGGTTTTTATGGCGAGACGCGCACTACAGCCGCGCAAATGTTCGTCGATAGTGAAAAGCAGGCCATCACGCGCAAGCGAACGCTCGGCGCGCAGACCCCGTGGCGCGGTCAACCCCCCCTGATGCCGCACCGAATTTTATGGCTTTCGACCCTCGAAGGGGTTGGAATACCATTAAAAGTGGGAAAAATCCAAATTCCACATTTCTCATCAGATCTCTGCGAAAATGGCACCAATGGATTCTCTATGTTTCGCCGATGAAACTAACACCAAGAACGACGTATTTCGGAGTATAATGAAGGAAATTAGATAGTAGTAGTCTTTATTGTGTCCCCTAGGGGTTTACAATCCTCTTACACCCTTACATCTAACCAAAAACAAACAAAAAACAATCCCTACGCACTAACCGCTCTTACTTCTACTTACACCTAAACTTAACCTACTCGCCCGCTCTCTCTCTCTCCCCCGCCTCGCACGCACGCCTCGCTCGCCTCCCCCCCCCCTCCTTTCCCTACCATCCGACCCCCGCTTCCGCTCGCCTCCTGTCGCTCTCAATCTTTACTCTTCCATTCCTCCACTCCACCCCCCCCTCCTTTCTTCCACTCTCCTCATCCATTCCTCACCCCCTCCGTCGTCATTCAACACCTCCCTTACCACTTCCTGCCACCCCCTCCCCTCCCCCCAGTCCGCACACACCTCCCACACGTGCTCCCACGTCTCCTCCCCCCATCCACACACCCTGCACTTCCTCTCCTCCTCATCCCCCCAGTACTTCCCTCCTCTCATCTCATTCCCCAGCCTAAACCTTGCCACTCTCCTCCACCTGCTTTCACCCCACCCCCTCTTCAAATACCCTGGCACCCCCACCCCTTTTACCATTCCGTACCACCTATTGTATTTTGACTCCCTAATCCTTTCCCATCTTTTCGTCTCCTCTAACCTCCTCCCCCTACATACCAACTCTTCCCCCCTCAATTCTCCCTTTCCCCTCACCAATTCCACTTCCTCCACTGTCCACCCTATCTCCTCAAAAAACCCCTTCCTTTCATCCTCCCATCCCCCCAACACCTTTCCCCTTCTCGCCCTACCTTTTATTTCTTCCCAACATTCCCTCGCCAATTCCCCCCCTTGCCCCTCCTGTAACTTCCTCTCATATGTCCACGCCCTCATCCCTGCCCTTCCCCTCATCTTGTCCCGCTGCATTTCCTCCCTTACCATATATCCCGGGGTGCACCAATCCACCCCCAACACCCATCTCAAATATCTCTCCTGCAACCCCTCTACCCTGTCCCTCTCCTTCCATCCCCAAATCTCCACTCCATACCCCACCATCGCCCATACCAATTTGTCATACAACCAAACCCTTTTCCCCCAATCCTTCCCAAACCTCCTCTTCCCAATACCCCATACCTGCCCCATCACCGCCGCCGCTTTCCTGACCCTATCTCTTACATGGGCCTCCTGTCCCCCATTCGCCATCATGGTATACCCTAAATACTGATACTCCCTCACCTCCTCCACCTCCTTACCCTTCCATCTCCATACCACCTTCTTCCGCCCCCCCCCCTTCCTACACCTCATCACCTTTGACTTTCCCACATTCAGCTGTAGCCCCTTTTCGTCCATGTACCTTTGCAGTCTCGCCATCATACCCTTCATTCCTTCCTCATCCGCCGCCACCACCGCCACATCATCGGCATATGCCAGCGTGTACACCTTCCTCCCCCCCAATCTCACCCCTCCCCATCCACCCTTTTCCAGCTCATCATCTAAGTCCGCCAGCAGCAGGGTAAACAAGCTCGGGCTCAGTGGGCATCCCTGCCTTACTCCCCTAGCAGTCCAAAACTCCCTCCCCATCTCTTCCCCCACCCTCACCCTACACACCGTTTCCTTCAAAAGCTCCTTACACCTCTCCACCAGTCCCTCCCTCACTCCCCTCTTCCTCATCGCCTTCACTAACACCTCCCTGTCCACCGAGTCAAAAGCCGCCTTTAGGTCGATGAAGAACACCACCATCTTTCTGCCCTTCCTTGTCACCTGTCTATTTATCAAATAGTTTAACACATATATGTTATCTACGCAACCCCTTCCTCTCCTAAAGCCGGCCTGACTCGGTGGCAACAAATTCTTCCCCTCCACCTCCTCTCTTAACCTCTCTGCCAACACAGACGCGTACACTTTGTACGCCGTCTGCGTTAGCGTCACCCCCCTATACTCCTCTACCCTCTTTCCGGTCCCTTTCTTAACCACTGGTACCACTACCCCTTCCTTCCAATCCTCCACCCAGCCCTCCCCCATCCAAACCCTATTACATATATCCCATAACCACTCCTCCACCTCTACCCCCCCATACTTCCATACTTCGTTCGCTATACCATCCCCCCCTCCTGCCTTCCCATCTTTCAGCTTCCTCACCACCCCTCTCACCTCCTCCTTACTTAATTCCCCCTCATCATCCTCCCCCCTCCTTCTTCCCCCCCCCCCCCTTTTCTCACCCTCCACTCTACTCCTCCCAATAACCCCCTAAAATAGTCCTCCCACTCATGAAGGAAATTAGATGAAAAATTGATTTTCATCATCTCCATTTAACTTCGTTAAAAGTAGCCCCATTTACATGAAATTTGGTATGATTTTCGTCGGAAAAACATAAGGAATCCATTGGTGTCACTTCCATATCGATACGATAAAGAATAAAGAATTATTTTTTTCTGAAACTGGTATGAACCTCAGCCGATCGCAGCGCATTGAGGTCTGAGGTCGCTATCCCATGCTATCCCTTGCCATTGTGGCACTGCTTGTAAACAGGCGACCCTCTAGGACCGTAAGTTTTTCACCACTAAGTTTCTCGACCCGGACCACTTTGTTTTCCCGACTACTTTCCTTATAACATAGAAACGAAAAGTTTCCTCAACATGCGACTTAAACTACTGAAAAGAGCATTAAATAAAGTACCAAATAAACAGCTTTCAATTTTTTTGTTATAACAATTACCTTAAAAAATGCACAGCAGATGTGTGAACGTGATTTTCGCTGCGCACGGTGTTCGGCGCGCAATGCGCGCTGTTGCACATGTTTAACCGTGCCTTAACAGTACGCGTCACATTAAGGTCATACTTTTATATAAATTGTACCTTTCTCTGTTATCTCTCTGTTACGTAGCAACAGGATAACAGCAATAACTTTATTGTTACGTTATAGATAATTACACTATTGGTATTTGGAAGGATTACTTTAATTAAAAAAAAGTTAAATATCTGTTAGAATTTTGTTTATAAACTTTATATTATATATAACATAGCAGTGTGTCCGCGGGAAGACTGGACAGCCGGTTTTCTCCTAAACTATTGGAGATAAAAATATTAAAAAAGTAGGGAATTGCATGGTTCGAGGGGGCCAATTTATTAGCGCGAACGAATTTTGTTTTCGATTATTATTTTAAAAGATACGATGGTCAAGTTCGGTTTTTCAAATGGAACTATTTTTTCTGAAGACCTGAGTTGATAGTGCGTTCCAAGACAAATTCAATAAGCTTTAATGTATACACTTTATTTTCACTGGTTTTTAAGATATTGCGCTTGCAAATTTACTGATTTTCACTGGAAGAAAACTGTCTGGTATAGCACGGACCGGGGACGGTCTTACTGGCTCCACGGGTGGCACTGTCTTTTGAAATAGATACGTACCTGCCAAAGGTCTACGCCAGGCCCAAAGGCTGGACAATTTTTTTCCGTCAGAAATGCTACTTAGGTAGGTACATCTGCGGTACCGAGAAGCGCACCGTTACTTTTATTTCGCACTTGCTTCTACGCTCGGATGGCCGGTTCTTTTGTGAGGGATGCAAGTTCGATTGGTTAGGTTAGGAGGAGTGAAAGTTGCTAGACTAAATTTCAATCATAGGGAGCAGATTGTATCAGAACCATTCGGATTTGCATTCCTCACAAACGGTTGCTCTCTTGAAGAGGCCCTCTTCACAGCAATGCCCACCTTCTCTCGCACGGAATACGTTAACGCTTGCTTTTGTTCTGATATTGAAGCTCGTGTTTATACTCGAGAGGACCACGCGTCGACAGTGGGCTACTTTTCTTCCTGTGTCTCTCCACGAGCCGTGTTGACGGTGGATTGTAGGAGCGTAGATATCTGGATGCCAGTTATTGAATTCAGGAGACGATAGAAACATTTTATTACAAAACACACGTGTACTATAATTAAAGTAAATCGTATTCCTCTCGGGCAGGAGTACTGATAATGATCGAACTTGCGCCCCACTTCGCGCAGACCAATTACACGGAGGGTAGTTGGGTCACACACTGCCCAAATGATACAGGGTAATTCTGGAGCAACGCCCGTCAAGGAGATGCGCTGGTACCCCGTGGCGAGGACAGCCCTTCGCTGTGCCTCACCCGATTTTTATGGCTTTTTCCGGAAAAAGGTACGAATCCTGGGCCGGACGTAGCGAATTGAGGTCGAGCCCCCGCAGGCGAGGGTGAAATATCCATTTGAGCGTATTAAGAAAACCTTTTCTTCATCGTATCGAAAGGGAAGTGACGCCAATGGATTCCTTATGTTTTTCTGACGAAAATCATACCAAATATCATGCAAATCGCACTACTTTGACACAAGCTATTTGTACTCCCTATGTAAAAGTTGTCCGATTTACACGACATTTGTGATGATTTTTATCGGAAAACCCCAAGGAATCCATCGGCGACACTTCCATATCCATACGATAAGGAATAACGAATTGTTTTATTTCATAAAAAGGTAGGTACAGGCTGATTCTGTTGCTGCGCCCGTCACCCCGTGGCGAGGACAACACTCCGCAGTGCCCATAGAATTTTATGGCTCTTTTCGGAAAAAGGTACGAATCCTGGGCCGAACGTAACGAATTGAAGTCGACCCTCCGCAGTCGAGGGTGAATTATCCATTACAGCGTATTAAGAAACCCTTTTCTTCATCGTATCGAAAGGGAAGTGGTGCCAATGGATTCCTTATGTTTTTCTGACGAAAATCATACCAAATGTCATGCAAATCGGACAATTTTTAACGAAGGCAGCTCCAAATGATATAATTCGATTTTTCATGGAATTTCCTTCATTATGGTCCGAATTACGTCGTTCTTGGTGTTAGTTTCATCGGCGAAACATAAGGAATCGATTGGCGTCGTTTTCGCAAAGATGTGATGAGAAATTCGGAAATCCTAGACATTTCTCACTTTTTAATGGTATTCAAACCCCTTCGAGGGTTTAAAGCCATAAAATTTGTCCTCGCCACGGGGTACCTACCGAGGTTCGAACCAAGAGTTTCGAGACTTCGAAGCCGATCACTACTTCGAATCCGTTCAGACTTCGAAGCCGACCAAGACTTTTCAAGAGCTTCGAATCATGTTCGAAGCGCTTCGAAGTTTTCGTCATATATATAGATTCGAAGCGCTTCGAAGCGCTTCAGATCCCATCACTAGCGGCAGGCGGCGGCGGATGACGTCATAGGGATGGCGGAGTGGTGGGGATAGCGCGAGAACCGTTACCGAATCGATATCGGATCGATACCGAAGAAGTGCATCGAGGAGGAACCGCGGGTGAAGGCTACTCTGGAGCGTGGTATCAACCACTGTCGGTAAGGAAGGAAATATTAATTTAAGATATTAATATAAATGAAAAAACAGAATCTCCGGGGCGACGGAGCTCGAACCCAAGACCTCCGCGGTACGAGTCAACCGCCTAACCAACTCCCCCAACGCCAGCTCTCCGACATTAGTCTTCCGTGAATGGTATATATGCAGAGCGTAATAATTTATTTTTTATCGTACGAAGTCGGGAAAGATCGGCTTTTTCACACCGCGTATTCCGAGGATGGGAAAGAGAGAGCAATACTTTAAAAGTTAAAATTCGGAGGAGGGAAAGAGAGAGCAATACTTAGCGTCGCAGCGTCTCGCGCGATCGCGTGTAACACGAATCCTGTGGACAGCCGCGCAGGGTGACGTCATTTAGCGGCGCGAAGAACGAAATAAAATTATGCGGCGTCAGCAGAAATGCTGAATCTTAAAATTATGCGAGGAAAGATAGGTAAATAAAATGATACAATGAAATACGTTTAAGAATATATATTGTTACAAAAATCTAATAAAAGAAAAAAGAAAAATATAAAAAAGAATATAAATATAAAAAGAAAAAAATATAAAATGAATATAAATATAAGATATAAATATAAAATATAAAATATAGAATATAAAAATAGAATATAAAATAGAAATATAAAAATAGAAATATAAAAAACAGAATATAAAATAGAATAAAAAATAAAATGAAATAAAATAAGAAATATAATAATATAAAATAAAATGAATATGAAAAAGAATAAAATAAGAAATATAAAAAAAGAAACTAAATGTCTATAACATTATCGTTTTCATCATCTTCATCGTCGTTGGGGGGCGGCGACGGTGGCGGCGACGGTGGCGATGGGGGCCGTGGGATATAATACGGGGCCCACCTCGGCCCAACCTGTGGCTCCCGCCGCACACGCAGATCCACCGGCTCCCGCAGAACCACCCTGGGCGCCGCCACCATAGTTCATCGCGGTCCTAGATCACAAACACAAACGTTGATATAACAGTGATACATTAAACATATTAAACACAAAGCACACAAAAACAATGCACTACATACCTGTGGAAGTGGCGGCGATGGGCGCGGCGGCGGCGATGGTTGCGGCGACGGCGCGTCGCCCCAATCTTCCGACCAGGAGGGTGACGGTGGTGGTGAACGCTAGAACATATAAACCTACGATTTAATATTGACACTCGATTTAAAAGGTGAAACGCGATAAATGTTAAAATATGCAAAGTACATACCTCAGGGTCACACTCCGGGGCGATTCGATGTAATCCCATTTTCACAAAAAAAAACACAGTAATGTCTCTTCAAAAATGTTGTGTAAAACGACTGGTAGCTGTCGAGCTTTGAAGACAACTGGTCCCGCAGCGCTCATACAATTTGTCACCCATGCCTAAAGTTGCATATGTTGCAAAGTAGGATGCTTTTGTTCTTCACTGGCCACCCTCTCCTTCTATGTGCTCCACCTGCATTTTCGCTGACCATCTTTACCATCTGCATCTTTTTCGAATTATTCACTGACCATCCTATCCTTCTTCGTTTGCATCATTTCACTATACCATACCACTCTGAACGTAAATCGAACGTGAATCGTACCACTCTGAACGTAAATCGAACGTGAATCGTACCACTCTGAACGTAAATCGAACGTGAATCGAAAGTGAATCGAACGGGTAGTGAACGGCTTTGATCGGGTGTCGAACGGGTATTGAACGTGTATTGAACGACATTGATCGGGTATCGAACGGGTATTGAACGGCTTGGAACGTGTATCGAACGGGTATTGAACGGCTTTGAACGTAAATCGAACGTGAATCGTACCACTCTGAACGTGAATCGAACGTGAATCGTACCAATTTGAACGTGAATCGAACGTAAATCGTATCACTCTGAACATGAATCGAACCGCTTCTACATAATAATTATAACTATCGTCTTAATCTAGCATACACCGTATATAGGCGGTTGGGGAGGGTGAAGAAAACACATTTATGCATTAAAAATTGATTATATTTTATTTATGAATTTCTCTCTGGCGTTTAGACCACCAGTTGAATATTTTAAATACATTTTGCAAGGCACAATGCTTTGCGTGTCTGCTACATCGCAGAGTATTAACTACATTTAGTTTATTTAGAGATTTAATATCCTCGTAGTCAATGTCCAGCGTCTCGACGACCACGTCCGCTCTCGTATTTTCATCGAGGAAATCCGCAAGCCAGTTGCGTTTCTACAACCCTTTAACGTATACGATATGGGATGCGTCATCTTCTTCGTCGATTGCATCAGCTACAGCTTTCGAAATTAGCTGTTTAGCCATACTGTACGGAACGTCCCCATCGTCCCACCGTAGTCCATGCTGTTCTGCCACCAACCACCGGATGCTTGATTTGTCGGATTTTGTAAGAAAATATTGCGGCGTCGAACTCCCGAAAATATAGTGCGAGAGAATTGATCCCTTGCGTAGGACAGCCACTTCCTTCGCGACAAATATTCCATCAACGATGAACCCTTGCAGGTCAACAAATGTTGGTACAGCCATTATCAACACAATTTAGAGGTCCGCTCGCTTCCAAGACAGACGGGAGAATGCAGTCTTTCTCGTAAAGCATCTCGATTTTCACGATGAAATTTTTGTATGATTTTGACACATGAGAGGGCAGGCAAGTAGCGTGGCAATTTAATTGATTTTGCGCACCACGTTTGTCAGCGGATTGTATTCAACCACCCTAACGTGCAGAATCAGACAGTAGGCCGTAGTATTTACCGGCACATTCTCTTTACACTCGAATTCTATGCGTACGTCCACGGTGCCATTCTTGATCGACTCATTTTGTCGCGAGCAATCAATTACCACGAGGGGACCAAATTGTAAAAATTCAGCCACGGTGAATAATGTCTCGTTGCAACTATGTCCATAATACGATTTATGGAATTGCGTATACATGTGATACAAGATGGCGTGCTTATTTTTGTCAAAGTCCAAGTTCATGTCATCATATGGGTAAAATTCCGAGTTGAGAAAATGTTTTACATTGGTTAATTTACAGTTGTTGAACTTAGTAACATCTTCAGTCATCACATTCTTTCGACCAGTCTGTAGAACAAGGATCACACATCGCGGCTTCTCCAGCTGCGCAGATGCCTTCACGGCCCACGAATGCTTGGTCGTGCTCTGTAAGATAGGATACTCGTACAGATCCCACGATTGAAAACAAATGCTCAGGTTTTGTCCACTTTCCAAAGCACGTAGCAACGATAGCTTATTAAGGTCGTTCAGCGTCACATGAGGCATCCGCCATTGCACTTTAAGTAATTCAATTTCTGGTTCCAACATCGGTGATTCTATCAGAGCATTGTTGTCGTTGCGCGATCGTATTAAAATCAATTCGTGACGCGCATTAATAATTATGCGTTTGTAGTCCTCGCAAAATCCCAGCAAATATTTGAGTGGGATGCAAAAATTGAAATGATTTTTCACTATTAGCCCATCGCGTCGTTTCAAGCCCCATCCGGCATTCTCCATATTTTTGTCTTCGTCAGATGTCAGCGATACATAGTTCTTAAGGGGGTAAACACGTCACGTGGTCTGGCCGATTCGGCAGGTCGGTATTACAGCAGGTTTTTTCTGCACAGAAATGGTAATACCGATAGATCGACGATTGCCCGGTAAACGCGAGAGGGAGCTGTTTGCTATTTCCGTATTCTATTCTGAATAAGGAAATAAATTCTCAGCTGTTGCGTTGTACTTATAAAAATTTAAACGGAAAGTCGGCTGGTACTGCAAACGTAGAAAATTCATTGTACATTTTAATTACTTGAAATGTGCTTATGCTACAATATTCTACGTTGGCAGTAAGGAATTATAAGTGAAAAGGAAAAATAGATGAGGGCATGTCCCCAGAAAATGAAGTTTGTTAGGATAGACATTTTTTAATTAGCAAAACACTGAAACAGAACATGGAATACACATCCTATGCAGAAAGCAGTTATGAACAAACATATATAAAATTGTGTTTGATGTTGAATCCAACGCGTGATTATTATGTGGTCCCTCCTCGAAGTGACAGAAAATATAACCTATGTATATGCTATAACACAATAAATATTTAGCGGCTATTTCGTTGTATTACGCTACATTTGTGAACTTTTCATCATCCTTCCGAAACATTATTATTACGCCGCAACAGTATCTTTAGGAAATCGGGTATAGCATATAGGTTATATTCTCTGTCACTTGGAGGACCGGATTTTCTGTCCTCGAAGTGACAGAAAATATATCCTATATGCTAGACCCGATTTCCTAAAGATACTGTTGCGACGTAATAATAATGTTTCGGAAGGATGATAAAATGTTCACAAATGTAGCGCAAAAGAACGAAATAGCCGCTCAACATTTATTGTCATATAGCGTATACATAGGTTATATTTTCTGTCACTTCGAGGAGGGGACCATAGACATATATAGACGGTGGAGCGTAAGCTGAGGGGGGTGGCAAGGTTCGCGGTAAGGGGAGCGATACGAGTAAATCGGATAACGCTGTGGTTATGCATGCCGAATGCATCCGAAGCTAACCGACGCGCCTGTATCTGAACCTATGCCTTTACCCCTCCAAGCCTTCCTTCCCCACGCCGATAGTCCCATCTTCTGATCCGTCTATATATGTCTATGGAGGGGGCCATGTAATAATCACGCGCATCCAGCCTACGCATTTTTTTTATGAAAAATTATTTAAATCGGACTATTTTTAACGAAACGGGCTTTCAATTCTGCAAACAAATTTTTCACGTAATTTCCTTAATTATGGTTTGAGTTGTATCATTTTTGGGGCCAATTTGATTGAGAAAGTATAAGGAATCGATTGACGCCACGATCGCAAAGATCTGATTAGAAATTGCAAAACTTCAGATTCATCAGTGCTTAGTGCGCAACATTGTATGGCCCCGCTGGTTTCAAGCGTCGAAGCCGACGAAACTCAGCGAGACACATGTGTAAAATAACATATTTGCAGTTTTATAATTGAAGATGTAGTGAACGTTACAGGACTGTCTTTATATATGGCTCTCACAAACAAAATCGCCTGACTTGTTAGACATGAAACCGGGCATACAAATGGTTGCGCATATCGCCGAAAGCATCAGAAAGAATATGTACAGTCTTCCAATGTTTCAATTGTTGAGAAGCCTTTGGGCTCAGTTTATCGGGAAAGACCTACCCACCCCACTGTTTTGCTTTCTCGTTGCGAGCGTGGACCTTCGGGTCCTAGTAGACCGCCCGTTGACAGCCGAGAACAATAAAACCGACGAGCTAGATAAAATACCCAGTACAGAAAAATAAAATGTTCGTGTTTTTGATAAGTATTGATGAAAGTATTACCGATGAATTTTTTAGGATTTCCCGATGAAAATTATATCAAACATGGAGCAATTCGATCAATTTTTATTGAACGTAGAGTGTGTTCTAATCATGTATTCATAAGAAAAAATAGACTGAATTGCTTCGTGTCTTGCCTCACCAACAATCCATGAATGGTAACACTCTCATCAAGGTGTAATGAGAAATTTTGAACATTTCGTATTCAGTACTGGATGACTCAAGTCGCCGTCGACCGAGGGTGTACCGCTGGTGCGCTATTTCACTCGCACTCGGTTCACATCGTGCGGTCTCCTTGTCAAGCGGTTCGAGCGAGGGCCCTGATAGGGGTGAATTTATTTGGGAAATAAAAGTCGCGTCATTCATGACACCTACTCGCGAACAGATATACATATGTACGAGAAGAAACAATGCAATTGCCCGATGACTTGAAGCAACATTTCAATAGGTAAATGCATGAAACTCTGGGATCAGGAATTCCGAACCCAGTGGGGCATATGTAAGAACTGGCGATATTCAACAATAGTTCGTCGTCTAAATTTTACAAGTATTTATTTGACGTGAATATAAAGTTTGTTAGCAAAGTCTTTCTCGATTTGAGTTCTGTAGAAGGCTGATTTTCCTTCGCCATGGAAAGTCCCCTCTTGGCCTTCTCGCTGGCAATCATGCGACTTGCTGAGTTTCGTGGGCTTCGGCGCTCGAAACCAGCGGGGCCATACAATGTTGCGCGCTAAGCAGTGACAAATCTGCAGTTCTGCATTTCTAATCAGATCTTTGCGAAAGTGACGTCAGTCGATTCCTCATGTTTTCTCGATCAAATTGGCCCCAAAAATGATATAATTCGGACCAAAATTAAGGAAATTACGTGAAAAATTTGTTTGTAGAAGTGAAAGCCCGTTTTGTTAAAAATAGTCCGATTTAAATTATTTTCTGCCAATATAACCGGGAAAATGCCAAGAATCCAATGGTGTCACTTTCATATTGATACGATGAAAAATAAACAAATTCTGTTTCTTTATAATCGATGACACATCGCCGAGCACGACGATCTCGCGCGGCTCGGGACACAAAGGTTCTCGTCGGTTATTCGAACTTCTAAGATCGTATTCAGATTTATTGGCCGGTGAGTTTCGTAACTAGGGGTGTGCGGTTACCCGATGTTTCGGGCTCGGGACGGGCCGGCAACTTTCGGGCGGGATCGGGCGGGGTCCCGATACTTTCGTATTGCTCGAGATCCCGACAGTTTCGGGACCCCGAGACTCGATTCGGGCTACAAGCATAGCCGCCATGAGCGGACAATTTGATTTCAGGTCGGCTCGGCAAAACTCGGACGCGATCGGACGATATCGTTACCAGTAATAGATTAAAATTATTACCTGAGAACATAGAAAAATTATGTTTCTTACACGTTAATTTGAAATAATAAAATATTCGCCTCCTGTATATTGTTGTTATTATGAAACATCCAGGAAATATTCCTTTTTGTATGCTTATAGTTCGTACGTTTTCTATTTTAAATCTGAACCTATCCGGAAAAAGATAATACCCTATATATTCCCTTTACCTAAAGTACTAAGTATGAAGTATATTTTATTCAGATTTTAAAATATTGTCGATATAAAAATAGTCTTCTTCCCAAGTTCTGAACATGGTATTTATTTAAGTACGTATATGGACGTATTCAGTATTCACAGACTATTTGGTAGCAATGAATATACATATATATGTAAATAAATAATAAGATACAAATTATGATTCAACAGGAGACAGAAAGGTAAAAACTTATCACTCTGGTATCGATATAAATGATATACATAATTCTTTCCGTCTCGGTCCGCTCGTAATAGCTGGCTTTCGAGCCGATCGTGTCCGAGTTTTGCCAAACCGACCTGAAATCAAATTGCCCGCTCATGGCGGTCATGCTTGTAGCCCGAATCGAGTCTCGGGATCCCGAAACCGTCGGGATCTCGAGCAATACGAAAGTATCGGGACCCCGCCCGATCCCGCCCGAAATTTTCCGACCCGTCCCGAGGGCCGAGAATCCGAGCCGCGGGACGATCCGCACACTCCTATTCGTAACGCGTATTCTCTCGTCATCGCAGAACACGAGTGAGCCAGAAGTGGTGGGGATAGCGCCAAGCTTCTGTCATGTATAGGCCAAACCGAGCTGAAGCGTAGAAATACACGCATCAGAATAGGTGTGCCTTAGGCCTTAGCTCTGAAAAAATTCAGGAGCTTTATTGGTCAGAACATTGATTCTTTTTCGATAGCTTCATCTCGTATTGGTCTACGCATTACTTCGTGACGCACACAACTACATATGTACTACGCTGACAATAAGAATAAATAACAGCCACACGTCTACGTTCAGACGGGGCCGAGCAGCATTCCCGTTACCCCACCATACCCTTCGGTGGCTAGGGAACTCCAACTGACAAATCCACGATCGTCAGATGGTGATAGCTGATTTCTCCTCGATCGCTGTTCGCGAAAACGAATCGACCGGCCAATATATTTGAATACGACCTTAGGATAAAGATATAATGAAAGATGAAAAATTATTCGAAGCCAAAGATGAAAGGCCTTCGAATAAACAAAGGAAACTAATAAATACCCGAAGCTAAATAGAATTTTAGATTTAGGGTACACACACCCTCCCCCAAACCTCGTGTCGATCGACCACTGGGACCATTCGGAAGTATATTCTTTTAATTAAATAATGCCCATCTCTGCATAGGAGCGTAAAGAATTACGAAAAAAATCAAGGAGTCAACTGTTGACCGGTTTGGAGACTTTTCCTTGTTATATGTTATATACAATAGTCGGAAGAATAATAATAAATGCAATAATTATATTTTCTGAAAATATGATATCAGTAAATCACTACTTCCAGTGTTATTAAAAAATTCCAATCTCTTTTTTTATTTGAAATAATGTGGCCATATAATTATAACATATATTCGGCAGCGGTGATGTATGTGTTACAGTAAAAGCGTGAATTTAGTAAATGTAGACAATTCCCAGCAGTTCCTAGTCAATGTATACCTAAAATGCATATAACCTAACCTAAAGTCGTCCGAAAATGCATGCATTGACTGCATCACGCTTTTACTGTGGCTTGTGTATCCAGCTAACGCTTCAGTTTTGCTATGATTCCACGTTGGCAGTCCTCCCGAGTAGGCGCCATCTCGTGTCCACTAGCTCAACTAAATTTGTCACGTGACTTGCTCTGTATTATCGCCAATATGGCGGAACTCGTATTTGGGAATGCAATCACGGGGATACGTTTTTCGTCCTTATATGAACAGATTTTAGGCTGGGTGAGGTCTCATTCGAAAGAGGAAGGTTCGAGACAGCCCGCTCTGGTCATCGTTTGAGCCACAAAACTCTTTTAGTGACCTAAAAATACTTGGATTCCTGCGGGTGTATTTTGTCGACTTTTGCTCTACTTTGAACACTCATATTATTAGATATCAACACAATCTTGTCGAACCATGACCAGAGCGGGCTGCATCGAACCTTCCTCTTTCGATTGAGACCTCACCCAGCCCAAAATCTGCTCATATAAGGACGAAAAACGTATCCCCCCAAACCCATGTTTCGGGCACATTATGTGGGTATTACAGCGCGCTGCATTACCCGTGTCTACCCCCTTAAGCGTGCTAGTTATTCCAACGTTTCTGTTACGATCAATCTCCACACCGTTCAGCTCGTATCGAATCTCGTCGAATAAGAACGCCACACAATTATTTCCCAACGTCACCGTTAACGCATCGTTTTGTTTATTTATCTTCAATTTCCCCTCCACATAGAGGAAACTTTCACACGGTAATGTGTACAAATCCTGCTGTTGTCTGGGTATTCTTATCTCATCGCTGTATCCAAACGTTGTGTTGATATATGGGTTGTATGTGTGAGTCTCGAGCTTGATGATGCGATCATCAAACGTCGGCTTCCCTCCAATGCTTAGAATATTAGCCATTTTTTTTCAACTTATATGCGCACAATGAATCCCAATGATCTCAAAAATGCAATGTTCGCGGCACTGAGCCTCTTCTTTTTAGCGTGATCAGAGCTGTTGCAGTTGTTGTTGTTGTAAACAATTTCACTTGGAAGAAACGAGTTTCTGGAGTCGTTCAACACAAGCATCTCTTTCGCACCATACGTATTATCGTCGGTGTCGCACGTGCAGTCTGATGGTAATCTCTTCACCTCGAAAATCTAGCAACCGTCCGTCTTGATCCACAACGCGTATCGTTAGATCCGTAATGACCTGTGCGGTGATTGGAAGGTAAATGATCTGTGCGGGCGTTTCCGATATCTTATATACTGGTGGAACTCGTTTGCCATTGTTGTACGCGCCAGCGGTCACGCTACATTCTATGCGGATAATGTTCACGTTCATGATATTAATTGGATCGTCTGATTCGTGCCACCGCCCTGGTTCTAATATCCGATTCGTCGAGAAGCCCAGTAGCGATCCAATGTTATTGCGCTTCGTAAAATCTACGGCGAACGAGCAGTACAGCTCGCTTTTCATGGTGTTGTTGTTGGGGCGCAACACTATAGGATACACATCGTTGTCACCATTACTGATGTCATCGAGATTTTTAGGATACCGCTCGAGTAATCGCTGTCTCAAATACTTGGCAATGGCGTCTAGTTCGTAGGAGCCGTGTGGAATCCTAATAGTTTCAGGACTGGTGTCAACACTGCTGTTTTTGATGCCATAGTTTACGACGAAGTAGAAGTTATCGTTGCTCCAGTCGATGTTCGGTATTGTATGATAAGTTTCAAAGGTTGTTAGGCCAAGCTCGTAATCATCGTCGCTCAAATCTATGGGTGGAAAGTAGCTCACCGCGAGGGTGCTACTCTTGCCAGTTAGAGTGAATGTTAGCGACATATTCAGAGCTGCACGGCTCGACTAGTACTGAATCATAGTGGTGGGAAGTCAATCCTTAAATTTGGTGTCGATCGTTTGTAGAAAGCGTAGACATAGTTGTCCACAATTGCTCTGATTGTACTTCTGATAAGACGTTCGATTGTATTCAATTTTCACAGCATCTTTATCCAGATATTGTACCAATTCCTTAGGTGGTCGAAGATTCCCAAAGCTGTCGAAATATATAGCTCGACACCCTCTCTTCGCATATGCCACCCAATGAGTCCCCGGCCCCTCGACATTGTCCAAATTTACGATACCGCTCTCGTTTCGACGTACTCCTCCGGCTGGTAGTGCATTGCGCATAAAAACACCTCTAAAGAATGGAATACGCATACGTTTTGCCAACTCCTCCAATTGCGCATCGGTAGTTAGGCCCGCAGGTATTTTTATATTCTTTTCGGCGTTTTTTTTTTTCGTTTCGATATTCCCGGTCCACGCTTGTATGGCGTGAGATAAAGTCCACGGCCTTCCATGGAGCGATTATGACGTTGCATTTCCTGCAACAGATGCTGCGCCGCCTTATTATCGTTTACCGCCTTGGCGATCCCCGTCGCTCCACCAGCTAACGATCCGAGAACACCTAGCAGCGGGAGAAGTGGTAATGTACCACCCCGTTTTGCCACCGGAAGAATCCGCTTTTGCGATGCTCTCTTTGGAGTCCTTTTGCGGGTTTTTGTTTTCATCCCCATTCCGATTTTCGTCTTGGCCTTCATAGTTGCCCAAATAGCTGTAGCAGCACCTCTTTCGCCCAGAGTCGAGTCTCGCGCAACGATGCGTTTTCGCGCTTTGTCAGCGAGAACTTTATCTGCCGCGTGCCTTTCACCGAGGTCGTTGCTACGCGAATACGCAATATCGTGTTCGCGACACGCTGCGTCCAACGGATTGATGCCTCGATCACCTCGAGCCAATCGTTTTATCAGATGAGTTCCTGAACCGCAAAACTGGTATCCCGGGATATGTAATTCGATAGGTAGCGTGTTTATCGCCCGATTTAACAGACCACAACCTTTCTTTACTCTCGTCGGTGACATTCGCTACAGTTTTTAATCAATGGTGCCGGACCGTCGATATGCGTTCGCTGCCAAGGGCGGTTATAATGTTCCAAGCACCGACGATGCTGCTGAACCTCAGAATCGACTTTTATATGCTCCGGGAGTCGATCCCACAACTGGTCAATGTGTCTGCCAAACTCGCGCAGTAGAATAATCTTTGGTATATATTTCAACTGCTCAGAGGTTAGGTCTCGAAAATCGCAATTATCCGACAGGATCAGAAGCATTTTGAATACTGAGCTGTCGTGTTTCGGCGCGGACCTATAAATAGGGCGCGTCGCCGCTTCGACGTATCAAAATCATTTTTCACAGTTCACGGAGAGGATGCGATTCGTGCGACAACCTGTAACGATACGCGTGACAAATTTTGACGATAAATTGCAAATGATGTCCCCGATTACAAGACGCAGACATGGTAGCATGCTACCAAACACTATCCGCTGCCTAATTTGCGGTCCATCAAATTGTGGAAAGACCAACGTGCTGGTGAGCTTGTTGGAAAGTCCACACGGCATCCGCTTCGAGAACGTGTGCGTGTATTCCAAGTCGTTGCAACAGCCGAAATATCAGTATTTGGAGAATTTATTGACTCCGATAGATGAAATTGGCTACTTTACGTTTTCAAATAACAGTGACGTCATCCCACCGAGCGAATCGCTTCCGAATTCTATTTTTATCTTTGATAACGTGGCATGCGATAAGCAAGATATGATAAGGGAGTACTTTGCAATGGGGCGCCACTCGAACGTTGACTGATTCTATCTCTGTCAAACGTATGCAAAGATTCCTAAACTTCTTCTACGCGAAAATGCAAATCTGCTGATTCTGTTTAAGCAGGATGGTACCAACTTGAAACATGTGTACAACGATCACGTAAACACTGATATGTCTTACGAAGATTTCTGCGCTTTGTGTCGTAATTGTTGGCAACGGGAGTATGGTTTCGCGGTGATAAACAAGGATAGCACGATGTCCAATGGACGTTATAGAAAGGGATTTAACGAGCTTGCCGTATCGTGAGATGGTCAATTGTCATCAGCACGTCGGTGGGAAAGCAACATCTGCGGTACAACGATGATTGATATCGATACTCTGAAGATTAAGGATCGCGAGAGAATAGCGAAGGAAATTGAAAAAACCAGCGAAGCCATTCGCCAGAAATATCAGGCTTTGAAGACTGTCAAGATGGAGGAAGATGTCGCGTTCGAGAGATACTTCAAACCTATCGTCGAACCCTTAAAGCATATTGCGGAAAATACCGCAGCGACAGAAGATGACACATCACCGCTGATGAGCACAGACGTTGAAGAGAATGAAACATTAACGCCTAAAACAAAAATCCCATCGAAAGGGAACACATCGCGTAAGGCAAAGAGGAAACGACACACGTTATCGGAATATTCACCCGTAACCTCCACACCGGTTCAATCGAAGCGGAAGCGGCATAATGCTACATCAAACGAGTCTCCCGTTCCTCCCGCGCCAATAAATACATTTCCTCGTGTACAATCGCTCTCAACCATTGATGATGACGTTTTCGAAACTGGTCCCAACGAGCCGTTGGCAAAATCTGTTAGGCAACAACTCCAAACACCCGAGGGACAAGAAATGTTTCGCAGCCATTTCGGTCCGCTAGTGCAAAAATACATGAGCGCAATCCTAAGTGGTGATAAGAATACATCAAGTGACTATGTGTACGGCGTATACTTTGACGATAGTAGACCCATGCTTGAGGATAAGGCTTTCGATATGGACAAGGATGACAATATAATCATAGATGGTGTAAAATACAGAGGAACAGTCGGCCTTTACGAACTGATTTTCAAGAGAATTCCTGACGATACTGTATGCACCGATGCCGATAAACAAAAATACAAAAGTATACTGCTGGCGACAAACGCCCACAGACGCGATCATGTCGCTAAAAAGCCCCCATTGAGCAACAAGGGATACAAGTACAAACATGTAATTGCACCGCTACTCCCTAGCGCATCGGCTAGTATAGCAGGGAAAGGTCTAAGGACACCGCGAGCCATGGTGGTAAACGATAACAAGATCGATTACGTGCACTGGGACGATCCCAACGAGCTGGTGGATCGGTTGCGTTTGCTGGAAGTGTCGCGCCAGGCGGGTAACAACTCTCATGATCCTGAAATTCTATCTATTCACGAGGAACTCCGCGAGATAGGCCTCATTATATAAGTTAAACCGCACATCGATGATGTGCATAGTATGCGTCGAGATGCCGATCAACAAGTTTGGGGTATCGCTCGAGAAGAGTGGAGCAGCTAGAATGGACTGTTACAAATGGAACGGTGTGCTGCGAAATTACAAGCGAGATAACGCTCTTTGCGTGGTTGGTGCCGACTTTGATGCAAAATCACGCAAGCTACGACGCGTAGCTCAGCCGGTAGCCGACACCGATGCCGTCAATAAACTATACGTGGAAAAGAGCATTAAACTTTTGAGAGAGCAGCAGGAAGAATTAGAGAGGAAGCTGGTCGTGTTTCAGAAAGATATGCTGACATTGCAAAACAGCGTTCAAAAGATATCGCAGGCGTTGAATTCTATCCCACAGCCGGACAACGAAATTCGTAAAGTTAAAGAGGCTATAACCGCTTTTGCTACGGAGCAGCAACTTGTCCAGAATTTCCTGGGACCGACGGGAAGCACATAATGCACTTACACGATAATTATCGCATCATTCGTGTCCAAGACACCTCTGCGATCAAACATGCAGCCATTATTGAAATCCAAAAGTAAAGAAAACCATAGCCACAAAAAGCGACAACTCGTTGAGGAATTGCACGCTCCAGCTCGAAGACATTTCCCACGGAGGCGCGTCATAGTGCATGGATACGATGATCTGTGGCAAGCTGACATTGTAGAAATGCGTCCATACTCGCGATTCAACCAGGGTCACCACTACATACTCACCGTCATCGATGTGCTGAGCAAGTATGGGTGGGCGTTACCGCTCAAGACTAAAAGTGGCGCTGAGGTGACTAAAGCGTTTGCAAAGATATTTAGAGATCGATATCCTAAAAATTTGCAAACCGATCAAGGAAAAGAATTTTACAACGCCGATGTGCAGAAACTCTTTACAAAGCACGACATTAATCATTATTCGACGTATTCGGTGATGAAGGCCTCCGTCGTGGAACGTTTCAATCGAACATTGAAGAACAATATGTGGAAAATGTTTACGCTCAATGGAACCTACAGATGGACCGATGCGCTACCGCGTCTGCTTACAGAGTATAACGCACGATAACATAGAACCATCGGAATGCGTCCTTGCGATGTTACCCCTGCGATCGCCGATAAGCTGCTAGCCACCGTGTACAGCAACATAAAGATCGCTGCTCCAGCGAGATTCAAGTTGGGCGAGTTTGTGCGCGTAATCAAATTTAAAACCATCTTCGATAAAGGCTATAACCGAATTGGACAACGGAGGTGTTTGAGATAGCCAAAGTACAGCCAACTAATCCCGCGACGTATCTGCCGGTCGATTCCTGTGGAAAACCTGTTGCCGGAGGATTCTATGAACACGAGCTGCAACGCGTCACCGATCCTGATGTGTATCTAGTGGAAAAAGTGTTGCGTAGAAAGGGGGATAAGGTGTACGTCAAGTGGCTGGGCTTTGATAAATCACACAATTCTTGGATACATAAAACTAATGTATTGTAAAATAATAATACATGGTTCAATAAATACAATGATACATATGTAAATGTGCAAACAATTTTTATTTTTACACATTAAGGCTGCCGTCTCAAGTTTGTTTTGGTCCGAATCGATCGAAGCGTCCCCAGTAAACAAACGGACCCTAATGAAATTACTCCGATCGATAAAAAGAATTTGTACAGCAATGACATCTTCAGGTACTCTGGGTAGACGAATTTTTTACGCATAGTTGCCACATGTTCTGTACTCTCTTTCTCTGCCGCGCTGTTGCCACAGCTCCTTCTATTGAGAATTCTTGGAGGAATACGGCACGAGAGCTGCGTCTAGGCAGGGATCGACGGGCTCCGGTTACCGCTGATGGAGGGGGGAACACCTACAGGAGCGGTGGTTATGAGTGCGGAACTGCGAACGGCAGTCACGCACACATAACCACCGCTCCTGTAGATGTTTCCCTCTGCATCAGCTGTAGATGTAGCGCGTCCGATTGCTGCGTCTCTAGCCTCAGAGCCTCGCTGAACGTAAAGGAGGATAGCAATAATGAAAGATAGAGAGGTTGAGTAGTGAAGTTAGGAAACATGTCAATGAAACAATACTAATTTGCGTAATAGTTTTTATCTATACATTGAAGGATGTAATATTTTGTATAATCAGTGTGCAAATTCAAAGCATACAATTTCAATAAGGTACATCACCGAAGTGTACACGCCGATCGTAATGAAATTTATGAATGCTATAATTCTTCTAAAAACATATGACGCTTTCTTTTCATCTAACTATACATCAAATTATCTTTTATATCAACAAGAATTGTCTATTGTTTAAATACAAATTTAGTAATAATTTTTTTAAAACATCAATTTGGACAAAAAGTACATTTCAATTCAATACTTTGTACGTGCTTTCCCTCGGAATTGTTATTCCACGGATGTAAAAATTTATCAATATAAACTAGTGATCAGTACTAACAATACGTATATTTTGGAATGTCTCATTAAACGATTTTATTTAGCTACGATCCTTTGTTTGTTTGTATGTTTGATTTAAATCTGGAAACTCAATTATCCACTTCCAACCATCCAATTGTCTTGAAACTTTGCAGAGGTGCGTAGTTTGGATGAAAATACAAAATTATGAAAAAAATTCCGAAGGGGTGAAAAAATTACCTCGTCACCAATAAATAATAACCCATAACAACAAATCGAATCGACTTAAAATCAACCATTCTTTATGTTACCGTTCTTTACGAACTTTTAGCACTGTATAGTTCAAACAAACTGTTAAACTGCATACAGCAATAAAAGATATTTGTAACGAAGTTTGAACTATGAAATGTAAATCCACGAATACTAAAAACTAGAAAATAAAAAAAATTATAATAAACGATTTTATTAAAAATGCATTGAAAACTAAAAAATAATTATTTTTTTATACTATAATTTCGATGGTTTATTTTCACTTTAAATAAAATCGTGGAGCAGGATATTTCGCAAATAAATTCATTTCGACACTTGATGCTGTACTAAATTGATTCATATTCTGTTATGAAATATCCTGGCCCACGTTTTTATTTAAAGTTAAGAAACACCATCGAAATTGTAGTACAAGAATAGAAGTATTTTTTAGTTGTTAGTGCCTTTTTGCCAAAATCGTTTAACAGAACAGTTTTTTATATATTTTTTGTCTCTAATCAAGTTGCAGTCATCACAATAAATAAATCCAACTTCATTGGAGAATTGAAATTCGACACTCAAGCTTTCGCCCCCTTGAAATGGACAATTACAGATAAAAACGTGTATATTTTTCGAAGAATACAGTATTGTCTTGTTAGCGGCTCGGTTTGGTGTACACGATGTGGACTTTTCTCTATCCCCACCACTTCTGTCTCACTCTTGTCCGGCGAAGGCGAGAGCGAGCGAGAGGCACCGAAAGCGAGCAAGAACGGTACGAGACAGACGACGGGATGATGTTTTGTCTCGCTCCGTCTTTCAGACGCCTGATACTCCGTCCTTTGCGTCCGCGCCCGTCGCGCAGGCAAAGCGTACCATCTCGCTCCCCCCTTCGGTCAGAAAGAAGCGAGAAACGAACACTGAGAATTCGGGCTCTGTTCACGATACGGGCTCAACGCCCGCGCCGGTCCCGACCAGCGATCCGCTAACGAGACAATACTGTAATATTATCTTCTCTCATTCTGGGTAATTCCTCTTCTCCATTGGCGGTCTTCCTACAATTTTGCCAGATCGCTTATAATGAAATCTGACGTATGGCAGTGTGGATCTGTAACACATTGTAATGGAAATATTTAATTGTTGTTTTATAAGCGTTCAAAATTTTACCGTAGAGTTATAAAGTGTCAAACATTACCTGAAATATGGTACTTATTATTTCATGTAGCATTTCATTTGCCCTGGCATTACTGTCCCATGCATCATGTGCGCAGTAATTTTATAAAAAGTTCGCCTGTAAGAAATGATCGCAGACATTTCAGTAAGTTTGGTATAAAAGTAAAAGTTTGTTTCAATATTTCGTCGAACATCATGCATACCTGCGATGCTCGTATGTGCCAGCCTGGCGTCCTTTGACCAAACCGGACTCGGCACCCTTACGTATACCCTTTTCTTCTACCTTGCCTCCGTCTTCTGTCTGTCTGTCTGCTCCTGTGAACTTAAAAATGTGTCTGAAAAAATTAAAGTGTGAATTAAATTTATTATTTCCCTCGTCACTTTCTGGGGAAAGTTACGGCGGCGTCGATCGACTCGCGTGATCGTACGATCCGCGAGGAAAAGTGCGATTGCTGACACTTGTGACCACTGACACAGTCAGTGGCCCTGCACTTTACAGTGCGGTGCGACGCCGGATTGATCAAATTTATTATTTCCCTCGTCACTTTCTGGGGAAAGTTACGGCGGCGTCAGTCGACTCGCGTGATCGTACGATCCGCGAGGAAAAGTGCGATTGCTGACACTTGTGACCACTGACACAGTCAGTGGCCCTGCACTTTACAGTGCGGTGCGACGCCGGATTGATCAAATTTATTATTTCCCTCGTCACTTTCTGGAGAAAGTTACGGCGGCGTCGATCGACTCGCGTGATCGTACGATCCGCGAGGAAAAGTGCGATTGCTGACACTTGTGACCACTGACACAGTCAGAGGCCCTGCACTTTACAGTGCGGTGCGCCGGTTCGATAAAATCAGAGTTTCGCTATTTTCGGAGGGAGACCTCTTTCACTTTTTCGAGCTTTTCGCTTTTTCTTTCGCTCTTTCTGATAGTATAAATTGAGGCTCCCGAATAGGCATGCATCTATTGTGCCGGCTATCAATTAATTCCGGTAGCATGCATTCTAAATAAAATTGAACCAGTTTTGGCTCCATTTCTCTTTTCCAAAACGCATCATCTCTCTCTACTTTTATAGATTTCAGCCCCTTCGGAGTCCAAATGCAAAATATACAGTACTTTCGGTCAGTAATATGTAACTGGCCTTGTACTTGATAAAAATAGAGATGCGTTTTGTTCATTGAAATACCTGTTTTACGTGTGAACATGCGTCGGACAGCGGGAATTTTTTCCATAGCTTCTTCCGGCGTAAAGTTCTCCGCTGATTTGGGGCATTTGATTTCCACAATACCCTCTTGACCGATGATTCCATCCGGTGAAGCTCCTAAGAAGGGGATGCAGCTGTCGATGAAAATTCCACATTCTGCAATATCTTTATATTGCTTCTTCAATTCTTCGCGAGCAATCTTCTCGCATTCTTTCCCGTATTCCACCGCTGGTGCACTAATTAACTTTGGATACACAAATGATTTCACTGCATTTGCGCATAGCGTGTCAGGTCGGCGACGGCACACTTGTCCAAAATTGGATGCTGTCAACAATTTGGACCTATACTGCAACCATCTGCGGTTCTTCGCTTGTCCGATGGTTTCGTCTTCAATAGCATGTCTTTTGCCTTGCCACTCACTGAGCATTTGCATATGCTTTTCCCGCTCCAGTTCATACATTTCTGATGGCATGTCTGGCTTCTGTGCATTTTGTCCATAATCGGAATCTTTCCGCGAGGGCAATTGCTTGCGTACATATCGCGCAACCTTCGTTTCCTTCTGTTTTGCAGCTCTCTTTTCCTTTTCTTTCTTCTTCTTTTCTTCCATTTGGCGAACAACCTCGGGCGTTTTCTTATTCATTACCGCGTTCAATCGCGAGTGCACTTGGTTACTGTTGTACTCCACGACAGCAGCAGCACATCTTCCTGTATAGGATCCTCTTTCGGCGAAATTTAATCTTTTTCCGCCAATGTACTTGGCAATTATTGCGTTCAAACTTTCCACAGCGTTATTATTGGTGTTGTAGAGTAAACTCTCCGCATGAGCTAACAGTGTACGAAGTATTTCTTGTACGTCCTGGTACACACCAATATTCATCAATTCTGGAACGATGTTTCTTTGATTCTCTTTATTCTTTCCATCGCAGAAATATTTGAGTCGTGCACACTCTTTGTGTTCACCAAACACGTGGCTCGGAACATTCTGCATGTCGTCATACAAATTCTTCGTTTTCTCCTCGATTGCCACATTCTGATTGTATCGAAACTTTGCGGCTTTTACGACGTCCGTGCGTATCCGGCGAATGCTACTTTCCACAGCTTGCCGCAATGGCCCAGGTGTAGTCTTCTTCACAATCGCTTTCATTTTGTTGCAGAAGTTTCGCAACAAATGATTCGTGCATTCAATTTTTTTTACGCGAATCTGTCTCTTATATGGGTCTGCATCAATAATCTTCTTATACACGCTGCTGTCCCCATCACCAATCAGAGTAGAATAAACGAGCCCACGTTTTTCTACGCTAGTATTGAATCCTTCTACTATAGCATCGCTTTCCATAGCAGTCGATGCTCGAGATGTGTTCCAGTTTTTGAAACATGTGTGCTTTCGGGGTTCTTTCTCGTTTTTCGCAGCAATCCGACAAATTCTGCAAACTTTATTTCGAACGCCGTAAAATAAAACTTTTTTCGTGTGATAACCAACTATCACGCCGACTCCAGACGCAGAATCGTAACATCCACTGCGGTAGGATCTCTTCATCCAGCTTCCGTCGGCCACAACGGGGATGTGAGGGGTCCCTGATCCGGGAAGAACGTCGCCTCTTTCAATCGCCAAACGTTTTTCTTCTTCAGCCGCTGCTAACATCTCTTCTTCTGCAGCGGCAATTGCGGACTTAACAAATTCATCGTGATTTTTCACGAAGTCTTTCTTCGACATGCAACGTATGTTCACTCCCGCCAAAGTGTGTTCCAAGTGGGCATAGTTGCCTCCACATAAAATTGTTGCATTAACGGCGCCCTGATTGCAATCCACTTCTTCGGCTTCGTCCGATTGATTGCAGATTTCAGCTTTGTAATGGCATAAAGTGCACATTACGCTGAAGATGCTCTTGAAGCCACGCCGTTTCACACCAGTTATTCGTAGGTGTTCAATGCCACATTCTTCCCTATTTTTTGCATGCTTACCTATTTTTTGCAATTGAGCAAGCACATTTGGGAAATTCATTATATCGTTGCTATTTAGGAGATGCGATTGCTCTTGCGGCTCGTCCTTCGCAACTTTTTCTACAACGAAGTGTTCTTCTTCGTTGCTTTCTACATCCGTGCCTTCTGGTATTTCGGTTCTCAGTTCATCCAGCGCCTCTTCAGTTTCTCCCGAACTGGCCGTATCAGTGTCTTCATCGGATGACGAGTGCATTATCTCTTGGGACGTATGATTTCGTCCATCGGATGTTGATGCTTCCTCCACCATACGTTCCTCGGCCACTTCTTCTGAATGTTGTCCTACGGCAGTGTCGTCTGCCGTTTTTGCTCTTTCCTGTTTGTTCTGAAGGGTCAAAAGCCTTCTCTTTGCACAGTGTGCCTTCCGTCTCGATAATCTCTTTACGGACGGATGTAAATGTCGCGAACGAAACGGAGGATTACTGTCCATATCTTCTGACACGTCCTGCATAGTCACATTTCGAGTGTCACTCATTTTACACTAAACCAACAAACACAACACAAACACAATACAACACAACGCAACTCAAATCAAAATCCTTCTGCCCGTTTCAAAAAAACGTAAACGCGAACCGTGAACGTGAAACGTGAATCCAAAGATTCGTATATGGTGCATTCTGAAACAAATGACGCTCTACAAACCAGGCAACGGCGCAAACAGTCCGCTGCGTAGAGAGTCAGTCCAGTCAAAGCACGCCAACCAAGTACCGCGGACATCTATGGAAAATATGAATAATGTAAGTATTATATTGTATACTGTTATACAAAGTGATTCTCTGACTAGAGTCTTCAAAGGCGATGCCGCCAATAAGCCGCTCCTCGCTGAGTTTCTTGGATCGGACTATTTTTAACGAAGTTAGCTTGGGGCCATTTTCATCGGGACGGCATCAGGAATCGGTTGACGCCATTTTCGCAAAGATCTGATGAGAAATGCAGAACGTGAAATTCGTCACTTCAACGAAACTCAGCGAGGCGCGGCTTATTCGCGGCATTGTCTTTACGACTCTAGCGAGAGAACCACGCTGTGCAATTTTTTTTAATGATTAGTAGTGTTATGTGCTTTATTTAGAAAAAATTATATAAAAAATATTTTATGACGTTAATATCCACCTAATTCACTTTAAATAAAATCGTGGGGCACGACATTTCATAACAGGATATGAATCACTTTAATAATTCAACTTCTAGTTGCACATGGTGCCCCACGATTACTATTTGCCATAAAATAATACATTCATTATTTCATTTCCAGATCAAGGATGCATTGACCTGGCGTCAGCCGGGAAATGAGAAGGAGGGAGAGAGAGGAGAAAAAAGGAGAGAGGACACAGACAGAAAGGAGGAGGAAGTGGTGAAAGAGAGGGAGATGGGGAAAATGTTGAAGGAAGCGGAGGAGGAGAAAAAGGAGGAAGAAACAAGGAAAATGAGGAAGGAAATGACAAAGGCAAGTTATGTTGAATGTGTCTATGTTTTTCTGAAGTTTGTTTGATATGAACGGCGACGGCGTACAGTGTGCGATTTTGGACAAAAATCGCTCGACAGCGCAAATCTTATATCTTCTATATTTCTTTTTTCAAGTAATTGTAAGTAGGATAGAATTTTTGTGGTAACTAATTTTATAATAATTTGTTTATATGAATTATCATTTATACATTTCAATGCATGTAACATATCACATATAATTCATATAAACAATTTATTATAAAATTAGTTACCTCAAAAAAATTCTATAATGTTTTTTATAGATTAGACCAACTGATACAGGTTTTACTGCAGTGCTCCGTTATTGCTGAGTCCTTTACGAGTATTTAAAAAAAAAATTATTGAAATCGGTCAAGATTTGCACTGTCGAGCGATATTTGTCCAAAATCGCACACTGCGCGGCGAAGCCCGGCAAAAACGAAACGACGCCGTGTGGTCGAACGTGAAATGTAGTTCTACAGCATAATTGCAGAATTTTTAATTCTTCATCGAATCGATATGGCAGTCACACCAATGGATTGTCGCTCTCACTGCCCCATAATATTGCACTAAAAAATGATGAATCTCAAGTTCTCCATTTCCCTTCGGATCTTCGCGAAATTTAGCATGATTTTCAACGAAAAAACCTAAGAAATCCATTGGTGTGACTGCCATATCGATTTGATGAAGAATTAAAAATTGTTTAATTATGCTGTAGTAAATCTCGTCTCGAACGTCGTACATATTCACTATATGTACGGATAGAAGTAGAAAATGTCATTTTTATTGTACTGTTTCAGATGAAACGGGAGCTGCGCCGCCTGCGATACCAGGCGAGGGGCGGGTGGAAAAACAGAGGGGGTGGAGGATGGCGCCGGGGCGGCGGTAGGCGCGGAGGAAGCGGTGGGGGGGGGGCACAACTTTTATATATATTAATATTTTAATAAAAAAATTGTTTTTTAATGATTAGTAGTGTTATGTGCTTTATTTAGAAAAAATTATATAAAAAATATTTTATGACGTTAATATCCACCTAATTCACTTTAAATAAAATCGTGGGGCACGACATTTCATAACAGGATATGAATCACTTTAATAATTCAACTTCTAGTTGCACATGGTGCCCCACGATTTTATTTAAAGTGAATTATTTAAGTGATAAACACTATCAAAATTGTAGTACAAGAAAATAATTACTTTTTAGTTTTCAGTGCATTTCTATTAAAATCGGTATTTTCTAAATATTTTTCATTTCCTAGTTTTTAGTGTTTGTGGATTTACATTTCACAGCTTAGAATTTTTTAGAAATATCTTTTATTGCTGTATATAGTACCCGTTTGCTTAAACGCTATAGTGCTAAAGTCACTAAAAAATAATTCTGTTCTTGTACTACAATTTCGATGGTGATATACTACAAACGCCTGCAAAGTTTTAGTTTTACTATTCGTACATACGTGACAGATCATTTCTCGATAAATTGTGTATTTTCGGTAATCGCGATGTGACTAGCGTCCCGAACGCAGAAGCTTTTTGTCGTTTTCGTAAAGAACGCAATAGTTAGAAGTGGGTTAGGATCCATTTCGGTTGGAATGGACAATGTCGTATATACGGTGCATTCCATACCAAACTGATCACTTTGAACACTCAATGTCTGAGATTTTATTCAAATTGCAATACGTTGTACATAGTGCATGTGAAAAGAAGAAGGGTTCAAGTTGTCACAGTTTGCCACATTCAAAATTGTTTTATAAATACAGACCCTCAAAGTACTCAACTTTCTTGGTTTTTTTGAAAATTACCTTTCGAATATGGCAAAATGATTATTTAAATCCTACTTATTTTCACATGGACTCTAACATATTTCAATTTGAACAAAATCCCCAGGACGACGGGGAGGAAATAGCCGTGGGGGAACAATATTTATATTTACTCCTAAAAAAATATATTAAAATGATTGTGATTATTTATATAGTTTGTGTTGATAGAATGTAAAACTTCCACATTCGCTATCGTATCGGCATGAACGTTTCAATAACATACTCCTGAGATTTTCCAGATGAAAATAAATTAACACAGTATAAACCGATTATTTTTAGCATTTTTAGATTAGAAATGTTACATTTATATTTAATTACCAAGTACAGTTCTAGAAATACTCCGATTTATACCGTGTTTGAACTCATTTTAATCTGGACAATCTCAGCAGTATGTTACTGAATACTGAAAACGTGACGTTTTACATTTTATCAACACTGTATGCCTCTCCAACCGAGATTACAAGTCGCCACCGAACAGCCCAAGTCCTCGCTGGTCGGGACCGGCGCACAGTGGGGCAAAGTGACGAAGTTTGTTTCATAATCAAAGAACATTTGATGGAAATGAGATAGAGTGATGATTTTTTTTTAAAATTAAAGTTGAAAGATGCAGAATAAGGGAAAATTAATGAAATTACGATACGAACGTTTTTTACCATTGAAAATCTGTGTTAAACTTGAAATTTTACAACAAAAATATGTTTTGTCTAATACCATGTTCGGTTAGAATTGTTTCTTGACATGTTGTACATCATTTCCTATAGATTTTGTCGAGCTGATTTCAAATCCGTTCGCAAAATTTGTCTACTACCTCAGGATTTTGAAAAAAATCAATTTAAAGTTTAACACAGGTTTTCAAAGGTAAAAAACGTTCGTATCATAATTTCATTAATTTTCCCTTATTCTGCATCTTTCAACTTTAATTTTAAAAAAAAATCATCACTCTATCTCATTTCCATCAAAAGTTCTTTGATTATGAAACAAACTTCGTCACTTTGCCCCACTGTGCGGCGCGGCGTTGAGTCCGTATCGCGAACAGAGCCCTAATTCCCAGTGTTCGTTTCTCGGTTCTTTCTGGCCGAAGGGGGGAGCGAGATGGAACGCTTTGCCTGCGCGACGGCCGCGAAAGCAAAGGACGGAGTTGTCAGGCGTCCGAAAGACGGAGCGAGACAAAACATCATCCCGTCGTCTATCTCGTACCGCCCTCGCTCGCTTTCAGTGCCTCTCGCTCGCTCTCGCCTTCGCCGGACAAGAGTGAGACAGAAGTGGTGGGAATAGCGAAAAGTCCACATCGTTTACACCAAATCGAGCCCGTAACGAGACAGTACTGTAGTATCTTTTATTTGAGTTTATCCAGATAATATCTTTGCCCATTTCTGTTCTCCAGCCGCTTCGCCGTGATTCATTCAAGCCTCCCTTACGACAAAATAGTAATAGGGGAAATGCGGCAACAGCGCAATTCGACTCTCGATACATCTCGGCAACTATGTCTTTCCTACATTTATCGGCTAGATTGGACTTTCACCGGTTTTGATGGTACAATGCACAAATATACCATCAACGCCGGTGACCGAGAATCCTTGAAGCTTCATTCTGTCATTTCTCGAGTCTGTCTCAGTACACGAGTCCTAAATTCATTATTATTTCAACGTACAGTGCTTATTAGCGTTCAAACGCACCGTACCCGTTTGCACGAATGTCTACTGGAGGCAACTATACCCGCAAAAACTTCCTTCTTGCCGATTCCAGGGCGAAAGATGAAAACTACGGTTTGCCTACTACACGCGCATACACAGGGCCGGCGGAACCATTATGCAAGCTACGCGCCGCATAAGGGCGCAAGCCTAATGGGACGCTAAAAAACTATATCGCACGCTTAATAATAAAGGAATCCAACCCCCACATAAACGAAATGTACCCCCTGTAAAGACAAAACATATTAAATAGAAAACAGGGGCAAAAATTTGGGGGCGCCAAAAATGTTCTTGCCTAAGGGCGCCAACTAACCTCGCGTCGGCCCTGCGTATACGTCACGCTGGTGCTACGTGCCTGCAGTACACCATTAGCGCCACCAACGGAGAAGCCTTGAAGCCTCATTCTGTCAATTTTCGATTCATAAATTCATTATTATTTCAACGTACGGTGCTTATTAGCGTTCAAACGCACCGTACCCGTTTGCACGGATGTCTACTGGAGGCAACTATACCCGCAAAAACTTCCTTCTTGCCGATTCCAGGGCGAAAGATGAAAACTACGTTTTGCTTACTACACGCGTATACGTACACGCTTAACTTAGCTTGTGTGAGCGTACGCACACATTCATGGCACGCGGAGACGGCAGCCTTAATCCTACTATTTATATGAATGAGTTAATAAATACAATAATAATTTCTATACAGTTGCGAACAATTTTATATTACGCAATAATCCCACTATTTATATGAATTAGTTAATAAATACAATAATAATTTCTATACATTTGCGAACAATTTCTATACAGTTGCGAACAATTTCTATACATTTGTAAACAATTTTATATTATACAATAATTCCACTATTTATAATAAATACAATAATTTCTATTTTACAACGGGATATTATAATGTCCCCAGGGCAGAGTGTCGGTCGAATCGGGTACGATATGCCGCTTGTTGTCGTACGGACTTAGAGCGATTTTGGATTCCGAAATGGTGTACACTTTATGCAATTTAGACCATATGCATGATTGTCTGCAAACCATTTCGATCTCCCTATGCTAACACTGCGCGTAGTCGTCGAAAGTTATCGTTCTGGCTATGTCGTTGGTCTTGACGCCTTTCGCCTTTTTCGTATCTTTTTTGCCGTCTACGCGAAGTGCATACATTTTCGCTCTAAGACCTACGAATTCGGTCATTATCGCACCGTTATTTTCGTCCTTCATCAGCCCTGGAACCTTCTTATTTACACGCGGCATATTATATGCATTGTCGATGGGATAATCGCTTGTGTCGAATCTATCGATATTATGTTTCATGGTCTCGTAGATATCGTCGCATCGAATGTGATAAATAAGACTGTCAGTGTCGGTGTATAGAATTTTACAATTTTGAGCGTGCAGGGGAGACATGTACTCGTGGTGAAATTCATACAAACAAATTTTTTATATATCCAGAATGCACATACCCACGTATATCGGTTTGTTGAATTTCACCTCGAGTTTTCGCAATTCAACAGCTATTAAATTTTCCGAAAAAACACTTCTGCTGTGGAAATTCGGTTTCGTGATCATTGCCTCTGCGCCATATCGCCCTTCCCAATGTGTCAAAAGTTTTACATCCACGTGATTTCGTACATTTTCCATAGTTTTACCGAATACCGCGTTGTTCATCAATTTGTACAAATTTTTTTCAAAATCGTTTGTCGCGCTTGTCCTAAATCATGTATTGAGTTCGATGTAATCGCGGTGCCAGGGAGATTGAGTGAATTGAAGTACGCGGTGTATCTTTGTAATACGAAGACCGTGACGCGTGCACTGCTGCAGGTTGCGATAATGAATAACGTAACGCTGCTTATCATATACCGTCGCGAGTAACTTGTCCTGCCTGCTGCCAGGTGTTTTGGCACGCGTCGGGCAGAACGGTAGATCGGCATGAATGTTGTGCAGACGTTGCGGTTATTCCAGATCTACCTCGAGAATGTATCCCGTGGGCGAATCGGAAGCGATTGAAGACACGTCAAAATTTTCAGCATCTTCGACCCATTGAAATTTAGCGTGTGGCTGGGGCTGACACATTGCCCATCCATACAAATTGTTCACGTCAAAGTACATCAAGTACGATGACTCTTCCGATGCGTCGTAAGATGACATGTACTTGTTATTGGCATGTGCGTATCTTCCGGAACATTGGCTTAAGCCCCCGCGTATACCACGTTCGATAAACATGACTATATTGATGTCTGTGAGCAATTCAAATGTAATTTTGGTGTGTTTTAGCATTGCATCCCATGTGAAAGCAGGTAGAGTATAATAATGCGCTGAATCTAATCCGTAGCTCTTGATGCAACTTTCGCGAAAATTTTCAAAAATATCTGCCAATAACAAGACATCTGTTTTCAAATACAAGTCGCTGTATTCGCCCAAGGTTCTAATCTCGAAACGCTGCCAGACGGTCTCGGCGTGCACGTAATCGGTCTCTGATACAGTTTCACCCGTTAACGAACTGTAGAATGATTCGCGCGGCGATCCTGCAGCTTGTTCGCGCAATCAAGGTATTCATACGGAAAGACACCTTTTCGCGTCAATAAATTGAAATCTTCGGTGGATAATGTTTCAAATTTGGATCGTAAAATTTTTAATTGATCAGTGCTCAGAAAAGATGCTAATTTGTCGAGACTGGTATTAAGAAATTTGTACGAATCGATGAATCGCAATTTAATATAATTTCGCGAGTCTGATTCAGCCGTATCTTCGACATTTTTTGTGAAGGAAATATACTTTTCTTTAGTTATAGGCAATACGTCAACGTGACCTTCAAAAGCGGTAGCTATTTCCTCGATAATGAAATGCGAATCGTAGCCTGATAAATTATGGAAAACTATGGGGATGTAAAACACGTTTTTATAATTTAAATTGCACTCCGAATGTGCTGGGCCTCTGAACCGTCCGGAGAGATGACAATGGTCGCGAACTCGTACATCGCTAGCCTCGAATGGTTCTTCGCAAATATGACACTGTGTTGCATCGCGAAATGTCGTCCTCTGTTCAGGAGTTAAATCTAGCATGGGAACATTGCTAGACAAGATGGGTTTGGCAAAGTTTGCAAAATTTTTTAGTTCGTCTACGAACCATGAAACACAATCCGCGTCGCGGCGACATCGATACGTCGATAGCGATGTATCATACGAGCAATGCATATAATAGGCTATACTATGAACTTTATGGTGTTGATACATGTGTAATTTATTATCTACATCACCCATTCGGTGACTGTCCTCTGTTTTTTCAATTATGCATTCGAGATCTGCATACACCACGAAGGGGAGCCACTCCTTCATACCGTGGTTGCCAAAACTCAGCAAGTTGTTTCCTTCACTGGGCAACAGGATGGCGCAATCGTTCATCTTGCCGCAGTCCACTGTATGAAGCTCCAACTTCTGGGTAGATCCGAAGTAGTGTATACATCTACAAAAACATAAATTTTTATTTAATTTTTTTGCAACACATTTCAATATTTCACATGTTTTCTATACGTACCGATCACAGATGAATTTCTTTTCCTTATGTCTGCTCAGCTGCATGCTCACTAGCCGGGACAAGTTCTTGATTAGCACAAAGTGCCCTACATCGCCATGCTCTTGATTCGGCGTGTAGAGCAGGTTGACGTGCCGGCTGGTGAGACGCAGGGGGAAGACTGTCGATCCCTTCGGCTTCTGCATCTCCATCTCGAAGCTGTACACGTTGATGGAGATGTTGTTTAACCGTTCAAACTTCCCAATCTGTGTTAGGGACATTGGAAACTCAATGCCCTGCAGATTTAGCACCAATGTATAAGGCGGGTATGAACTTGGGCGATCAACATTTCTTTCACCAGGATGGAGAGCGGCGACCACTGCCCACGCGAAACATGCATTGTCAACATGTATTGTCAACATGTATGAAACATGTATTGTATTCTTCAGCAATAAATCCCGCGGCAACTTGAAGTGGCATCCCGCGCGCAGCCGATTGTACTTGTTGACATTGACGGTTAGGTTGAGGATTCGCGTCAATGCCCATCCGCTGTCGCGTTCCTGGAACTCTTCCAGCGATGCCAGGGTGGGTTCGATGACGCATCGCTGGTACCACTCCTTCAGATCGGATGTGCGGAAGAGTTCGCAGTTTCGGGTGTTGATGCTTTTGCAAGCATGCTTGTCACCCGCTACAAATTCGCCGTTGAACATCGTGTTCACTTTGAGGTTCCGCTGTTTCTTCAAAGCACCCCGCACATGCTTCAGCACGATGGTCGCCGCATCCTGGAGGAAGTTGCGCGGTTCGATATAGTTCGAATTTAGCACTGCACCAGTTAATACGCGGCTATCGAACGCAGCGTCTATTTCGCGCCACAAAAGTCCTGTGCTCGAATGTCCGGCACCTTCGCGCACGAAACGTCCGCGCAACGAATGTTTCAATCCTTCGAGACGCGGGATTCGAGCAACCAGCGATTGTCGAACACCGATCGATAATCAAGGACGTTTCACACGGCTCTGTTCTTCCAACGATTCGATGCACTCGTTGCATCGTTCTTCCCACGCGAGGTACTCTTCCCGGGAAATCAATCGTGCAGATTGATCCAACAATTGGCGTTCTACTTGCGCGAATTCTTCCATGGATGTAATCTGTGCAACGTGTTACAACAAATTGAGACTTTGCACAGTTTACAGCACGCTTTTATGCATGATTTTCTATCTCTGTCTTACTCTTACTGCCGGATTCTTTCTATGATTCGCGCTGCCAAATGACGTCACCCTGCACGGCTGCTCCAGAGGAGTCGAATTACACACGATCGCGTGATACGCTGCGACACTTGAAATACTGCTATCTATAGAACAAAAGCGACTGTACCACCAAGTAGCGCTGTCTCTTTCCCTCTCTCGAATTTAACTTTAAAAGTAATGCTCTCTCTCTTTCCCATCCTCGGAATACATGGTTTGTAAAAAGTCGATCTTTCCCGACATCGTACGATAAAAAATTAATTATTACGCTCGGCATATATACCACTTACGGAAGACTAATGTCGGAGAGCTGGCGTTGGGGAAGTTGGTTAGGCGGCTGACTCGTACCGCGGAGGTCTTGGGTTCGAGCCCCGTCGCCCCGGAGATTCTGTTTTTTCATTTATATTAATATCTTAAATTAATATTTCCTTCCTTACCGACAGTCTGTACCACACCCGAGAGACTAGCACTTCACCCGCGGTTCTTCGATGCACTTCTTCGGTATCGGTTCGGTATCGGTTCTCGCGCTATCCCCACCACTCCGCCATCCCTATGACGTCATCCGCCGCCGCCTGCCGCCGCCGCCCGCCCGCTGCGTTGGATTTCCTGCGGTCTGGAAACTCAAAGTTGGATTTCAAGGTCAGAGGCAAATTCTTATCAAGACCTTGAAACTCAAATTTGAGTTGGAATCCCCTTAGCTATACTACTAAAATGCATAAAATTGTTTCCTTTTCCTTCTTTACTACATGTTAAAAACGTTACCGTACCAGGGTAACATTGGCACATCATGTAAATAGCATTAACGGGTTAACTTTTACTAATCTGAAGTCAGTAAGATACATTGACACTTAAATTTGTTTATTTTATTTTATTTTTTACATATTAACTAAAATCAATTCGTAACATTGGCACATCATATAAATAGCATTAACAGGTTAAGTTTTACTAATCTGAAGTAACACAACGTAACCCCGGCGCATTGAGCTATAAGAATACCTAGAAAGAGAACAGAGCAATGGCGGCCGGTTCGAGAAAGAGGGAAGATAACGGATGAACCTATCTCTGTCTTATAAACAGACTATAGATATTGAGCTGCAAATAGCTCAATAGCTATAGATGTATAGTGTATGTCACTGAACTTACCCGCGCACAAGATCATGAAATATAGTTCAAAAAGAATAATCACATGAATAATGATCGCATAATAAAAACATAGAGTAAAATGTGTTAAAATTACACATGATTATTATTTTGAAAGTCGTAGTGCTAGTTTTATTTTTATTAATCATGACACAATACATATACAAGAATCAAATATGGATTTATTGTAGTTGCTCATGTTACACACTGTAATTTCATATAAATATTGTTACAATGCAGTACATATTACACACGAACGTATATTGTCTGTTGCGCAATCCTATTTTGAATGGAAACCTGAAACGTAAAAACTATAAGTCTTATTTGAAAAATATATAATACACCCAATCATGGATTTTTGAACCCATTAATCAGAACATATTAAGCCATGCAAAATATAAACAAAATATATACAAAACGCAAACAAATATATACAAAACGCATACAAAATATATAAAAAACGCATACAAAATATATTCAAAACGCAAACAAATATATACGCAACGCAAACAAATATATACAAAACTCATACAAAATATACATCGAAGAAATGCATGCAAAATTAAACATTGGCAAATAATATATTTTTATGCAGTTTCTGGCGTAGGTGAATGCGTGCGCCTAAGTGCCTCTCTGTGGCTTTCTTGGCATATGTCATAATTCTAATATTGCTGTATGTGTTTGTTATAATTTTTCAAATTTTCTGTTCGTGTAAATCTATTCGGATCGCGCTATCCGTAAGTTGCTAGATAGGCTCTACCAGAATGAAATATACTGAGGTCGCACCTTTGCGGAGATTGTGTTTATTGTTCCACTTATGTGGCTACAAGGATCGCAACGCAGTGCACGTGGTGCGAGATAATACAGTTCGGAGATATAAATGTTCAATATCGACTGTCGCGTTCCATAGTCTGAATGCCACTGACTCAACGCATTGTCTCGCCTCAAGGCGCTGCTTCCGGCGCCCTGGCTTTGAGGCTTGCCCGTGCTCAGCCGGTGGCGTACCATGGCGGCGTGGTGGCGAAGTCGCCACAAATCATTAAAACCAACGGTTTCAACAATCGGATGCGGTGGATCAAATAAACGAATTATTATGCTGCTAAATTTGTTAAGGACGATTGAATATATGCGTTGTTTAAAATTAATACGGTTTGTATAACCAACTTGAATCTCCGCACGGAAAGCTTTTTCTGCATACTGAATTATATTATATACTGCTTTTGAAGGGAAATACAATTTCCCCCGGTTTATGAATGTTGTAAAAGTACAATATTTACTTATATTTACTGTGTATGAATGATCTGTATTCAAATTAAATTCAAGTAAAAACTGCGCGCAATGTGGGCATGATAGTTTAAGTAAAATCTGTCTTACAACAAAACCTGAAATATAATACAATATATTTTCTTGTAAATAGCTTAATTCAATGCTATCCATGCATTTCACGAGTTCGTTTATACTTGTCCCCACCTCGTTTGAATGTATATTACATTTTTCTACAATACTTCGCTTCTCTGTTCGAAATTCCACAATCGATAGGGACTCTGTATTATCAATAATACAATTGCCGTTAATACTAGGAGAAACGGTGTTACGAAATAATAATTTCCTAAATGTCCACATAAACTGAAGGGAATTTGGATTTCGCTTCAGTCGACAGCGAACAGTTGTACATGATACGTGCTGGAATGACTCAGGTGTGAAATGATTACTGCAAATTGTACTGTATTGTTGGAAAAGATTGTTCTCGTGCTTCAATCGCATGCGTGTGTGTGAGTCGACGCGAACGGCCACGCAGGCAAGCTGCGCATGTGCAGCCCTGCGAGGTAGCGTGCTCAGTGTGGGAGCGGGCTCGCCCCTCTTCTGTGTGAAGACATTGTGTGAGACGGATGTGCTATCTGTGCTTAGAGCAATAAACCGTATATGTTTCTTATCCCTCGCGCAGTACTTTAATTGTGTATCAATTACCCATCTCATCAGATTATGGGCCCAGTCTACGCCGCGTGTGAGTGAAAAAAAGTTTTGCTCGGTTCCCTCGAAAAGTACAGTTTTGTCGGTTCGGTGTTTCGTGCGCACGTGTACGGAGGACGTTCAAGGTCGACAGACTATCTGCGCAGATATCCGAACAATGGCGACAGACATCTTCGGGAAAGGTATTACCAAGTTTAATGGCCAGAGTTTTACCACGTGGAAATTCGAGATGGGTCAAGGCAAAGACCAGTCGGTGAAAGAACGGCAGAGCCCGTTAAGAGTTGGGTGAAGGACAACGCGAAGGCGATGGGTCTGATATCTCATTCCTTGGAGAAAAGAGTCCTGGAAGGGCTAATCAACAGCGTTACGGCAAAAGAAATGTGGCAGACGCTGCAGGGAATATATGAACAATAGACCGCAGCAAGTAAGCTGCTACTAATGCAGAAATATCACGAGCACCGGATGAGCCCGAATGACTTGGTGGTACAGCACGTGACGAATATTCAAAATCTTGCAAGCCAGTTGAAGGATGCAGGACAGCGAGTGGACGACCTGGATATTATGGCAAAAATACTAGGCTCGCTGCCGCCGAAATATAGTGCACTAGCAACAGCGTGGGACAGTGTTCCTACACAAGACCAGAAGCTCGGCATATTACTGGAGAGACTCGTCAAAGAAGAAAAGAAAATAGATACCGCAGATGACGCAACAACTGCGTTCGCCGCCATGAGCCTCAATAAACAAAGGAGGAATCGCGCCCCATCAAGATCCGGTGTGAACGATGCTCACAAGGGACAAAAGGCAGATGGCCCCGAGAAGAGGACATCGGTTGAATGCTTTTACTGCAAAAAGAAAGGACATATCGCCCGTCAGTGTAGGAAGAAGATCAGAGATAAGGGTCAGAAGAAGGAAGAAGAAAAATTCAGCTCTGTGAATGCCTTCATAGTGATAAATGACGCACTCAGGGTGAGAGATCACGGAAAGGGTATGCCAACTGGCGGCGAAGTCCAGAATTTGCTGGACACCGATCCGAAAGACGTCTGGATTACCTCACACTAACCTCCCGTCACATAACTTACCGACGGGAGTGGCTTACCAACTTTAAATCAAGATCCGGTGAAACAGTGTCACTAGGGGATGATGAACAATGTGAAGTTAGTGGCGAAGGGACAGTGTTAATACACAAGTTAGTGAACGGTCGCTGGCTACCCGGAGGGATTGAAAACGTACTCTACGTACCCAAGCTGAAGAAAAACCTTTTCTCGGTCGGAGTCTGCACAAACAAAGGCTATGAGGTTATATTCAGAGAGAGGAAAGTCACTCTCACACGAGGCAGTGAAGTTCAAGCTGTCGGACACAAACAGGACAACTGTTCGACGAATGTTCTTCAAGGTGTTCCAAACCAGCGAATACATTGCAGCAAGCGTGTCTACAACAAGTTTGCGAAAATGGCATGAGAGACTGGGACATATCAACAAACAAATGGTGAGAAATGTAATCGACAACGGGATTGTCCTGGGTGCAAGAATCTCCGACAAGGAGGATTTCTTCTACGAGGCGTGTCAACTGGGGAAGATACACAAATTGAAGTTCGATAAGCAGGAAGCAGCCGAACAAAAATAGAAACCGGGTGAGTACATTCACTCCGACGTGTGTGGACCGTTCTCCGAGACGTCCGACGGTGGATCTCGTTACTTCCTGTTGTTCATTGACGAGGCATCAAATTACAGATCAGTATATTTTCTCAAACACGAGTCAGATGTTTTTTAAAGGTTCAAGGAATTCGAGAGAATGGTCGTAAACAAGTTTGGCCGCAATATAATGGTGCTCAAGTCTGATAATGGGAAAGAATATCTAAAGACTCACATGGATGACTACCTGAAAGGAAGAGGCATTAGGAGAGAATGCACTGCCCCGTATACTCCCGAACAGAATGGGAAAGCTGAGCGGGAAAACCGGACAATTTTTGAGTCCGCACGAACCATGATCCATGCGAAGGGAATAACACTCAGACTGTGGGCTGAAGCTGGGCATAGCCAAGGCTATGTGCTCGTGGTTTCAATCAGCAGTATGACTCACTTCGAGTCCTGTTGGCTGTGGTGACGCACCTTGACTGGGAAGTGGTTCAATTCGACATTATGACTGCGTTTCTCTACGGCGAACTCGAGGAGGACATCTTTATGAAAATACCGGAAGGAGTGGAGGTGACCGGGGCAAGAAACAGCAGTGTGTGTTTGCTGAACAAATCGTTATACGGCTTGAAACAAGCACCTCGGTGCTGGAACAAGAAATTTCGTAGTTTCCTTAATCGATTTAACTTCATTGAGAGTGCGGCAGATAAGTGCATTTATATGGGTGTCATAAATGAAAAGTGTGTCTACCTTGCCCTATTTGTGGACGATGGGCTAATCGCAAGTGAATCGAATGAAGCCATAAGTGTGATTCTTGACAGTCTCAAGAAATCGTTCGACATTCGAGTCAGTAATATAAATGTGTATGTTGGAATGCAAATTAAGAGAGGTCGCGTGTCCATGTTTATATATCAAAGTTTGTACACGAAGCAAATAATAATTAAGTTTGGTATGGGTAATGCAAAGAGTGTAAGTGTGCCCTCGGATCCATACTCTATGCTGAGTACGGTGGAATCCGAAAATCAGATCCTTGAAAAAGTGCCATATCGCGAGGCGGTAGGAGCCTTGACATTCTTGTCTTTGGTGTCACGTCCTGACATCGCATTTGCAGTGAACCAAGTAAACAGATATTGCAACAAACACAACCAGAGTCACTGGTTAGCCGTCAAGCGAATTTTCAATTATCTGATTGGAACTATGGACTATGGACTGTTGTATGAGAGCGGTGGAAGACAGTTAGACTTAAGTTTAAGAGGTTATTCGGATGCTGATTTTGCTGGTGATGTGGATACACGGAGATCCACCACCGGGTATGTTTTTCTGATCAACAAATCGTTAGTAACCTGGTCGTCACAACGACAAAAATTAGTCACGCTCAGGACAACAGAATCTGAATATGTGGCCGCAGCCGAGACATCGAAAGAAACAGTATGGCTCCGACAATTGTTAAAGGATTAAAAAAATAAGCCACATAGCTCGACTGTGATAAATGTAGATAATCAAAGTGCAATTCGTTTAGTATATAACCCAGTGTTCCACAAACGAACTAAACACATGGATATTAAGTATCACTTTATAAGAGAGAGGGTTGATACCGATCAAATAACGATCAAGTATGTACCGACGAGTGAGCAACTGGCTGACCTGTTTACAAAGGCATTGGCGAAGAACCAGTTTAATAAATTAAGATTAGATCTAAGCATTTGCGGTGGAAAGCATGAAAACGGGGGAAGTGTTGGAAAAGATTGTTCTCGTGCTTCAATCGCATGCGTGTATGTGAGTCGACGCGAACGGCCACGCAGGCAAGCTGCGCATGTACAGCCCGGCGAGGTAGCGTGCACAGAGTGGGAGCGGGCTCGCCCCCCTTCTGTGTGAAGACATTGTGTGAGACGGATGAGATATCTGTGCTTAGAGCAATAAACCGTATATGTTTCTTTTTCCTCGCGCAGTACTTTAATTGTGTATCAATTACCCATCTCATCATGTATTTTGAGACTTTTGGTAGTAAATTCACAGGTATTGCCTCAACAAATTTTTTCCGTGACTCGAGTTCTAACGGGAAGCTGTACAAAATTACATTTCTTATAGCTAGTAATCAAACATACTTTTCGTTACACAAAACATGTGATTTCATTTTAATTTTCAGTTACCTATGAAAAGTAACATTCTCACTTATCTTCCACTCACTTTTACAAAACTTAATACAACACGCTCTAACCATTTCGTTTCTCGCTATCCGTAATACCAAAATGACTAACATAAAGCATAATATTAAGGTCAATGAACATAGCACAGATCACGACATGACGTCTATAATTTACTACATGATAGTACAAAGTGAGAGGGATAATAGGAAGAAGAAGGATAGGTTCACCCGTTGTCTTCTATTTCCCTCTGACCGCTGTCGCCTCTACTTCTTCCTACTGCTGTTTTCTCTCCAGGTATTCTTATAGCTCAATACCCCGGCGTATGCGAATGTTACCCCGTGCTGCCAATGTTCCCCCAGTTTACGGCATCTTCGGGAATTTATTTAACAAAAACTATAAGTTTATACCGTCTGCCTATGTTTTTCTAAGTAATACTCAGTATGTTCAGAACATTTAAAAAATTTAGGAAACACATTATTATCCAATCTCTTGGCAATTGTCAAAGTGGGTAGTGCTAATGCTGACGGTATGGTGCAGTTTTTGTCAATTGCGAAAAGATTGGATAAAAATGTTTTTCCTAAATTTTTGAAATCTTTTCTTTTTACTAAAATGACGTTGTACTAAAAAAAATATGCAACAATCGATCAAAAGCCGCGAGAACACAAAAAGGGGTTTGTTTGCGAAGATAACGGGGGTTGAGAGTGAGAGGAATCTAAGACAGGTTATGTTAAGCTAAATCACTGTTTTCGTGGAAAACTTTGTCAACGTTTATTCTTGAGCGCACAATATTTACAGTACGGAAATGATAAGATGCTTCGATAATATTTATCGCGGCACTGCGATGAGAACGTGAATTAATCGCGACCACGAGGTTACGCCACGTGGCGTCCACACAATTATATTAATTGTGTGGAATTATGAGAGTTCAAAAGAGCAGAGACTTTGAGAACAATTGTGAGCTGAGAATTGAACTTGAGAAAAACTACTGAATACTTGAATGTTCGCGACGCGATGCTGCAAGTGGTAGCTTATCACAGAGCACACAAGAGAGTGAGAATATGGCGGACTTCCGCAACAGCGTCTTCTCGCGTCTCCTGGAGCCTCGACGCGGCACGCTGATTGGTGCATTGATCACGGCGACGCACAGTGGTTTGAAAACCCGATATCAAGGAAAACATATGATAGCATCAATCTAAAACCTTCAATTTATACCAAACTTGGTATCCCGGGGTTTTTGAGGTCGCTGTTTACAAATCTGAAGTCAAAATTACTAAGAACAAAATGACTAATCCAAAGTGACACAATAATCTGCGTTAACGGTGTTTTGAGAGGTATAGGTACGGAAAGGTAAGGAACTTAAAGTTGGGGAAGATTCATAATAAAAATAAAACTGATAGTTTTGTGATTTGCAAAAAATATATTTTAAATTTAAATAAAATACAAAAAAGGAATCAATCATTATTTTCGACGAGTAAGGCCTTCACATCATCGTTTAATTCCAAAACCTTTTTCTTTGGCTCTGTTCTTAAGTTGTTTATGTATGGATCAGAGGAAGCAAGAAGCATGTGCATTATGTCCTCATTTGAGAATATACGTGAAGACTTTCTCGAATGTTTTGATCGGTATTCCCGGTAATCCTTATTTCTTGCTTCTTGTGCTTCCTCAGTTAACATACCTATAGGTAACATAGCAGCTGTTATTATCTCACTGCCATGCAAAAGGACCTTATGCACTGTATTCGACATGTAGTACCAGCTATACAGCTGCACGTACAGCTCGGCAGTCTCCTTGCAGTAGGTGTCAAACTTTTCTGCATCAATTGCATAACTACAGTTTATCGTTTGTAATATAATTGAAAAGCGGTGGATTAAATTCGCGTCCACTCCTGTTATTTCCGCCGTTAATTTGGGGTTATTAAAGAATCTTCTAGAGGTGTTGCCGTCATTACTAGTACCCGTGCCTTGTTTTACGCAGTCCACTTTGAGCCCCATTATTTTCCTAAAATTTTCCTGTATTATTTTTTTTTATTTCATTTTTTTGTACTTTCGTCTGTTCGTTTGTCCTCCATCTTTTAAATGACTTGTTGTAGGCAATATGAAGCATGCATTCCATAAATTTGATTCGTGCATGCAGCGGCGATAAACCCATGTTAAGCCGGGTCCAGACCTGAATGAGTATACGCTGAACAGGCTAAGCGCGCACGAATATTCTGATGTGGACGGGTGAAACGGTAGCCAGGACCGCATGCTTCTACGTCAGAAATGGTGAGCGTGAACGCATATGCTAGTGTGGATGGGTCATTCGTGGTGACTCGGCGTATGCGATCCAACTCGCGAATGCCGGCGAAGGCACATGGCCTGAGCCGACCGTTGTCGGCTTTCTTCCACACATCAAAGGGAGTTTGGAGTGCATTGCGTTCAGCATGGAAGATAGAGGCAGATGTGATTTTCATGATATTGAAATACATATATGGTAGTCCATATGAAATTAGGGAGGGTTAAGTCCTCATTTTTGCAGATTCGAAATTGTTTGAAAAATACAACTCTTCAAAGTTCCCTGCTTTCGGTGATTTTTACGAAACGCATACAGAAATTAATTTTAATGACTTAAATTATTGAAGGCATAGACTAAATAATTTTAATCCATTGCTAATATTGACATAAACAGATAATCAAAAATTTAAAAATTACATTTTGAATAATAATAGTAGGCATTATAAGCGGGTTCTAAATCAACGCATGGTGAGGGGGTGAAGCGGGGCGGGGGGAACCGCAGCTCGGCGAGGGGAACCGCAGCATTGGCGAGGGGAGGCGGGTGGGGGGACCGCGACTCGTGGAGGTGGGGACCGTGACCGTGGATCACTGGAGGGGGAATGGGCCTTGAGAGCAGGTGGTGGGGGTACCTCGATGCCACGTCACGCGTTGTAGGAAGCGATCCGCAACCCTCTTATCGACCCAAGGTCAGATTGCACCCGATATTTGCAACATTTGAATCTGATGTACGAGAGAGAGGTACGATATTTTTGTATGTCTCTCTCTCTCTCGCTCTCTGGGA